>JAVUPR010000100.1:600000-1200000 GCA_036785695.1 Gentiana straminea
ATAATATGTAAAACATATATAAGAATTGTATAGTTACGAACAAGGTATTATAAACAACTTTAAATTAAACTAATCTTCAAGCTAAGATGTCTATCAAGTTTAATTTAGCACCTTGAACCAAAATAACATATACACTCCTTATGTTAATTTAACATAACAAGACCCTCCAAGTTGTTTCAAATACAATGCCCATTCCAATCTCCATTCTAAAACCGAAGTTTTACCATCCATTTAATGGATTACAAAATTGTTTAACGATTGTTAAAACAAACAACAACAATTTATCCGAGGAGATTTCATTAACCGGTGCCAAGGTATCAAAATAACCAATACCTAAAAACGTACAAAACCTTACATTATTAATCAGGATTTATGCATGTTGACTTACATCAACTATCATCTTTCATTGAAAGATTCACCGCACCATTTGCTCTCATTGAGCTTTACAGGCATATTTAGAAAACAACTTTATTGTTTTCTTCACTCGAACAATGGTAGGAGTTTCATACTTCAAACTTTGTACAACATTATAAATGTCCAAAGATGGCATACCAATGATCAACAACAGATTAAACTGTACTAGAATCATTCAGCTCCATTATATGGAACCAAAGAACATTGGAATGCATAGCAATTCCAATAAACATAGTTTCAATGCCTCTTTTACTCAAGGAATTAACCTTAACCTCGGAAAGTCACAAGACCTCCTCACACCTCCAAACCTCAAGTTTGGATTTCATTATACCAAAGTTCAAGTAATTTAGCAAACAAACAACTGTTGGAGGCGTAGGAGTATAAACAAAAAAGTATATAAAACTCATTATAACATACACTCTTTTCATTTACCTTTTGTAGGACATGATAGTTATTTACTACAAAGTAACGCAAATAAACGATGTAAAAGTATATAAAACTCATTATAACATACACTCTTTTCATTTACCTTTTGGAGGACATGATAGTTATTTACTACAAAGTAACGCAAATAAACGATGTAAAAGTATATAAAACTCATTATAACATACACTCTTTTCATTTACCTTTTGGAGGACATGATAGTTATTTACTACAAAGTAACGCAAATAAACGATGTATCTATTAAATAAAAGAGTTACAACTTTTCCAACCAAGGATTCATAATCTTCTAAACGGAAGAACTACAACTCTTACAACCAAGAGTTACAACTTTCTATACCGGAAAGTCTCAAATTTTCAAAGCAAAAGTTACATCCTTCTGAACCGAAGAATCACAACTTTTCAAAACAAGTCACAACTTTTAAACCAAGAGTTGTAACCTTTAAAAGCGAAAAGTTACTACCTTTAAACGAAAAGTTATAACCGTTCAAAAGAATACAAACTCTATTGAGTTGTATCCTTTCATCAAACCGATACATTCTTTACCAAATCAATAACATGATTTTTCCTCCAAAACATTCACTTAAAATCAAAGTGAAAATCCATGATACTAATCATGTTTCCGAAAAGAATAAGTTCAAAACAAGTTATAAACATACATTACATATAAGTATCACTTAAGCATACCAATAAACATACATGTATAGTTATTTCAAATTATACTAACCATGTACAACTAATGTTTAAACTAAATCTTTCAAGAACCAAAGGATATACTTAAATCTCTTAATAATGACAACCTTGACTCTTTTTCATGAATGTCACGGATCAACAATCCTCCGGTTCAAAGCTTCAAACCAAGTTGATCCTTACACTCACAATTTTCCAAACCGGAGTCAAAACTCAAAACAACATTTTAATAGTTGTTTCACCGAAACTTAGTTTACCGTCATTATTCTATCCTTTGTTTGATCTTACATACTAGGCATTCAACCTAGTAAAACAAGTTTTTCAGAAATCCAAATTTCTTTAGATTTGCAAACTCTTCATTACAAGTGTTCTATCAAAGATAGACATTTAAAATCATTATCTCTTCAACATGATTTCCATCTATTTGTACCATTAGACAACATCTAACTACAATAGACATCAAGTTTTCCAAGAGATAACACTTGATTCATCCCAACATTAGTTATACACAAACACTTAAAATTTCTAAACATTAACATGATTTTATCACCAAGATCAATGAACATTAAACATTAAACACGCAGCAAGTTTCATCATTGATTCAATCATGTCTAGAAATATCAAGCCAAACAACATATATGTATAATCAAACAACATCCAAGAACAAAACTTAGACACTACAATCAAAATTTATATTGATTGTAGTTCTTGTTCTTGGACACCACAAACTTGCATGAAATAATGTAAATAAACATACATACCATTCATTCGTAGTCATAGCAACATCACAGCAATTTTTACAAAGTCATTCCAATGAACTTTTACTTACCAAAAGATTATAATCGACTTTGCATCAATCAAAAACCGCAGCAACTTCTCAGAATTTCTGACAACTGTCAACATCGAACCAGACTGTAAACTTGATATCACTGCGATCCTCGTCTCGCCACGATTCTAACGGTATCTCCGGATTTTCAAACCGATTCCTGAATCAAGAGTTATGCCCAAAATACTAGGACACAACCTTTGATAAAATTCTGGAAAGTGCAACTCTTCATTTTGAAACCGACATTGTTCTACAAAATCAAAAATAGTTTTCGCAGATTGTTGGGGAAATACAAAGGGGAACGAACAATGCCGAACCAGAAATGAATGTGCTGCAATGAAAATAACCGGATATACACGTAGAGTCGATTTGAGAATCTTTCCGCGAAAACTATTCGCCCCCAAATGATTGTCTCCGGGTAAACACGAATATTTTCACGAGATAAAACTACGTTCCACTTTCAGTCTAGACAATATAGACAGAAAGAAAGCTACAAAAGCTTTGAAGTTTTGAGTTTTGTGAGTTGAACTTTGAGGTTTCTACAAAATATTCTAAGAATAGAATATTTGCTTTAAGAGTTGATCTTCATCATTTCTCTTATCTTCCAAGTGTTATGTATTTATATATCTTGTGTTAAACTATGAAAAGACACAAGATATCTCCTAACTCATATCGATTGTTTCAAGCTTACCAAACCTCAAACTAAATCCCGATGCGATTTTTTTTGGGGCCTTTAGTTATTTAAGCTTGTCAACCGAAATTGTTGCAACAATAAGCTTATGACATAAATCATGCCATGAACAAGCTTGGACTCTCCAAGTTGGGTGAAAAGCCATTAATGCCTTCCCCCTTCTTGATTTGGGGTGATTTACTTAACACTAAAAATGTAATTAACCCTTAATTAAAAATCTGATTAAACTTTGCTTAATCCGACCCCCTAAATTAGGGCGGGTAAATTAACCAACCCCAATTTACGCGCCAAAATCAGATCAAAAGCCAATTACTCTGCTTCCGCTCCTCTCTTCGCAAAGCCAATAACCCTGATGTGTCTCTCCCTCGGTGTCCAGTCATTGTCCTCGCCGGAACAGCCCTTTCTTTTCTTCTTCTCCGTCAATCATTGTCCGAGCCGAGCTGGGTGGTAATCGAAAGGGTTTCTTGGCTTATCGGTATGTGAATGTAAATTAAGCTAATACCATTGAATTGCATGTAAATGATTGAGTTTGTGGTGTATATGATTTTGGAGATTAGGAATGTGTGTATGTGGTGTTGAATGATTTAGGGAAATTGAGTTTGTTAGTTTACTTACCCTGCGGGATTAGCTTAAACCGTGTGTTTAACTCTGAATTGAATTGAAAATGGGGGCGACCCTGATTGAAAATGGATATTTGATTTGATTTGAAATGGTTAAATGTTGAATTGGTGATTTGTGCGGTTATTACCCGGTATGACTACTCTCTCTCTCTCTCTCTATATATATATATATATATATATATATATATATATATATATATATATATATATATATCTATTTGGTTATATATATCTAGCCGCATTTCCAGGTGAATGGTAATCGTATTAATCTTAAAATATTGATTATAGTGTGACACAAGTTTAAACTTGTTAATGGCTATTTGAACGGAATTGAAATTGATTTGTGATTTAAATTAAATTGAATGCAATGCTACATTCAAGAGTTATGGATTTTGTCTATGTGTATATTGGTTTGTAATTATTGTATTGAATAAAAACAGGATCTCAGTGAAGTGTGATGGAAGATAAAGTTTGTATTTTTATATTTTACCCTGTGGAGATTGAAAAAGACGTCAATGGTCTATGGTCTTGAAAGTATGTAGGGTGTGAATCTGAAGAAGTTTCGACGATTTTGAGTGTCAAAAAGAACATTACATTTGAAGAATTGTATGACATGGTGAAAAATGAGTTGGAAATCGATACAACTAACTATGAGTTTGAGATGAAATATATGGTCCCCATTAGTAAAGCTAGACCGATGGTGCTTGATTGCGATAAGCTTGTGAATCGGTTTATATATGTTTGTAATTTAAAACAAGATGCTTTATTATTATGTTTTAAGGAAAAGGAAAAGTGTACCGAGGTTTATGAAAGTCAAGAAACATGTGAAGTAGTAAATGTGTCGGAAAGTCAAGAAACATGTGTTGAAAGAGATAAAGAGACAGATGTTGATGTTTTGGCAAATGGGATGAAAGAGATGTTGGATGTAAGAAGAGAAATCATGGAGACATGTGTTGAAAATAATGTTAATGAATAGATAGATGTGGATGTTGTTGGGAATGCCATTGAAGAGATGTTGGATGTAAGAATAGAAAGCATAGAGACATGTGTTGAAAAGACTGTTAATGAAGAGATAGATGTGGATGTTGTTGGGAATGCCATGGAAGAGATGTTGGATATAAGAATAGAAAGAATAGAGACATGTGTCGAAGATTCTCATTTGAACACGGGGGGTGACAACATGGACTTTTAATGAGCAACTTGAAGACTCCTTATTGGTGAATTTAGGTGAAGATGTTTATTTAGAAGAATCATATCAGAGAATTAGCATGAGCGGAGCTGATGAATTGTCAAATGAGAATCTTGATGGCTTTGTTGTGAGAAACGAGATTGTTGATCCCTTGAATGCACCCCCAACTATGGTCGTGCAAAGAATTGAACATGAAGACTTTCGTTGTAGCCGTACTGTAACTGTAGGTGATACTTTAGTGTGCATTCCTGAACATGAAGACTTTCGTGTGAATGATCCGTTTAAATGCAAAAGTTTTTTGGTATTCAAACTTGCGAAGTTGGCTACGAAGTACAAGTTTGAATTCAAAACGCAAACTTCCAACAAAAGCGTTTATTCAGTTTTATGTGAAGCCGGCGGATGCAAATGGCGTTTGCGAGCCACCAAACTTCAAGCACCTTCTGAGCGATTTGTAGTGGTAACGTATGCAAATAAGCATAGCTGCCCACATATTGCTCCTCGAAAAGACCATAGACATGCTACGCACAATCTAATTGGCACATACTTTGCCAGAAGGTTTAAAGATGCCGATCGTATTAACGCACCAAAGGACTTGATGCATGATTTCCAGCAAGAATATATTTGGATATGATGTAACTTATTGCAAGGCGTACAGGGCTAAGGGTTATGCAGAAGGATTGATAAGGGGTAATCTTGGGGAGAATTACCCAAATATTGTTATAGGCTGAAGGCTAGAAACCCAGACACTATATATCATATTGAAAAAAGTGATGGGAATGTTTTCAAATACTTTTTCATGGCACTTGGTCAAAGTATTGAGGGATTTTATTTGGCGATGCGGAAAGTCATTTCTGTGGACGGCACGCATTTAAAAACGCGTTATAAAGAGACCTTACTTGTGGCAACATGTCAAGATGCAAATCATCAAATATTTCCACTTGCTTGGGGTGTTGTTGCTTCTGAAAGTATAGAGACTTGGACATGGTTTTTTGATAAGCTAAAACCCATCATTGGGGACACGAATGATCTTGCGATACTTTCTGATCGTGCCGATAGTATTAAAACATCTTTCAAGGCGGTGTTTAAGAATGCGCACCATGGGCATTGCATGTATCACACGCAAAAGAATTTGAGGATGAAATATCCCAAACGTGGTGTGGGAAAGCTCTTTCAGAAAGCTGCAGAGGCCTATACAGAAGCAGAATTCAAGTTGCATTTCGAAACTTTATGTAGTAAATGTCCAAAAGCTGACGAATATTTGAAAGAAGCAGAATTCCCTATGTGGGCTAGAGCTAAATTTGAGGGATTTCGTTACAACACAATGACCAAAAACCATGCCGAGTCTGTGCATGCTAGGCTAAAGCGTGCACGAGAATTTTCAATTGTTGGGTTGATTGAACATATCCGGGAGATGTTACAGGATTGGTTTGCTAAAAGAAATGAATCATCTACAAATTGCCAAGATGCTCTTACTCCCAAAATTGAAATCGAAGTGAACAAAAGCTTCGAGTCAGCCAAACGATTTTCAGTTGATACACTTTCCTCAGATAAGTATGATGTTCGTGACAAGGATCTTGTTATTTCTTACATCGTTAAGTTGGATTTGAAGACGTGTACATGTAAAAAATTCCGGATGGATATGTATCCATGCGAGCATGCGTGTTCTTTGTGTTGAAGTATACATGGAAGCAAGCCTCCAAGTATTGCACTTGGTATTATAGCGTCAATTGTTGGAGGCTAGGTTATTCCAAATGTGTGTATCCACTTCAAAATGAAGATGAATGTGTGTATCCCGATGATGTGCTTAACGATGTGGTTTTGCCACCGAAGGTGCCAAAGAGACAAAGTGGACGGCCATCAAAAAAGAGGAAACGCTCAGCCGGCGACAGAAAGACGAAGTATGTTTGTGGAAAATGCGGTGTCAATGGTCATTACACTTCCACTTGTAAGAGTTTGATTGGTGGAGAAATGCTCACCAGCGACACTCCTACTTTGCCATGATAAGGTATTGTATGTATTAATATTTAGAGTTCTTTTTATATTCAATCATGTTACATTGCATTAAGGTTGTTACCTTTTTTCTTTGACAATGTTACAGGAAGGCGATGTGATACATATTGTGGTTGTTTAAGTATTAATGTTGATGAAGAGGATGAGATGTTTACATATTGTGGCTGTTTAAGTATTAATGTTGATGAAGAGGATGAGATGTTTACATATTGTGGCTGTTTAAGTATTAATGTTGATGAAGAGGATGAGATGTTTACATTTGTGGCTGTTTAAGCTTGTTACATTTTATCTTTGTTTGTTTGTTATTGTATTTTGAATAATGGCAAATGCTAAGTGTTGGTTGTTCTCCTTTGGTTGATGTTTAAATCTGGAAGATGTAGATGATGGTTGGTGTTTTGCATCAATTAAGGGTGTTGTAAAACATTCACTCTAGAAACAGGTTTAAACTTGTGTCAGCCCTGGAAACAAGTTTAAGCTTGTGTAGCCCCCGGAAACAGGTTTAAACTTGTAAAACATTGATGTGTTGGTTGTTCTCCTTTTTGTTTAATGTGATTACCATTCAAATCGTTCAAATAACCTTTAGATAAGAAAAACCAAATCACCATTAGATAAGAAAAACCAAATCCATAGTACAGAAAAATACAGAATTCAAAGAAGTTAAGTTTTTACTTGGTAAGATGAAATACGAAATAAAAGGTTAGACAAGTAATAGCCAATAATACAAGTTTCTTTTGAGAGGAATCGTTCCCTAGCCTGATCTTCTCAAGTAGTGTCTCCAGGCGAGAAATCCTTTCTCTATCATGGAGTAACATTTGAACCATGGAATCTGAATTGCGACCTCTCAGTAACTCGGTGACGTTGATCTCAACTTGTTCAACTTTTTTTGCATCATTTTCTCGCAAGCACTTTATCATTTAATTATCATTTTGAAGGACACCGATTGTGTATTCAAGTTTATATGTTTTCTTCATCAAGTTCACAGGGGTAACATGTTCATGTGGCCAGTGGATGAAGACACCTTGCCATATGTCCTAGTAGATGCAGCCACCTTGTCATGCCATATGAAATAGTCACATGAGCCTTCATCCTGCAATATAAGAAATTCCAATTATTATACAGACACATTATCCCTTGAAAGAATTGGAAAGTATAACCGAAATAATTATAGTCATACCGGCCAATAAGGACAACCGTAGAACAGTCTCCCTGGGTTAGCCTGTGTTCCTGAGGTCACCAATTTTGCAGGAAGACCACATTTGCATATCAATGTACGCCCAGATTCATTTACATTGCTTGAAGAACTGGAAATCGGAGAAGTACTATTCATATTTTGCTTTAAAGATTGCAGGCACTATGAAAAGGAAAAAAAAACATTGTGCATAATTGAGTATTAATTGGCTTGTCTATATCTCAAATAAATAACTAAAGTTAATATTAACTCAACCATTCACTAATCACAAATTTGATTGCTTCTTCGTTTGACTGCTCAAATAAATAACTAAACGTAATATTAACTCAAACATAATTGAGAATATGAAGCAGCAAGCCCATACAATAGCAACAACAATAGCAACAAAGACAAGCCCAAGAAAGGCCAAGAATTATGAGAAAAAGAGCAAGTCAAACAGATAAATACAACAAGCAATTCAACCAAGCATCAGATCATTAAAAACTTCTCTATTCATGCAATAAGTCGAACAACTGGAAAGCAAAAAGATATAAATCAACAAATTAACAGATAAATCAGCAGATAATGGGTTGAATTTATCATCAGTTAAGTCAGCAGAGTAACTCACCAAAATCAGCAAAGTAACTCACCAAAATTAGCTCAGTTAAGTCAATGATGCTCTGTTAATTCACACAAATATGTTAGAAATGAGCTCGAATTCAAAAAAATGCAATTCTGGAAAAACTAAAGAGTTGCCTTGGAAAGCCCCTGGAAGAAAAGCTAAAACAAAAGAGCATAGTAACTCACCAAAATTAGCTCTGTTAAGTCATTGATGCTCTGTTAATGCACACAAAATATGATAGAAATGAGCTCGAATTGAAAAAAAGGGGAATGTAACAGCATTCTGGAAAAACTAAAGAGTTACATGGGGAAAGCCGGTAGTATCAATTATTTCTTATTTTTATTTATTAATTGTAGAGTGTGAATGTTTGCTTTCTTTAATGGAGATTTTGCAGGTTGGATGGTGGGAGGAACAAACGAGGGAAAGACATCAATGAAAGAGGCGGGGGTGTAGTTTGGTTAGGTTAGAGGGGTTAGTTGTGGGTGAAGAATTCGAATGAATAAGTCAAATAATTTGAAAATTTCAAAATTTTGGGCGATTCTTAGCGGGAAAGCTTTTGGTTGCAACAATTGAGAGGGGAGCAGCTTAAGGGCGGGAATTGATGATGATGGAGGGGGAGAATAGGATTCCGATTCCGTTTACTTAATTAAAATAAAAAAACAAATACAAAATAAAAATAAAAAGATAGTCTAGTTAGTTACATCATCATTATTAATTGATTATTTAAAAACAATTAGTTAATACATCTTCTTACTACTACTACTAAAATATAATCAATATATAATTAATATCGTGTGACATACTCACGTAAGACACCATAAACGGACTTATGGTGTGACATACTCACGTAAGACACCATAAACGGACATATCGTGTGACATACTCACGTAAGACACCATAAACAGACATATTGTGTGACATACCTCACGTAAAACACCATAAACGGACTTATGGTGTGACATACTCACGTAAGACACCCTACACGGACTTATTGTGTGACATACTCACGTAAGACACCCTAAACGGACTTATTGTCTCACGTAAGACACCATAAACAGACTTATGGTGTGACATACTCACGTAAGACAGCCTAAACGGACTTATCGTGTAACATACTCACGTAAGACAACCTAAACGGACTTATTGAGTGACATACTCACGTGACACTATAAACGGACTTATTGAGTGACAAACTCACGTAAGACACTATAAACGGACTTATTGTGTGACATACTCACGTAAGACACCATAAACGGACATATTGTGTGACATACCTCACGTAAGACACCATAAACGGACATATTGCGTGGCATACTCACGTAAGACACCCTAAACGGACTTATTGAGTGTCATACTCATGTAAGACACCCTAAATGGACTTATTGAGTGACATACTCACATACTCACGTAAGACACCATAAACGGACATATTGAGTGACATACTCACGTAAGACACCCTAAACGGACATATTGTGTGACATACTCACGTAAGACACCATAAACGGACATATTGTGTGACTTACCTCACGTAAGACACCATAAACAGACTTATTGTGTGACATACTCATGTAAGACACCCTAAACTGACTTATTGAGTGACATACTCACGTACTCACGTAAGACACCATAAACGGACATATTGAGTGACATACTCACGTAAGACACCTTAAACGTACTTATTGTGTGACATACTCACGTAAGACACCCTAAACGGACTTATTGTGTGACATACTCACGTAAGACACCATAAACGGACTTATTGCATGACATACTCGCGTAAGACACCCTAAACGGACTTATAGTGTGACATACTCACGTAAAACACCATAAACGGACATATTGAGTGACATACTCACGTAAGACACCATAAACGGACTTATTGTGTGACATACTCACGTAAGACACCATAAACGGACATATTGTGTGACATACCTCACGTAAGACACCATAAACGGACTTATTGTGTGACATACTCACGTAAGACACCCTAAACGGACTTATTGTGTGACATGCTCACGTAAGACACCCTAGACGGACTTATTGAATGACATACTCACATAAGACCAATAGTGAAAATCAGCGTTATGTCACTCGTCGTGACACATCAGTTGTCCCTCTATCATTACTCGTCTCAGAAAACGGTACTACTATCTACTCGCTTAAAACAAAATGAAATGAATGGTAATGAAAGGGGAATGGACGGTCCCCGGTCAACAATGGCCCCCTGCCACTGATTCTGACATGTTTTGTCCTCTTTCTACTTTTTTTCACGCCTTCTATGCATGCGATGAGATGGTATATTCTCTTTTTTATTTCCTTCTTGTTTATCACGCAGAGTAGTTTTTTTTCATACAATCCTCTTTTGTTGTTTTTTTCTTCCTTATATTCTTTATTCTTATAATTTATAAAGTATGAAAATCCTATAATTACATTAATTCACCCCATTAATTAATATAATCTTTTTTCTTTCTTTTATATCAGACACTAATTAATTTTTTCATTCAACTCACATAAGAAATACAAATCATTTTATTTTCTTATAAACTACATATGATTCAAGTCTGCTCATTTCCAAGTATGTTAAAATAGCAACATACGATTCAAATTGACACATGCTTAAACTTGTGTAACATATACAAACCAGAACCAACCCCAAAGAAAAAGCATAACAAACCAAATTGGACTAGGAGGACATTGAAACCAAAAGCAAACTCAGGCAATTTCCAGAGAACAGAAATAAATTCAAATAAATATATTATACAATAAACATGAACATAAAAATAAAAGCAGTAGTTTCAGGACATGAAAATAAATTATACAAACAAAAAATTTTAAACCAAATTAAAACCAAAGTTTCTGCAAACAAATAGTAAAATTAAAATTAAACAAACAGACATAACAACAACAAAGTTTTTCAGAAATCACAGATAATGTGGCAGATGTGCAATCCTTTTCCCCGTCGTCTCGTTGTAAACCTGGACAACTTGATTGATCTTCCTCTTATAGGTCTGCATCGTCTCTTTCAGATTTGCCACCTCACAGTCTCTTGATTCAACCTCCTCAACCACCTTCAAGTTGATGTTCTCGGTTTCATGAAGAAGTTCCCATCTCTGTGCCATCATGTCTTGCTTTTGCTCCTCCAGTTGGTGCATAAATTCCTTCCTTAACCGCTTCATATCTTCCTCCAATTCTTGCTTGAATATGATTCGAATCTGTTGCCTTTCTTCCTCCAACATTTTCATGAATTCGTTTCTTTCCATTGCCATTTTTTTCTTTGATGTGCTTCCTGATTTAGAGATATACGGTATTTATCTCAGCATCATCCCAGAATATATATAGCCTAGGTTAACCCTAGGTTAAGTGTAGCATTGCAAGCAATTAAATGGATGCGGCGTTTCACTTTTCAAAAACTGACTTTGTAGTTGAAACAATTCCAACGCTTCGTAAACCTTCGTGACTTTTGTAAACCTTTTATTTTAAAAAAAAACAAAACAAATTCATTTTGAGAACATTTCCTATAATAATTAATACTTCAATAATATCACAACGTACTCAATCAACTACCTTATTATATCGTGAGTATTTTAATGTTAAACCTTAGCACTAATTAAGGAGTATGGTTTTATTTTATTTTATCGTGATTATTCTTTAATTATCTTAATATATCTATCAAAATCAAATTTTCTACCCAACTTTAACTTTGTGTCCAGTTATATGGTTTTGTTTTAAACTTGATTATAGGGTTTAAACTTGATAATCAGTTCCAAAATGAACCTAAGTAAGAAATGAAGTACAATTACATGCACAACTAGAAATCTAAATGTTGATGATATTAACCTTTGGCTATTATTCCATCATCCTGCCTTTTATTTGAATAACACACCTTAGCATTTATGCCAGAATTCTTTAAGACAAGGATATAATCAACAAGCAGTCTGCCGTCATCACTCCTAGATCCACCGTTAATAGCCATTACAGCAGAGACATAGTCAGATTCCACAACAAACTGGGAGACACCATAGTCCTTAGCAATCCACAAAGCTTTTTTGATAGCCAGCAATTCCCCTTGAAGGATGGAGTTTCTTCCCATAAATCCCACGAATCCTCTATACAATCTTCCATTACCGTCTATGAAGACCCCACCAATAGCCACCATGCCTCTACCATTCTCATCAATATCCATGCAGCTGGCATAAGTGTTGACCTTAATCCAACCCTCGGCAGGAGTTTCCAAAGAAATCTTCACAACAAGAATACATTAATTAGAACATCCAATAGTCATAACAGCAGTATACATGTGTTAAAATCAAATTTAAAGGAGGATTTTTTTTTTAATACTAATAATGGACTTTAGGGAGATGAGTCCTCACAGGCTGATGATACAAGAGTCTCCAGTCTGCAGTTGCATGGTTGCTCCAAGTAAAGGCAGGTCCAGAGTAGCCCAAATCTATCAACTTACAATTGCTGACATTGAAGTTGAAGTTATCAATCCTATAAAGATTATTCTCAGAGATGACAGCATGAATTCAATTTGGACGGGCTTCAATACAGTTAATATCGAGCAAATCTGAATTCCAAATGATACAAATACCTCCAGATCTTCCAATAGGAGGAGGATATTGTATGGAACCTGTAAAACCAATCTTAGCAATGACTTTAAAGGCTTTCTTCGCCTGGACGGTTTCAAGAAGGACTGCCACATTAGGTTTCTGTTTCAAAAGAAACTCTTTGATGTGCCTCCTAAATTCTTTGAAGCTAGCACCTCTGCAATTCCAAATGAGGATCTTAATGATACCAGTGTGAGGAGAGGGGATGTTCTCAAAAGAAGAAAAATTACTATGAATCATTGCTTCTAGGAATTCCAACTTGGGATCCTTCGGTCCTACTGATGATAGACTCACATTCCACATCTGAATCATCTTCTTCCAGTCTATGGCTATTGTGCAGTCCTTCACCCTGTGCACATATTCAACCATCACACAAGACTCCACCTCCCTCAGTAGATGTATATTTGAGTTTAGTTTGGTCCTGTGCCATAAAATTCTCTCCATTCTCTTCAATAGAGGCTTGGTATTGTTGCTTTGTTTAAGGTTTACAAGTGACTTGTCTCCACTCTTTAGATTGAAAAATGATATATACGAGTATTTTTTTAGAATGATTCACATTAGCTATTTTAAGAGGCATTTTTTAAGGGGCTTGGTAGCACATGGTCATTTTAGGAATTTAAGCCATGATTGTAAAAGCAATGACCTAGAAAAGCCAAAAAGATTCCTGGGGTCATTTTACGAGTTTACTTTAAGCAATGTCTGTGAAATTGTACCATTATTAGTACAGCAATATTCTTTTATTAATTGTACTTTTCATTTGCAGACCCCCCCCCCTCCTCTCTTTTATTGTACTTTTTATTAATTGCAGAAACATAAAGATTCTTCTTCTTTATTCATCCAAGTCCCCTCCTTTCTTATTCTACTATTTATTAATTGCAAACCTTAATACCCTAATTTATTTGCATGCATGCAACAACTGATGTATAAGAAACTACATCCATACGTTTCAAAAAACAAAAGAAACTATGTCCATGATATCATTCAAACAAACAATAAAATACTTAAAAAGATAATATTATAAATGATTTCATAAGAAAAAATTATTACATAAACTATAATCTTAAACAAAGTTCAAATTCATAAATAAAAAGTGGGGTTTGGAATTTGATCACAACCATGGTGTAGAAACACGGTAACAAACTCTCTTATTGGGAGAGATCAAAAGTTAAAATTAAGAACTGAATTCATTATGTTAAGGGTCAATACAAATCATCATTTATAAC
The DNA here is from genome assembly GCA_036785695.1 of Gentiana straminea. NCBI lineage: Eukaryota > Viridiplantae > Streptophyta > Magnoliopsida > Gentianales > Gentianaceae > Gentiana > Gentiana straminea. The sequence continues at coordinate 614,502 of JAVUPR010000100.1, forward strand.
TACGTACATAATATCATTCAAACAAGCAATCAAAACGGACTGATAATATTATAAATAATTTCAAGTTCATAACAAAATTTTACAACATAATATTATTAAAGAAAATACAAATTTGTAGATAAAGTGGGGTTTGGATGGGGGTGGGATTTGATCATATGCTATGGTCCGAGAACTCTATAACATGCTCTTTTATTGGGAGAGTTTGTGATCGAACCTCAACTCCAATTGGGGCCAAAGAAACATTATCGTTCTCTGGCCATGGCATCATGCGATAGTGCACGAATGCAGATGCACATCGCACTGCAATTTTGTAAGCATCATTGCACAGTCGTATCAGATCGTTGATTTTCTTTTTGATTGTTTTGATGTTGTCATTGATATACGCAACTTCAATATACATGGAATCCGACTCTTGTGGCATCCATATTTTCAGTTGATCAATTTCATAACTGCATTCATGTCTTCGCGCGTCCAATTTTCTTTCCAATTCTTCAACCTGGTTTCTTAAATCTGCGATCTCCTTAGTATGCTTATCTATTTTCTTCTTCTGCTTTTCTGTTTTTATTTGTAATAAATATGAATTGTACACCTGTGGTTATACTACTATTAATAGGCCCAATTTATCTTTTTTTAAAGGTGGTGGCTGACGGACCTTTTCTAGGTGTTACGATCCTTACCGGCAGTGTACCGGGTCAAATTGTAGTGCTAGTCTGGTGAGTCATGTCGTATCCTCAGGGAAATGAAGATCTAATTCAAAATGTGGTTAAACACCAAGAAGCTATTATTAACTCGATCTAAGTCGCAGTTTTTACCATTTTATCGGGTTAGATTATGCTAGTAGTTAGATTGTTAGTAAAGCTTTAATATAATATATATATATAAATAAATACTTATATAGATATATAGATATATATAATATAAATACTAATATAATGTATAGAAACTAATATAATATATAAAAACTAACCAAGATAATGTTATTAAACCATGATCTCTTTTTAGTTAATAAATGAGACAGATATTTTCCTTGATGCAAGGAGGTCAATTATATATGAACCGGTGTACTCCTAAGCTAGACAACTCCTCCTCACACGAGCGTATGAAATTGTCATATGTCAAATTGTCATTAGTTTAATCTCCACAACTGCCCCATGCTAATCTCGTTAGTCCGAACAGTACCGAGTACAAATCTACCCCGGATAAAAGAGGTTATTCCGTTTGTCGACGGCCGATGTTATTCAAAAGGCTCCGGTTGTCGGGCGGATCGATTTAACTTTCCGGTGTTAGTTTCAATTAAACCGTTGATTTTAACATTATTACGATCTTGAGCACAAATTTAATAAGATTCATCTTTCCCAAGACAAATCGCCCCCGGGTAGGAAATAGGATTCCGTTGTCACGTTTTCACTCGGCCATTTTTACCCTCCGGTTTTTCTATCCGTACATTTAAGTGTAAATAGAAAGAAAGAGATTCATTATAATTGGTTTTAATCATTATTATCGAGTCGATCATCCATTTTACCAAAAAGATTAAAATAGTTCAATTACATATCTTGGCTAATATTACTACTACTAATATATATATGTATTTAAATAGATAGAAATAATAAACATAATAACATTAGAAAATTACCGATTACAACTGCTGAATCGGAGCCTAATCCTCGTGAAAGTAACAACGGCTTCCGAGACAACAATCCTCGATAATAAATCCAAGCATTACAACGATACTACTATATTTATTTATACACATATGCATATATATATATATATATATATATATATATATATATATATATATATATATATATATATGGGCCCAAAACATAAAAGAAATAAAAAGAAAGAGGTAGAGGAAAATATATATAGATATATATATATATATATTTTGGGGCCCTTGAAACAATTGGATCGAGGGGAGTATTTATAGGGGTAGTGCACCGGCTCGGGCCGGTCTTTTCCCGGCTCGGGCCGGTGCTGCGAGATTCTCTTGTGTCGAGCCCCATGTGCCGCGATGGAGAGATTCCGGCTCGGGCCGGTTTACTTCGGTTCGGGCCGGATTTTGAAAAATATCCTTCTTCGGTTTTCTACTGTTTCGATATTAATTCTTCAGTTTTTCATCACACGTACCCTGAAACAGTCAAAAACACGAGCCACAGTAATTCTGACCACAAAAACTATAAGTTTTATTAAATTTATAACGATAATATCTATTTATAACGATTTAGGTTTTTATGAGTTTTTACTTTTTAGTATATTTTTATGAAATTATACGATATTTTATATAATAATTACTACTTATACATTTTTGATAAAACTTAGTAATTATGACTTGAATTGGTACAATAATGCTCAAAACGGTATCAGAAATGGGGTGAAATGTTATAATAATGAGTGTTAATTTATCTCTCATCACAACCCCCCACTTAGCTTTTGGTCGTCCTCGAGCAAAACAAGCGGTAAAACAAAATGAATGAGAGATAAATTCATGAAGATATAAGATATAAGGGACAACCAGATAATACAACTATTCGAATTACAACCAGGCGTTAACCTTAATATAAATGTATAACAGAGTGTGTGTGTGACAAGCCTTTTCAATTTCCACTATCCTCTCTTGAATAATTCAAGCAAACGCACAAATATCCATTCAAACAGTCCTAATGACTTTCCTAGGTATAAGCAGTAACATTTCCACACAAAGTCCTTCCGTGTACTTATTAGGATAATCCCTAAAGCATATCATTCAGTTTATACTGGGGATAGTCAGAAGATAACTAAGTTTTCAACCATTGTCATTTTTTTCTTTTTTAATTTCACATTTGTAGCATATGCCCTCATTCCCAGCAATAGGATGTTTCGTGATAACACCCTAGCTGGACTACTATCATCAGGCAGTCGGGAGCTTTTAAACCTCATAGTGACATAGGACGTTTCGTGATAACGCCCTACTGCACTCAAATCATTGGTAGCTACAACCGACATATAGATAGTTCATCTTAATTTGGTATTCTTCTTTAACTTATATCCTTTCTATCACATTCAAACCTTCAGATATTCACAGTACACGTTCAAAAATTAGGTACTAAGTTACTGCAATTATCTCTAGAATAACCACTAGGATACTGAATGGATACAGTTTAAAATTTTCCGCTTCAATATCAAAGGCTTTACGTGAAGGAATTCATGTTACACAAATAAATTTGGAATTACAATGCACTTACGGTTCACGTTGGTTATACACATCCAAATTGATCATTATATCTTCAAATCCATGAAATATATACCTTATACAATTTATTTTAATCAACTAAATAATGCTCGGAAAAAAGAAAAAAAAAATCGAAAACTAAGGGATTTATTGATACAAAATAAACATTAATTCCATTGCTAGACCAACGACTCCACTCCCCACTTACGAACTTACATTGTCCTCAATGTAAAGTGAGTGTAAATAAGTTGTTGGGAAAGCAATGGTGCACTAAAACAAGTCAAAACAAAAACTCGGATGATATTAAAGGGTGGGTGGGTGGGTCAAAGTTATGACCGTTGTGTGTGCAAATGAAATAAAAGTGTGTGGAGTGTGACAGTGTAATGCAAAAGGGTAGATAAACACACCACATAAACTTTTATTGATTTAAAACACACAATATTCCACAGTAGTTGAACTAATACATGTCACACATTATTTTTGAAATTTAAACAGACTAGATCATGATATGAAATATGTGACAAAGTATTAACTCTAAGTCTTTTATACCCAGATCCTCAAGGGTTATTTCAAATCGTTCGAACAACCTAAGTCCAAGAAATGACGCATTTGAATTTTTCTCTTTTTTCTCCATCGGGATTTTCGGATAACCACCTAATCATTCCCTTTTTAATGACATTCAAACATTCATCCTGAGACTTGGTGAAACAAAATGAAAATCAATCCTAAGTATTAGCAAAGTATCATCCAAAGTATGAGTAATTATTATATTTAACATTTTTACGGGCTGCCTCCCGGTAGCGCTTTTGGTTAACGTCGTTTGCTCGACAAACTTAAGCAACTAATATAATATACTAAACTAAATGGGATACTTCTAACAATTACTCACCAGAGCATGTAACAATTAAGCACACGAATCAACTAGAAAAAAATGCTTAATGAGTAAATAGGAAGGATAGTACCCGTGATTTCACTATATTTATAGTCTATAGCTAGACTTTTCCTTGCTTCAGTTTTTAATGCACAGGTGGTGGGTCATCCTCACGCACCGCATCCGTCTTTAATACCGGTCTCCAACATAGAGCAGACAATTTCCACCAATCCAAGCGATTCTTGACCTTTTCCTTTGATTTTCGAGCTTTGGGTTTGCGAGCTTTCATATTATTGCTGAAGTCATCTTCTTCAATTACCTGCGTGTTAGTACGATCCACAGCAAAAGGACACAAAGGGTCCACACAAGAACAAGATTCTAGTGTAGTGTATGGATATTTCAATGAATTGTAAATGTTGAAGACAACGCGCTCATTATTCATTCCCAAACTAAGCTCTCCCTTATAAACATCGATGAAAGGGCTATTAATTGTTAAGTGCCGAAAAGTGTCACGAAAATGTGCATACTTCTTATCCAACTTCATCTTTTTGATTTCCTTTTTCGGGGAATAGGGAAGTAATTCAAGATCAATCAAAGCAGGGTTAGAATGTATACTTCCCTTACCCTTGTCGTTAGACGAAGATGGTGAAGCTTCCTTGAATGATTGTGCATGTGGAGGACACTGTGTGTCATCATTCAGTACCTTCTTCTTCAAAATATGCACTGGATATGGTGCTACCCTATCAGATTGAACCGAGGTGAATTTGGGTTGAGCCGGATAAGGTTCGGTTTGAATTGGCCCTTTCAAACTTGATTCCTTTTAACCTGCTCATTGAACAAGGTCCTACCCATTCTTGGATTTTTCAATATTTTAGGAACCTTGACCCATTCCTCATCCTTACTCTCAGCGGCCATTTTCTTATTTCGATTTGAAGATGATCCTTGGTCAGGATTTCCCTGACTGATATGACCTCGTTTACTCTCTGCTCTTAACTGCCTTTCGTAAGTGTTTATGTCAGGCTTATAAAGAGTGAGTGGGGCCTTACCACTTCTGGTCATCAACTATCTAAAATAGAAAATGCTCGAATTTTGTAGAAGAAGAAAATTGGTAACTAAAAGAAGGTAGGTACCAACAGAAAATAAAAAAAAAAGAAATGTGATAAGAAGAGTGTTGACTTATCCTCGAGAATTTTGAGCTAATACAAGTAGAAACCATTCGAACACAATGAATTAGCGTCGTTTCCCCGGCAACGGCGCCAGAAAGCTGACGGACCTTTTCTAGGTGTTACGATCCTTACCGGCGTGTACCGGGTCAAATTGTAGTGCTAGTCCGGTGAGTCGGAGTCGTATCCTCGGGAAATGAAGATCTAATTCAAAGTGTGGTTAAACACCAAGAAGCTATTATTAACTCGATCTAAGTCGCAGCTTTTACCATTTTATCGGGTTAGATTATGCTAGTAGTTAGATTGTTAGTAAATACTTATATAGATATATAGATATAATATAATACTTATATATATATATATATATATATATATATAAATAAATAAATACTTATATAGATATATAGACATATATAATAAAATAAATACTAATATAATGTATAGAAACTAATATAATATATAAAAACTAACCAAGATAATGTTATTAAACCATGATCTCTTTTTAGTTAATAAATGAGACAGATCTTTTCCTTGATGCAAGGAGGTCAATTATATATGAACCGGTGTACTCCTAAGCTAGACAACTCCTCCTCACACGAGCGTATGAAATTGTCATATGTCAAATTGTCATTAGTTTAATCTCCACAATCGCCCCATGCTAATCTCGGTTAGTCCGACAGTGTACCGAGTACAAATCTACCCCGGATAAAAGAGGTTATTCCGTTTGTCGACGGCCGATGTTATTCAAAAGGCTCCGGTTGTCGGGCGGATCGATTTAACTTTCCGGTGTTAGTTTCAATTAAACCGTTGATTTTAACATTATTACGATCTTGAGCACAAATTTAATAAGATTCATCTTTCCCAAGACAAATTGCCCCCGGGTAGGAAATAGGATTCCGTTGTCACGTTTTCACTCGGCCATTTTTACCCTCCGGTTTTTCTATCCGTACATTTAAGTGTAAATAGAAAGAGATTCATTATAATTGGTTTTAATCATTATTATCAGAGTCGATCATCCATTTTACCAAAAAGATTAAAATAGTTCAATTACATATCTTGGCTAATATTACTACTACTAATATATATATGTATTTAAATAGATAGAAATAATAAACATAATAACATTAGAAAATTACCGATTACAACCGCCGAATCGGAGCCTAATCCTCGTGAAAGTAACAACGGCTTCCGAGACAACAATCCTCGATAATAAATCCAAGCATTACAACGATACTACTCTATTTATTTATACACATATGCATATATATATATACATACATATATATATATATATATATATATATATATATATATATATATATATATATATATATATATATATATATATGGGCCCAAAACATAAAAGAAATAAAAAGAAAGAGGTAGAGGAAAATATATATAGAGATATATATATATATATATTTTGGGGCCCTTGAAACAATTGGATCGAGGGGAGTATTTATAGGGTAGTGCACCGGCTCGGGCCGGCTCGGGCCGGCCGGCTACGTGGAGATTCTCTTGTGTCGAGCCCCATGTGCCGATGGTAGAGAGATTCCGGCTCGGGCCGGTTTACTTCGGTTCGGGCCGGATTTTGAAAAATATCCTTCTTCGGTTTTCTACCGTTTCGATATTAATTCTTCGTTTTTCATCACACGTACCCCGAAACAAATCAAAAACACGAGCCACAAGTAATTTCGACCACAAAAACTATAAGTTTTATTAAATTGATAACGATAATATCTATTTATAACGATTTAGGTTTTTATGAGTTTTTAGTATATTTTTATGAAATTATACGATATTTTATATAATAATTACTACTTATACATTTTGATAAAACTTAGTAATTATGACTTGAATTGGTACAATAATGCTCAAAACGGTATCAGAAATGGGGTGAAATGTTATAATAATGAGTGTTAATTTATCTCTCATCAGTGGTGTCTCTTCGATTTACCCTACCATGAGACCCTTCACATTCGTATCTCTTCGATATACTACTATTTATAGGCCCATTTAAATACTTTAATTCCAGTTCTTACCCGCAACAATCTCAAACATGTCTCATTGACCAAAACAATCTTAAACTTGTGTAACGTTAAATTAAACTTGTGTCGAAACAATCTTGAAAATGTGTAAAGTTAAAATTAAGAAATGAATCCATTATGTTAAGGGTCAATGACAAATCATCATATATTATAACAAATCATCATTTGTAATGTTAAGCAATTTAATGAATCAAACCATAGCATGGATTATGGAATTGTATAATGTTAATCAATTACAATTACAATTACACCTTTACGTTAACTATGTTGATTTGTATAATTCTTTAAGAATCAATAAATTAACTTCTTCATTTCAATGGGTCAAATTTTCTAACAAATAATGTTAACCAACTAATGAATCAAACCCTAGTTCTCAAACATGGAAGAAAATAACAATTACAAATACAATATAAATAATAATAAGAATGAAGCCAAATTTCTCCTTCAAAACATTTTTCTTCAAAATAACAATTACCAATACAATACATATTAATAATAAAGGAACCATAGTTCTCCTTTAAAACATCCTTCTTCAAAACAACAACTAAATATTTCAGTTCTCCTTCAAACTTCAAACCACCCCCATTCTTCTATAAAAATTAAAATGACATAGTTTAATGATAAGTCATAACCAAAACCCTCATAGATGGTTAACACAATTTTACAATGACATAGAAATGCATATGCAATTTCTATGCCTGAAAGTTCCATGAAAGCAATCCCGCAACCAACTTCTTTCGCCAATCCGGCATATGCGCACTCCGAATCAATGATAGATCCACTCCTCCAAGCATGAACTCCACGAATTTAAGAACGAAAATGCCACAATCACTCCTACCAAATTACAATAATTACAAGATAAGTTAGTCACAACAACGAATACCTTAATAATCCCTATATATATTGCATAAAATTATGAAACGTACCCATTATCTTGAGATGGACAATCCACGCTCTTCACCGCTAGTTTTCTCATAGAATAATTCTCATAGCCTTTTACATGGTTCTTCAGTAAAAGCGGTATCACGACTTGCAGAGGCGTGACACAACTTGCAAGAAGCACTTTTCTGACATGCCCCGGAAGGCTGTCATACACATAAATTATCCTCTCACTCAAATCAATTTTCAGAAGAAACCAATGATCCCTCTCTATCATCGGCACATACAAACTTGTGCAACCTTCCCATGATTTGCTAAATTCCGGAGCTGCCCCCTTCACAATATTCATAAATACTCTATCAAATCGTCCTTTGCATACTATATTAATTCCTCCTTTGCTTTTCTTTCTCATGTGTCGTGTGTGAAAGCCTTTGACATAACTTGAAAATTGCGTATCCAGGACACGTGCATTTTGGTCAAACATGTTCGGGTCCACTAAGCATCACCGGAGAATTTCACACAATGAACTATCCATTACCTGAATATAAAAATATATATATATATACTACTAAACAAAAACATACTTTTTCAATCTAAATTGCTGTTAATTTACAATCTAAAGCATTTACTACTTACGTTGCTTGGCAAGCTCGCCCCCCTCACAATTCCTTTCAAAATACTTGCTTGGATGTCACAGTCAACCAAACTCACCTGTACACTGTATAAATAAAAAGGAAGAAAAACTAATTAATCATCAAAATAGGGTTTACAAATTAGGGTTTACTTTAACCGTATGACATTCATACCTGTCTTCACATGAATCTATAAACTGATCAAGACATTTCATCAGCACCGGATCCATTTTTCGGAACGGATTATAAGCATCAAACTTATTCACTTTCCTTTTTTTCGTTAGTTTAATATAAGGGATGCTAATTGCTTTTCTTTTTTCCGACGGCGTCGGTAGATTGAAATGTACAACTATATATATAAAACATTCAACGACGTAATTAGTTTGGATTATACATATATCTACTAACATGAGCTCAAATTAATTATTTTTGTAAATCTACCTTTAACAAAAAAATTCCCGCCCTCTTTTTCCAAATCATCCTCATTTAGGATGACCTCGGCTCTCTCTTCTCCTATGGCATTACCTAATCATAATTTCAAGAAATTAAATGTTATGAACTAATTCTCTCATCAAACTACATACTGAACAAATCAAAATGACAAGTTTCACATTATACTTTCGCCGTTTCGGGTTTCCTCGACCGTTTCCTCAACCGGGGCTTCAGGTTCATCCCCTACCTCTTTATCACCCTCGTTTACATTTTCAGGTGGGACCTCCCCTACCTCTTTATCACCATTCCCAGCCACATTCACAATAGCACCACCTTCTTCCTCAATTTCAGTGGCCTCAACCGGGGCATCGAGTTCATCCCCTACCTCTTATCACCCTCGCTTACATATTCAGGTGGGACCTCCCCTACCTCTTTATCACCATCCCCAACCTCATTCACAATAGCAGCAACTTCCTCCTCAATTTCAGCGGCCTCGTTTCTCTCTTCACCTTCGCTTTCATTTTCTGGTGGGAACTCTCCTACCTCTCTATCACCTTCCCCGGCTTCCTTCTCTTCAACTACGGCATTTCCTAATCATAATTTCAAGAAATAGAATGTTATAAACTATTTCTCTCCTATATAAACAACATAAAGGACAAATTTAACTTTATACCTTTGCCGTTTCGGGATGCCTCCACAGTTTCATCTTTCATTTCATTCAACTCTTCATTGGAAAGACGAACCTCCATCAATTTAATTTTACGCTGGAGCGTATCCACTAAAGCGCACATTCTTTTGTTCTCCTCAGCAATTTTTACCAACTCTTCACACATTCTTTTGTTCTCTTCACTCACAACAATTTTTACCAATTATTTTAGCTTTTCATAATCAACGTTACCCGTTGATTGCTCAGGTGCATTGTCATAAGTAGTTTCATCATCTTCAACTTCCCGGAGCATCACAAAATAAGCTTTTTCCTTTTCAGCTTCGGATGGAACCAACTTTCGAGCTACATCCACCTGCATTATCTACTACTCATGATTAATGTGAAGGATACATTTACATACCAAACTTAAGATACAAATTAAACATCACTACCTCTCCCGATTCAAGAACAACTTCAACTAATGCAGAGTTGACCCTTTTTGCATTTCCCCACTTCATCATCCTTGGGAGAGTATTCTCATCAACAATCTCGGAAAACTTCCTTAAAGAAGGAATTGCTTCAAGTGCCCAAACCTACGATGCATTTACATACAAGTGATTGACCAAACATAAAAAAAAAATTAACAACATACGTGTATATATATATTATGAATTAAAACACCGGATTTCGCTTTTACATACCTTCAAAGCATGCGGGAAACCATAGAAAGTATATGCGATCGGGACCTTTTTGAAAACATCTCTTAGGTCCCTCCTCAAAACATGGACAGTGCTTTCATAAGAGTCATTTCCCCATGGATACTTGTGGAAAGCATCCAAATCATCAACCAACTGAAAAATCCACCAATCCACCGCACGTTTCTCTTCTGATGCCCACACAACGTACGTCAAGATAATGATCAACCCCAACTTGTAACGGTCTACAGCATTCTTAGTGCTATTAAACTTTTGCCACACATGCTTCCTATACACTGACGTAAGGTTTTTAAAATACTTCTTAACTAATTTAGACTCTTTTCCTACGCCTTTCTCTATATTACTATAATTGCCAACCAAGAAACCGGTAACAAGCGCAAATTCTTGTACACTGAATCGTATCTTTTTTGCTCCAACTTTGAACCAAAAAACATCTCGATTTACAGGGTTCGCCAACCTCATTATCAACTGATGTACTATCTGGTTGGCTTGCAGATCCTTCAAATGGATTAAATGTCCAAAACAAGACTGTTCCAACTTTGTTTTGTGCTTGGTGTCAAGCTTTTGATAAACTTCATTTGCTTTACCAATTTGACATCGATTTACGATTTCACATTTTGCGGTCCTATCTTGTGCGCTAAGTGCATAAACCAACGTCATTTTTCAACCAATTTTCTATTACCAACAAAAAATAGACAAAAGGTATCAATCGAATGAAAGAACAAATGAATTTGAATACAATTGAAGCAAATAACACATTTTGAACAAATTTCATCACCGCCATTGTTTAAGCTAACAAATTTGGTTACACAATTTGCTTAAACCGATCCCACATCATTCAACACCATAACAAATCACATATCTTCCTAATCTCCAAAATCATATACATGACAAAATTTAAACTCAACCCAAAAAATCAAACATGTGTAAATGCATTAACTCAAGTGAATTATAATCTACATGCAGATACCAAACCCCAAAATAATACCTTTTGCAGACTTGCTCGATCAGCTTCTTCAACTTTCCGATCACCTTCCTCAACTACCGGTGAGTTTGCACACTTAGCTCGATTGTTGACAAGAATTTTGCTGATCCTAGGTTCGAATTTGGGTAGAAATGACGGGGTGAATTTGGGTAGAAATGACAATAATTTTGCTGAGCCTATTTTGCTCGATTCACGGTGGGTAATTAAATTGGATGGTGGAAATGAATAATGAGGTTAAGGAAGAATTGGATGAAGGAGTTAAGGGATTTGGGGATAAATAGAGAGGGGTATTTCAGTCTATCCATGATTTTATAAGGTTTTTACCATTTTTCAATTTTTTAAAAATCAAAAACAGGTCAAAGCTTATAGTTGCAAAGCACAAAGTTTATAAGCTCAACAGTGTCATTCCCCCAATTTTTTTTTTCTATTTCTTTCGGTACATCCGGATAATTGGAAGAGTAGTGATACATTCACTACTCTTTCAACCACAACATCTTACACAACACAATCAACACCACATATTATGTTGGGACTCATCACAAAAAATAATTGATCACTTTAATTAAGGGCTACCACACATGTAGTGGTTTGTGCACTACACAAAAGTTTAGTGCACATATCATTATTCTAATTGGAATGGGGATAATTGGAAAGGGAAAAGGAAATAACGTGGAAAGTAGAAAGACCAGCAAAGGGGACATTAGAAAATGAAAGAAAAAAAAAACATTGTAGTTCTGAAAACAAAAAGGAAATTGTAAAGAAAATGGAAAGAAAAAGATTATACCAAACAACTTGGACAGCTGGTAGCACAGAGGCTTTGTTGAATGGTGCAAACGGACGACATGGCTGGTGTTGCATGCTGAACCTTTCAATAAGTAGGTGGAGATTAGAATTTTAATATCCGACACGCATTCAACGTGATGTCGGACATTTCTATTTTTTTCAACGGAAACATAAAAATACATGATGTCTATTTTTATAATACTTTAATAAATAGTACGTCGTATTAAGTTTATATGTTTGACATGGTTGGTTTTGATTTCATTTTTTTGTTTTGAAAATAATTTAAACCGAACCGTGTCACCCATAAAAGAAAAAAAAAAAAGACATATTTATGTTTTGAAAATAGTTTAAACCGAAGTAAACCGAACCGTGACACCCAGAAAGAAAGGGAAAAAAAAACAAAGTTGTTTTAGATATTTATAGAATTTATTAATTACTTATATCATTTTATCTAATCATGTAGATCGGTACGATTCTTCTTTTGGATAAATTGGATATTATTTACATAATAACCGGTACCGACTAACCTAATCGAACCAAACCTATTCATTCATAAAACGAATCGAACTAAACCGTGTATATGATATTTGTTTTGATTTTCATATTTTGGTTTTGAGAAAGAGTTAAAACCGAAGTAGTAAACCGAACCGTGAACAACCGTAAATAAATACAATACAATATATGAGTAGGCAAGAAAAAAAAATCACAAAGTTGGACATGTGGCATGCAGAGCATTGTCCAAACTTTGCACACACACAAAAAAGAAGGGGCGACGTGGGTTAATGTGGGAGCAATTTGCTCTCACAATTAATAAGTAGTAGGATGATTATGTTTGAGGTAATTAACCTTTTAAAGGTATAAAATTTTGATTTTTTGTGTGGTGAAAAGATATCTTCTATTTTTAGGATAGTGAAAGGAAAAAATTTAGATTTTTAAACTATTGAAATGATTAATTTTGGTGAAAAGATATCTTCTATTTTTAGGATAGTGAAAGGAAAAAATTAGATTTTTAAACTATTGAAATGATTAATTTTGATGAGATGGTTCGATAATGAAATTGACATTCGTTGGACAAAAGTAGTTTATACATTTGTATTTTATACGTCTCTAGTGAACTTGTGTTAGATATAAATTGAAGAAACGGACCAAACACTGGATAAACCATATGGAAATACAGGAATGCTATGAGCTGCCCCTTGAACTCCCAGTTGTTAGATATAAATTGAAGAATCGGACCAAACACTGATTCCTCCAATCTACCCCACAAGTTAGCGTTTGGTGCAACATTGTTTAATAACTCTTGTATTCTTAAAAGACGTGCCATTTCCGCATGAAACCTCAATTTCGGCAACAAAAACGTTGTCGGGCGGATGAATCAATGTTCCACGTGGTGCCTCATAACTAGTAAGCTGCGAGTGATTAAAAATATGTAAATAACGAATATAATATATATATATATATATATATATATATATATATATATATATATATATATATATATATATATATATATATATACCCGAAATATACCGTTAAAGCACAAAACAACGACATTAGAAAATATACCTAACCATGTGTGTGTATATATAGGTTAATTTTCGAATGTCGTTGAGTTGTGTTGTAAAACACATGGTTATGTTTATTTTAGCCACCACAATGCAAAAAAAACAATATTCGAAAAATAATCTAACCATGTGTTGTGTGTGTGTGTATATATATATATATATATATATATATGTGTGTGTGTTGGAAGAGAATATTGTGTTGTGTGTGTATATACACATGTGTTGTGTGTGTATATACATATTGTGTTGTGTGTGTGTATATACATATTGTGTATGTAATATTCCGATTTTCGGGAAAGGGCAGACGTGTCATTTTGCGAAAACGAAATATTAGGTTCGGTTGCTTTTATTCGGAATTTAATTATTTAGTTAAATATATGTATATTTTCGAGACATGCATATATTTAAGGGAAAGAAAATCTGATTTATTAAGGGTGATTAAGGAAAATCATGAAAATTAGGTAATTTTGGGATTTCTCCTATTTAAGGAAAATCAACCTAATCAGCCCCTTAATCTTTTAATCAGATTTTTCCACCTCCAAATTGTCTTCTGCGTGTGAGAAGAGAGCAAATTAGGGCTGAGGGTTTTTCATCAATTGCTAAGTCGATTCTTGACGGTTTTCAGATCAGAGTCGAGCACCGGAATCGTTGTTAAAGAAGCTTCGTTTTGAATTCAGAAAGTTGGAGTTTTGATAAGGTATGATTAAGCCCTAGTTTTGTTCTTGTTCGAGTTTGATGGATTCAAACTCACCAATTCGTAGTTTTTATCGTTTGAAAGCGTGTGATTGAATCTAATCTAAGTTTGGATTTATCACACATGTTTTCTGCAGAGAAGGGACGGTTTTAACTGCTGTTTTTCTGAGTTTGGACTTGGATTTAGCTGCTAAAAAGGTAAGAGGCTCTTCCTACGATTTCAATTATCGTTATTGAGGTTTATATCAAGATTTAAGACGTTTAGATGTAAGAAAGATGTGTTTTTTTTGTTGGCCAATGATCCTAGATGCTATGGTATGATTAGATAAGTTATGTGTTTTTTTCTGGGTTATTTTCGATGTTAATTAGGTTAAAAACGGTTTAGAAATCGCGTTTTGAAGATTTCAGCGTTTTGGGAAAAACCCAGGCAAACGGGCGTTTGCGATCATAGCAGCTCAAACGGGCGTTTGCATAAGGCAGACGGGCGTTTGAGGTTAGACTTTTGATTCAGGATGTAGCTTTTTTTTACGGACGGGCGTTCGGGGTTAGTGGACGGGCGTTCGATGTCGAACGGGCGTTTGACCTGTTTTACCTTGTTTTTACTGTTTTAGCGTTTCAACTTGGTTTTCGGTTTCATAATCGTGTTTTCATTGTTTTAAACCCTTAATCATGATATGTTAACATTAATTAAAGATGAACAAGCTTCGATTGAACTTCTGATTCGTTCAGTTAAAACACCGAATGTACTCTTAAAGGGAGTTGAAGTTCGGATCCGTCGGAAGGGCATGAAAGGGCTTGTGCTTTGATGAATTAGGGTTCATCAATGTCTGTGTAATTGTTAAGATGGGATGTCTAGCTGTCTAAGTGAGGGAGTAGAGTGGTTAAGGTGAGTTTTATTCTGAAAACACTTAGGTGGTTAGTTAATTCACATTAATAATTACATACGTGTAGATAAAAGCTAAAACGTCATCTATTCTTGGTTAGGCACTGATTCAAATCGGCGATGTGATACGTTCATAAAAGGTGGACAACGCTACTGGCTCAAAAGGCTGAAGGGTAGTGGAGGAAATCCATCGAACGTATATGCATACCGGGGAGATCCCGGGACTACCGGTGCTAATCACCGTAGTTGGCAAGTATATCTCGTGGTGGAATTTTCACCATGCATTGTGTCCTTGAGTAATGATGTAACAAAGAGAAGCTAAGTTAGAAACGTATAGTCATGACTTGTCGATGGGCATGGATTGAACCCTAAATTGAGTCGGTCTCACTAAGATAATATCTTTAATAATAACCTTAATGGAATTGTAGCTTCTACTTCTTACTTTGTACAATGTACTTACCTCAAATGCATGTTTATTTATGTGTTTGGGGGAGAGAAAACGAACATGTTAGTGAAGATTTCGAGGAGGACTTTGATGACGACGTTTGAGGACGCCGGAGTTGAAGACCTTGTTTACTATTCTTTTATTTACGTTTATTTCCCAGTCCTGGATTATTGTTGGAACTTGTAGTTTCCTTTTAGTCTTTGAGATTCGTACTTTTGGATTCGTTTGGTTTTCCGATGTAATAAGTATTACATTTTATTCTATCTTTAGTATTTCTATTCTTGGTTGTTTGAAAAAAAATTACCCGAGTCTTTTTAGCTTCCGTTTGCTTTCATTTGATACGACGTAGTAGAGGCTTACGTGTAATATTATTTATTTACTATTATGCGTGCCGAACGTTGCGTTGCCGGATAAGGACTCGGTGTCCGGGAACGGGGCGTTACAGTTGGTATCAAAGCAAAGCGTCTTTTAGGCTTCCCTTCTTCTAAGATAAGTTTTCTTTAGATATTTTAGTAACGTTCTGGTTTTCTTTGATCATCAGGATGGTGTTCACTAGAACCGGAGCGGGTACAGAAGCTTTAGGAGTCCAACGAGAGAGTCCGATACCAATCGTAGGAGGTGGTTTTATGAGGTGGAATCCTTCACCTCATCCGAGCCCTACTCCACCCCCTCATACTGCGACCCCTACCCCGGATTCTCAGAGGAACTTGTCACCACGACCAATTCGGAACACTACACCACGATTTTAGCCAAGGTACAACTACATCTATGAAGAGCCTGGAGAAGCACCAGTACGTGTCACTGTGGTGGGAGACATTCCACCAGTCTACGTACCCCCAGCAACTAGTCTTTATCCACCACCAGTGAGCTACCCTCCTCCACCAGTGTTTTCTCATCAGTAGCATCAGACCTTTTACCCTCCTCCAGTGGGTCACACTCATCGACCTACTGTACCTCCTTCACCCCGTTTTGATCACCAGCAGGGCTATGGTTATCCACCCTACGGTTTCCACCAGCAACAACCGTACCAGCAAGAGATACCTTACGGATACCCACCAGTTTACCCGCAAGCCCCACCAGTTAGACCATCTTTCGAGCAAGCACCGCTAGTTGATTAGTATACGAGGTTGAGAAGAAACAGAGTTCAAGACTTCTTTGGGAATGTCGAGCATTCGAAGGCCGAAGAGTGGTTAAGAGGTTTTGAGAAAGTTTGTAGGAACATCAATGTTCCCGAGACTGAGATGACACAGGTAGCAGTTGGGTTTCTTTTGGGTGCAGCTGAAGCTTGGATCGATGCGATACAGAGTAGCAATGGAAAAGTGATAGATTGGGGAAGCTTAAGGATCGATGCGATACAGAGTAGCAATGGAAAAGTGATAGATTGGGGAAGCTTTAAGGCCATGTTTTATAACGAGTATTTTCATGATTTAGAGAATGTGCAACGAGATCCGGCGATAATTATTTATCAAGACATTGTCGACGACATGGCGAGTGAAAGCATTGGGAAGCGACAATTGAAATATCTTAAAGCTTAAAGCGGGGTAATTACTAATGACGGGGTAATTACATCATTACACCAACAAGTTTAACGAGTTGGGGAGATTCTACCCTGAGTTGATGAAAGTAGAAGAAAGAAAGATGGCCCTTTACAAGGAAGGCTTAGCCTATCAGATACAGTCAGGTATGTTGGGTTTCACAACTAAGAATATGGCTGAGTTGTTGAACAAGGCATTAGAGGTTGAGACCTTCATAAAGAAGGCCACAGTGGTTATTGGGAATAAGAGAAATTTTGGCACGAGCCAAGGCAGTAACATGGGAGCACCACAACAGAATTTCAAGAAGACAAAAGCAAACCTCCCACCGGAGCAACACTTTGCCCTAAGTGCAACAGGAATCACTCAGGTGAGTGTAAGGCCAATACAGGAGGTTGCTACTACTGCGGATATTTAGGTTACTTTGCTAAGATGTGTCCAACAAAAGGAAGTTTGAATATTCAGAAGCAGGGTAGTGGGAAAGGCGGCCCAAGTCGCCCAGTTCGAGTGTTTGCAGTGGATGCTGAGATGGCTGAACCAGATGATAATGTTATTTCAGGTACCTTCTGTTTATTGTAATTTATTTGAGTACTTTTATAGCACGATTTAATCATGTTGTATTTGTGTTTAAATAAATGAATTTACATCCTAGGTACCATAATATTAGACAACTTAGCAGTTACAACATTGTTTGACACGGGAGCGTCTAATACTTTTGTGTCAACTAAGGTAGCTAAGAAGCTTAACTTACCAATGGAACCCTTAAGAAACACTTTGGAGATGACAACACCTTTAGGAAGAGTGACTAAGGTAACCAAGATGATGCCTCAAGTAGATGTTCGAGTTGGAACGTATCGTTGCAAGAGTGACTTTACGGTTTTGGACTTATTGAATTTTGATGTGATTCTTGGAATAGATTGGCTATCCGAGAATTATGTTCACTTGGATTGTAGAGAAAAGAGAGTGACCTTTAAGATACCAGGGAAATTAGATAAGACTTACCAAGGTAACATTTACAAGCCTAGTAAGAAGCGTCACCCTATAATTTCAGCGGTTAAGGCTATAAGAGTTTGTCGGAAAGGTTGTGAAGGCTACTTGTTGTACGCAGTGAACGTGGAACAAGTGAAGCCTAAGTTAGAGGAAACCCCTGTAGTCAAGGAATACCCAGAGGTGTTTCCAGAAGAGTTACCGGGAAACATGCCTGATAGAGAGATTGAATTTGAGATCAAGTTGATGCCAGGAGCGGCACCAGTTGCTAAGGCACCCTATAGAATGGCACCGGCTGGATTGAAGGAGTTGAAAGCTCAGCTTAAGGATATGCTTGAGAGGAATATAATTCAGCCTAGTACTTCGCCTTAGGGAGCCCCAGTGTTGTTTGTTAAGAAGAAAGATGGTAGCATGAGGATGTGCATAGATTACAGAGTGTTGAACAATCTTACCATCAAGAATAAGTACCCTTTGCCAAGGATTGATGATTTGTTTAATCAGTTGCAAGGCAAGAGAGTGTTTTCTAAGATTGATCTTAGGTCAGGGTATCACCAGTTGGCAAGTATATCGGGAAGATCCCGGGACTACCGGTGCTAATCACCGTAGTTGGCAAGTATATCTCGTGGTGGAATTTTCACCATGCATTGTGTCCTTGAGTAATGATGTAACAAAGATATGCTAAGTTAGAAACGTATAGTCATGACGTGTCGATGGGCATGGATTGAACCCTAAATTGAGTCGGTCTCACTAAGATAATATCTTTAATAATAACCTTAATAGAATTGTAGCTTCTACTTCTTACTTTGTACAATGTACTTACCTCAAATGCATGTTTATTTATGTGTTTGGGGGAGAGAAGACGAACAGGTTAGTGAAGATTTCAAGGAGGACTTTGATGACGTTGAGGACGCCGGAGTTGAAGACGCCGGAGTTGAAGACCTTGTTTACTATTCTTTTATTTACGTTTATTTCCCAGTCCTGGATTATTGTTGGAACTTGTAGTTTCCTTTTAGTCTTTGAGATTCGTACTTTTGGATTCGTTTGGTTTTCCGATGTAATAAGTATTACATTTTATTCTATCTTTAGTATTTCTATTCTTGGTTGTTTGAAAAAAATTACCCGAGTCTTTTTAGCTTCCGTTTGCTTTCATTTGATACGACGTAGTAGAGGCTTACATGTAATATTGTTTATTTAATATTATGCGTGCCGAACGTTGCGTTGGCGGATAAGGACTCGGTGTCCGTGAACGGGGCGTTACAGTGTATATACATATTGTGTATATTGTGTGTGTATACATATTGTGTGTATATTGTGTGTGTATATACATATTATGTATATTGTGTGTATATAAATAAATAAAAATAAAAAGGGTAAACCCTACCCCCAGGAGTCCCTCACTCCCCCCCGTCCCACGGGATGAGTGGAGATGTAAATAAAGATCCCCCGAAATTTCGAGTCAATGGGCTTACCTTTAACGAAGGGAATAATTCGCCCTTGTGGGAATCGAACATCTAACCTCCCGTAGCCGCAATTACGCACCCACGCCCCTCGCTAACCCGTGGGTTATGTCCATGGGGACTTGTGTGTATATACATATTGTGTTGTGTGTGTATATACACATATGTATGTATAACCATGTGTGTGTGTGTGTATATATACACACACACACACAACACATGGTTAGATTGAATATTGTTGTCTTTTTTGATGTGTGACCATATTCACTTATATACAAGTAAATATATGTGTATATAAACGAGTTTCGTTTTGATGTGTGACTATATTCACTTATATATGTTAGGTTAGGTTAGGTCAAAATAATTTTTCAAGTTTCGTTGTGTTGTGTTGTAATAGTAGACGGGGTAATAGAAAAAAAGATTGTTTTTACAGCGTTATAGAATATTTAATGATGACGAGGGAGATCAGATGCTGGACAGAGCCAACTGAACTGAATTTATACATTCGATCTAACGGATGCCTCACTTCCGACGAAGGTTTTACCAAGGTGCTAAGAAACAAAGACGATTTGTGTTCTTTGGAATGCTTGGTCAAAGACTGTTTGTACATTTATAGAATCTTTATTAATTGTTTTTTTCTTTTTTCTTTTAATAGAATAACCCATTTGTCGGCAAGATTAGGACTGATTTATTGGAACGAAGGAGCTAACATTTATTTATACCTAAACTAAAATAAAATAAAATTGTAGGAATGCCCCGCGGCCCCCCGCCTTCGAGCAGTGTTTTTCGAAAGAGAAAAATTACAAATTGCGCTTTCTCTCTCAACTCTGACAACTTCCGTCCATACCCAATCCTCCGCCGATCTCCTCCACTCCACAAAGCCACTCTACTGTCCACAGTAGTAGTTTTTAGATTTACTTCATATTTTTCGCTTCTTGAGGCTTTTGCTTCCTACAAAATTTTCCAGTGATAATTCAACTTTAATTTATCCCTGAAAAGAAAAAAAAATGGATGAGTGGAGTTTAATCCATCTTGAAGGCGAGGAAAGTACCTTTGGCCTTATTGATTTCTCTTCCGAGAACGACTCGCTAGTCCTCGATGATGAATCTTTAACTCAATGCCACAATCTACTTTCAGGTTTGCTGAATTTTGTTTTCTTTGTTTTGAAGTTGGCATTTACTTTATTTATGCTCTTGAGTAACGGACGGGTCTAATTTCTTGTGTATTTCGTCTTTGTACGTAGTTTTTGCATCCAAGTCTGTATTTAGCTTTTGCCATTAGGGTTGAAATTAAGGAGAGAGTGGACTATAATGGACCCCTAAGAAAGTACTCAATGCTTATTGTTCTTTTGAGCACGACTTAAATTTAGTTTCTTCATTTTACTTTTACAGAACCTTAGTGTTGTAATCAAAGGGAAATTTAATTTTGATAATGTAGTTGACCTTATGTTTCATTGATGTTGCTTTTTGTAATACAGAAAATTGGAAAGATTCACAGAGTATTGATCTATTTGACTCTTTGAATGATATCAAAGAAGCAGAAGCAGAAGCAGCTACAGTTGAAGGCATTGATCAGATCAAACAGTTGCCTGATGTAAGTGATTCATCTGAACCTGACAGAGTGAGGAGGAAGGGGAACTGTAACTTGCGCAAGAGTTTAGCATGGGATAGTGCTTTCTTTACCAGCCCAGGTATTTTCAACAGTTATGGAGAAGGTGTTGCATTTGTTTCCATTTGCCTTGCTTTTTTTTTTTTTTGGGCTGCTTTCTCTATGTATGGATTCAACTTTGTATCAGGTGTCCTGGATGCTGAGGAATTGTCCGGCATAATTGGAGGAGCGGAGAAGAGCAAAAACCATGTTCTTCCAAGGATTGCAGAGGATGTTGCAAGATCAACTGATTCAATATCCTCTTTGGGAAGTGAAAGCTTGACAGCAGATAACTTTGAAGGCGAGTTGTGTGAAGATATTAGAGCTTCAACCCAGAAATCCAGTAAGAAATTAGTTGCTCCTGGGTACAAAGAAGCATCCAAGAAAACACTCACTCTTCCCTGTAGGTCTCACAATCTAAAGACTTCCTCAGCTGCACTTTTGCAATGTAAAACCACGTTAACGCGTTTCTCACCAGTACAAAATTGGTTAAAAGTTCTCATGAAAACTGAAGCATATATTTTTTTCCTTAGAGATATGAATTTTCTTGGATGCTGTCTGCAAAAAGTTAGGTTTTTTATGTTGCCACTGTTATGGAAAGACTTATGAGTAATTAGAGTCTTGCCAACCCTTTGGTGCTCATAATTCTTCCTCTTTCTTTCGTATTGTTCTGGGTACTTTAGTTTCCATAACATCTTTTCCATTTCACTTATCTAGAACTGTGATTTGGGTTCTGTGAACGTATTTATTGTGTGTAGACAGAGGATGTAGTAATAAGGCCATGGGTCCCTTCAAAGGTTAGGCATAATGGAATATTCTGCTTGCTTGCCATCTGTTGACTTAAGGGTTTGCATATAGGGCTGCCTTGTTTTACACCCAGTCCATTACCAAAAGAAAAGAGCGAAAAATATTTTCGATGTTATACCTTTCTGGAATGCTCTGTTTCAATTAATTTGAAATTTCTGTTGCAGCTGGCAGAAAGATGGGACCTACTCCACAGAATCAGGCAAGTAAAGATGACTGTGGATCACTTATTTAAGTGTATATTTGTCTGATTGATCTGTCATCACTTGACTGTCTGTACATATTATTTCAGGTGAAATCAAAAACTGCTATGAAGAAACCTGATGTGTTGTCAAAAGCAACACCAAAGCAAAATCTTCGGGCGCAAGGGCCAGTGAGAACAACGAAGCAAGATTCTGCTCTTTCAGAAGCCACAAAGGCATGTTTATTTTGGAATGCGAGATTTGTGTTGTGCCGCCCACACCCTGCATATTGCAAGAGTTTTAGTGCGCACTGCCGCAGGCTTTTTCATGAACCTGTATAGACAGGATGATTCCATGCTGCGGGTTGCCCTTATAATCGTACAAAGACTTGCAAATAACCTTGCATATTACACGATGAACTCTGTCTTCTTGCATTGGGTTATTTCTTCTTAAACAACTGTTTCCAACTTTCTAGGTTTTGGTTACGGGAACTAGCCAAATTGCGAAAGCAAGCCATGAGACCTGAGACCGAGTCTCAGGTTTGAGTCACACAAAGGTTAAGTGTGGCTCATAGCCTCATCATCATGTCACCCAATAAATAAAAAAGACTACAAATATTAAGTGGCTTCTTCAGTATTCTGTCATATATTGATGTGGAATATAAACCTGCTATTCGCTGACACTGTCTATATCTTTTCATTGTAGTCTATTAAAGTTGCAGATTCAACCACAGCGACCACTAAGCTTCCCCAAATTTCTGGCAATGGAAGATCCATCTCAACTTCATCTGTAAAAAAAGATTCTTTCGGTGCAACTCATGGCATCAAGAATGAAAATGATAGGTCGAAAACTAGTAGTGGTAAGAATTATGTACTCCAGTTTATCTTGTGGCAAGGATTGCTTTCTTCAGTACCCATGTATAATTACTTAGAAACCCACAGGTGCTAACAAAGGAGCTCAGGATATAAAGGCAGCTTCCAGTATTGTTGCCCGTAGGATATTACCCAAGTCTGGACTATCTTCCAAATCCTCTTCTATTTCTTTGCCCACACTGAAAACTGGATTGGCAAGATCTTCAACTGATAGTTCTGGAAGTAATCCATCTGATTGCATTGCTAAATTCCCTGTAGCTGCTGCCAGAAAAAAAGTTGGTGAAAAACAACTTAAACCACCTTCTGGTTCAACTCTTAAAACACCAACTAAATCTGCAGCAAATAACCGGACAGCAACAAAGAGTTCTAATCTGTCAGCCTATTTGAAGTCTTCGAAAATCTCCTCTGGTGTATCGCCTGCCAGTTCTATCAGTGAGTGGTCCTCTGTTTCGTCAACATCATCGTCTACCATCAACGGAAAGTTTAACAATTTGAGGACTAGCTTTGATGCCAGTTCCTGCCAGTCGTTAGACAATGAAAGTCTTGCTTCAGATTTGGATCACCCTTCAGATCACACATTAGAGGGATGTGAACATAGAGGAATAGATTCACATAGTCAAAAGACAAAAGTACCATCTAGCCGGCCTGGTGCACTTGCTCATCCAGCTGCTGCAAAACCATCAGGACTAAGAATGCCATCACCAACGATTGGCTTTTTTGATGGGGTCAGTTTTACTTCCTCTCAAACTTTTATGCTATAAGCAAATTCTTTTACTGAAAACAGTTGTGTAATGCAGGTGAAA
The DNA here is from genome assembly GCA_036785695.1 of Gentiana straminea. Classification (NCBI taxonomy): domain Eukaryota; kingdom Viridiplantae; phylum Streptophyta; class Magnoliopsida; order Gentianales; family Gentianaceae; genus Gentiana; species Gentiana straminea. Next base: position 638,738 of record JAVUPR010000100.1, read on the forward strand.
TCAGTTAACGCTCCTAATGAGTCGGCACAGCCCCATCGTAGTGTTTCTGCATCGTTGTCAAAAGCAGGTGTTGTATGTCGTCCAGGGAAACAAGTTATCACCAAGCCAAAGATTGGAAAGCGTCTGAATACTGAAAAAACTCCTCAAGTCATTGCCCCTGATGTAATATCGCATGATTCAGACGATGGACCTACTGAATCAAATGGCTCCATTATTGACACATATGTTATAGCTAGTTCAAATCCTGAACACAACAAGGAGAGTCTGGTGGTGATACATAGAAAGGATGAGAATGTTGCTAAAGATGGTGAAAATGAGACAGAGGTTGGGAAAACTGATCAGAGACAAGGATGCATTTTAGCAGAAGAGCAAGAGGAAGTCTACAATGCATGATCTCTGTGTCCATTTATTCTTAACTTATTGAATAATCCTTGAACAGTTGCAACCACTATTTTGTCCTTTTGGCGATTCTACGAGTACAAGGTCTGGTATTGTCATCAATTTTAAATCCAGAGATCCATTTGCCTAGGTGGATCTAGCTGGAAAATGATAAATGGCCGTGGCGAATTCGTGTTGTATGATAAATTTCAACTTTTTTTTTTTTTTTTTTTGAATGCACTGTCAGTCTGTATTTGAGATCAGAATGAAGTAGCTTGGAAGTGCATGACACCATTGCACAACTCGTGATTAGGTTGCTCTATGATCGAGCAAACGAATTATTTTAATCCAATAATTTGAATTTACATGCAAACACACAAATTTGAAATATGGCCACAGCAAGACATACATTGCCCCCTCCTTTTCTTAAGATACATGATACATTATAGTACTTAACCTGAAGATAAAAGGAGGTGATTCCAATGAATGATTTCGGAACTATTGTAATTCCATATAAATTATATTTTTGCATGCAATTATGCCAACAACTGCTCGTGTTATTTCTGAAAATATTATTGTTGCCATTCAAAACAGTCTAATCGATGAAGATTACCGTTTTAGGAAGTGACAAGCAAAAGGCGTTTTTGGATATATGACAGAAACCTTCATTCGTACACAACAATCACTCCTTTTCAGAACTAGAATGATCACTCTTGAAAAGCATTATGCAGATCCATTCCCCAAGGGAAGGAGGGGGGAAAAGAAAAACAAATTGACAGCCAACAAATGGTTTCAATAGACAATAATACTGGATCAAAATCACAATCACTTGAAAATAATTAAAAACAGAACATTGTTGCTGCACTTTGATGTAATATTCAATCAGAACACAAAATCCAGACTCTACTTCAAAACATAATAAAAGTAACTAGCACCAAAAGGTAGGTTGAAGAGACCTCAAATCTAAGATCTTGGTTTCTCCTTTTTCTCCTTGAACAAAGCTAGGAGAGAAACACCAGACACCTTCACCACCTTGAACCTAACCCCAGGAATATCTCCCACAGCATGTCCCTTACGTCCAAATCCAGCAATCAACACCTCATCCTGCACCATATATCCAAAACGAGTCAAAGATCAAATATCAAGGATCCATTATGGGCAGCACCCTGAACCACATCATAGAAATCACGTCAAGAAAATAATACACTCACATTCTCCTCAATGTAGTTCAAACAACCATCATTTGGCACAAAAGCAGCAATTTTCTTTCCATTCTTAATGAGTTGGACTCTAGCACACTTTCTAATAGCAGAGTTGGGCTGCTTAGCCTCAATACCTCTGTAAATGAGTTGTCAGAGAAAAAAAGCAACATATTATGCAACAAATCTTTAATGGCCATGTGATTAAAAGAAACATATGACATGATAATATCCTCACATCTTCTCCAGCACAATTCCCTTTGCATGGGATGAACCAGCAAATGGTTTTTTCCACTCATTTCCAAGATGAGACTTCTTGTATGACTTGTCAGCCCACCTTTGTCTCCTACGGTGGTTCCTCAGCTTGCGGGCAGATCCCATTCCACGTGTTTTACTATAAATAAACAATTTCACAAGATTATGGCACATAAAAGACAGCAAATTTTCACAAGCATAACCCAAACATTGGCATTGGAAAACAAATGTATGGACGACCCCACGAAATGATCAATACAAAGGGAGCAAAACAGGCACTTATAGTCAGTGTAAGCTAAATTCTGGTACTGCAATAGCTAAAAAGTGAAATTACAATAATTCATATCCCGCCACATGTCACAGTCTCTTTAACTTTGCAAGATAGATAATTTAAATGTGCCAAGAGAAACTACTAAGGTTCTTAAGGATAAGCCAAGTAAAAGGTCTAGCAACCAACATATTACATGATGATTTCAACAGCAAAAAGAGAATGCTCCAAAGGACAAGACATCCACAATAATTATAGCAACCAAACAAACAATAGGAAAATCTGGAGAACAAGGTAAAAAAAAGGGATTTGATGAATATAAACTGGAAAATTACCACATGAAAAGGAATATAAACTGGCAAACCCAGTTCCGGCCCGTAAAACCATTTCTCCTGGGAGGAAATCCGGACGGAAAAAAAAGGAAAATGAAAACAAAATCTAACCATTGCTGCATACTACTCTTCCTCGATATCCAGACCTAAAAGACTATAGTAGCAAAAGCCTAATAGCTAAACCAGCTCGAGGTCAATAAATTCAATCAATTAAATAAAAGTAATAGGTTCAAAAACCTTTTTTTACACTCAGCCTCAGCCAAAAGAAGGAAAACCATTGATTATGCATCAGAAAAACTAAAACAAAAATGCAAAATGCAAAGATCTAATAAATCCAATCAATCATAACACAGAAATAAAGCATAAAACAAGAAGCAAAGTCGAGTACCCCATGGTTGCGAACTGAGGAGGACGCCGATTTCAGAAGCTTTTGTTGAAGTTGAGAGAGAACACGGGGTGGTAGTGACCAGTCTGGATATGAAAAACCCTAGTCTTTATAATGAAAGTTCGCTATTCATTCATATCGACTAGGGGCTTGGGCTTTTTCTGTTGCGGATTAACGAATGGGCTGTTGGTTTAGTCCTTCCTAAGAACAAGTCGGCCCATATTTTTTTTTTTTTTACGACGAGTCCCGTCGTACAATGAAATTACTTCGACATCATATATTTAATTTTATTATACTTCTGATACTATACTATGAACGACATTTCACCGATGTTACCTTGTAAAAGTAACTTCAATGGCATTGGGTTACTCACCGATGACACTTATGTAATTATAACGTCACCGTCACTGACGCTAATTTTGAGAAGGAACTTCATTAAAAGTGACGTTATTATCACGTAAAATTAAAGTGGTGTCACGTAAAATAATAGCGGTACCGGAAGTTTCTTTCTACGGAGAATTAGAAATTTTATTAAATAATATTAAAATACAACAACGGCTTCACTAACACACACGTTTGTGTGTATATATATATTGATGGAAACACTAGCACAATATTACAAACACACACGTTTCGTCACCCTCTTTCCATTCTTGTCTTGTTTTGGCAACATATTTAATAACATCATTAGTAATGTTGATGTTAATTGGGATGAAAGGTTCATCCTCGATGACATACCATAAGTCAGTGTCCAAATTCAAGGAGCAATTTCATGGATTTTTTCCAATGATTATAGTGGTTGCCATTGGAAAAAGGTGGTCTCATGCCAGACATAACCTCTGGAGCTTTTGTAACTGCCACTGAAGTCATAAGCAATGATCATGATTTATCAGGCAGTAGTACACAAATATCCTTACTCTGATGCCCAATGTATGATCTGATTAGGTCACTTAGATAACCAGAGAAGGTGAATGGTTATGATCCAAACTATCCCTTTAAAATATCTCATTTCAAAGTTCATACAATGATAAGTGTATAACTTTTATGATTCTCAATGTATGAGATTATAGCAATGTTCAAATGGTTAAGATGCGGATTAATGGAAAATATAACACTTGTTAGATCAAGTGTAACTCAATACAAGTCCAAAAACACTTAGGACAAGTCCAAGAGTGTCCAAGACAAGTTCAAGATGGTACTCAGGCGACTGAGATTGTAGTGTAAGTTTCTGATGAACTGTGATGGTGTAAATATTTGGGTATGGATTCAATAAATTTAGAAAAAGTAAGCATTCAAGCATACAACAAACACAAAACAGTAAGTATGCACAAAGTAAAGAACACGTCTGTTTAGACAAGTTCCAACAAGAGGATACAAAACATCCAACATCCAGTCAATCATGTAGCAAAAGCTGCTTGGATTTGAACCTCTCTTCAATGGGATTTATTTTATTACCGGATAGCTTATACTACACAAAGTGGTACAACTCGGCGGCATTCACTAAGCCAAAGCTAGATCACAAGACTAGGTTTGATCAACACCTTAACAACACCACAACAACCATTACTTAGAAGTAATTGACCTCTAGCAAATTTGCTATGACTTTAGATGTGTTCAGAAGTTAAAGGCAATTGCAAGCATAGACTTCTATGCAATATATAAACCAACTGACCTATAGAGAAACTTCCTTGATGGTGTAGGGTTTGCAATGATGTTGGAGAACCGTGTATGGGATTCATGCCTTATTTATGTTTATCATCTCACCGCCTTGAGGGCAAAGTGGTTGTTTGGGGGGAGGAGAGGGGGGGTGATGATATGTCACGATTCGAGGTTGAAATTAGAAATAACATTGATGAACGCGTTGGGGACCGTTGGATGTTGGTTGTTAGCCGTTGATGACGTCATTGATCTAAAATGTGATGTCATTACGTTATCTCTATTGAAATCCCGTTATTTTTTAAGTCGGGACTTATTGCCCAATTTGTTAAGGGCTATATTAACTAAATGTAAACATGAAAATGATATGTTGAGTATTAATGAAATCTCTCCATATTTCTCTCTTACTTCCTCTCTTAATTATGCTCTTATCATTTCTTATTCCCTATTAATTTCTACTTTTTTCTGGTTATCAGAAATATGTATGTGTACCTTGGGATTTTCAACGGCTAGATGTGGAGTTTCGATTGGATTCTCGAATTCTCCTTCATATTATAAAGAAAGATGTTAAAAGCAACCATAATGAGGGCATATAGTTGTACTCTATTTTTTAATTGTCAGGCTATAAGTTGTCGGGCTATACGTTGAGATTAAGATATACAGTACTATATTGGAGTGCTTGCACGGATGGATTCTTGAATTTTTTCCAGTTGAGTCATCGGACTGTAAAACTATATTTTTCATCCAAAAATTTATTCAAGTGGGTCACCGGAGCCTAAACTACAATTTTCAATTTTTTTAATAACAATACAAAATCGCTTTAATACTAAAAAAATTCTTCGAATCTCAGTGAGGTTACGTGACTCCTCTTACCCTCAATAGATCCTCCCTTTGAGTGCTTGAGGGATAGGATAGTCGATGAACAGAGAGGAGACAATTTCTTACCATTACCGCATGCCACGTATGCAATTCCCTATTGAGAATGAAACTGTGTGGTCCAGATGTTGCACACGTATGCATTTCTCATTGAAGCGCCCTCCCCGCATCGAATAACCCATCCTTTCATCTTCATTCTCTTTTCCCTTTCATTAAAAGATGAAACTAGTAATAAATCGTCATGCGTCAAAAATTGTCATTAAGAAAAAGACATCAATTCCTTTCACCACTGCGGTTTCCTCTAAACCAAGCTGACGTGTTTATCAAAGATATTTGGAAAATCCATACATTTTTTTTTATTTTATCTGACTCCTTTATTTTCGAGTCTTAAGAAATGCAACAATGGTAGTCATGTGTTGGCTAATCTTGTTTTAAAGTTACAAAATGACATCCAGTTGAAATAGTTTAGTTACGGTTTTTTTTTTTTTTTTTTTTTGTTGCCATAAAATATAACATCTCCATTTTAAAATATAAGTCAATACATTTTTATCATTTTACCTCTTATTTGTTATTATCCTCATTTTTTTTTGCTACTTTACTTTAGTAACAGTCAAAAGTCATTTTAAATTTTTTTATATCAAAATTAATGATATATAACCAATTTTATTAATTTTTATAAAAAACCGTAAACGGATTTACATTTTGGAACATATGTAGTGTATATAAAAACAACTACTTCATGTTCTTGTCAGAAAAAAAAAAAATAAAATATTTCTTCAGACTCCTTTTTGTTTTCGTTAGAGCTTTTTTTTTGAGTTTTTTTTATATCACTTCACCAATCATATCTTACAATTCTCTTACAAATCATTTCTTCAACTACAAATAAAAAAATATTAAATTATCTCTCATCATTTCACTTTATCAAATTTATAACTTTTTTACTATTATTTTACTTATTATACTACTTTATTTCAAAAAAAATTCACCAATTATTTCATAATGTACACAAATTTTCAAAAAAACATAATTTTATAATCATTACTTCAATATTTTATCTAAAAACCCAAAAAAAAAAACTTCAACCCAAAACAAACAGATGTTTAGATGAGTAGTGATACATCATCTACTACTAATTTCACCACAATATCTTACACAGCACAATCAATACAATATATTTTGTTTAGACCCATTACAATAAATAATTGATATTCTAATTATTGGAAATTATTAGAAAGCGTGGTGTACCATTTCCCATGTTCAGAAACTACTACTTATTATTATTAATTATTAAAGAACCAACAAGAAGGAAGGATAATTTCTTTAGTTTTTTTTTTTTTTTTGAGAAGAGGAAGAGGAATATTTGTAAAGCTTATGATTCAAGCAAAGTGTGGCAGATCGCATAAATGGAATCTTCTGATTCGAGCCAACAATGGCACTTCACTTTTTTTACTTGATTTAATTAATACAACAAGAACAATGAATTAATACCCCATTCCCTTCCTGATTCCTCCCTCCTCAGTTGAACTTGCCTGCAACAACAAAGGTCGGCGCCATCTCTCTCTCATCATCATCATCACAATCTTCACGTGATTCTCTATTCACTCCTCCCCTCCCTCCCTCCTTTGAATATTCTCTCTCCACCATTGCTCCACAATCAATTCTATCACCATCATCCTCTCTGTCACCTCCATTTCATACCGGCCACTGACGATGGTGGAAATAGACCTGCCCACGTGTCACTCTTGTAACATCCCAAGGTTAAGAGAGAAAGATAAGAGGGAAACATTTAGGGCCAGGAGCCCTACACCAGCAAGACCCTACCCAGGAGGGAGGTCTGTACATGAGCCTCCCGACTACCGCTGCAGTGCAGCTCGGTCTAGTCTGGAGGTAGGATACGCAGCTCAGGTCGGGCTGGCCTGAGGAGCCCGTCAAAGGCCGACTGGCTCTTTCCTTAAGTGATAAATAACACATGTGCCTATATTAGAGGAGAATCCCTGGATTACCGTAAGGAAATACCATAATTCGAATATAATCATAATTATCTTTTGTGAGAGATAAACACGTGATGATCCTTAGGGTTTAAGGATTATACGACTTGTTCAACAAGAAAAGGGGTGAGACGCCTCCCTATATAAACAACCCTAAGGAACTACGGACGACTTGATTCCAATTTAGCTATTGGATACGTAGGCAACTTGAGAGAAACTAACTCTCAGGCTCAGTCTTAATCACACAAAATCACCATCCCTATTATCTCTCGTTCTTGTTTGAATCGTCTTAGAGGTTATTTGGATCCCTAGGTGATATCCGACATCATCAATTGGCGGCTAGAAGGAGGGCCTCAAGTTGCGATTTGATCAAGAAACGGCGATGGTACCACCAAAAAATACCGGAAAAAGGACCCAAACCGCGGCAACTAGAGATACGGAGACATAGACCCCACGGCTCGCTAGCCGGCCGCAAACCAATCCGGAGGAAACATTGGCGAGATCCAAAGACACGGCGGAGCCTTGCCGGAGGCGTTACGTAATTTGGACGTACCGGCGTTCAAAAGTGTACTAGGATTGGCCCTAAAGGGCGGGAAGAAGAAGCTCCACAAAACGTGGACCCAAAAGACAACGCGGCAAATAAAGAGGACGAGAGGAGAAACTCTCTCCTCTACCTCTCAAACGCAAAGCACGGACGAGGTTAAGGCTCGGGCCCGGGGAGGCGGCCGGGCGGAACTAGATGGGATCCCGGGAAAGAAAACGAACGATCTCTCTATCGAATCACCGTTCTCGGAGCGATTTTGAACTACCCACGCCCGGAGAGATTTAAAATCCCAAAACTAGAAGCATATGATGGAACGAAAGATCCCCGGGACCACCTCTTTCGCATCTAACGCACATGAATTTAGACCGTGCACCCGAGGAGATGAAGTGCAAAGCCTTCCCGGCCTTACTCACGGGCGAGCTCGTGAGTGGTTCCGGAAGTTACCACCTCGGTCTATTGAGAATTTTGAAACCCGGCAAGAAAATTTTTGCGGGCTTTTGTCACCGCTAAACCCTTCCGGAGGAATGTCACGTACCTCCTCACAATTCGTCGGAAAAAAGAAGAAACGGTCTTTGCAAGCACGAAAAGATTCAATGAGGAATCTAGGCGGGTCGGGAATGCCGATGAACACCTCCTGATCACCTCTTTCGTAGCAGGTCTGCGAGAAGGTAGATTGTATGCAAAGCTCAATGGTCGACTTCCAAAATCTATGGATGAGTGTATGGATCTGGCATATAAACACTGTCAAGGTGAAGAGGCCAACCGTTTAAAGAGGGAGTCGGAAGCCCCTAAGAAAGGAAGGAGCAGGAGCAGGCCTTTTGCTCCTTAGTCCGAAAGGGGAAGAATTCCCATATGCGCTGCGTTTCAACTTTGCGGCTACAAACAACGAGGCAGAATATGAGGCTTTGATTACCGGGCTCCGACTAGCCAGCAAGCTGGGGGCAGATAACCTGCATGTATTCAGTGACTCCCAGTTGGTGGTTAACCATATTAAGGGCGAATATGAAGCAAAGGAGGAATCAATGAAGAAATACTTGGCAGCCGCCCACGATTTACTGAAGAACTTCAAGTCAGTTCATTTAGAGCAGGTCTCTCGATCCAGGAACAAAAAGGCTGATGCCCTCTCCAAGTTGGCATCTAATTTCTTCTCAAATAAAAAAGTTCTAGTGGAGCGGCTGGCCGAGCGAAGTTATGCGTTGAATGAAGTTCAACCGATTTGCCAACAGGCCACCTGGATGGATCCCATAACGTCCTATCTAAAGCACGGTCTTCTACCAACTGACAAGGTTCAATCCAGGAAGGTCAAGCTACAGGCTAGCAGGTATGCTCTCTTTGATGATATCTTATACAGACGATCATTTATATCACCATGGCTTAGGTGTGCTACCCAGGAGGAAGGAAATTATCTGCTCAGGGAAATCCACCTCGGCATTTGTGGAAACCACGCGGGAGCCCGGACACTGGCTCGCAAGTGCCGGTTATTTGGGTACTATTGGCCAACCATGCAAGCGGATGCAAATGATCCGGTAATGAGATGTAAGTCATGCCGGGTGCATGATAATTTGTCCCATCGACCAACGCGAACATGATTCCTTTGGTCTCTCCTTGGCCCTTTTATCGGTGGGGGGGGCGGACTGGTTGGACCTCTTCCCCGAGCTCCGGGTAACCTACGGTACCTAGTCGTGGCCGTCGATTACTTTACTAAGTGGGTGGAGGCCGAAGCCTTGACCACCATCACGGGGAAAGCAATACGAAATTTTTATGGAAGAATATTATCCGTCGTTTTGGAATACCCAAGATCCTAGTGTCGGACAATGGAACACAATTTGAAGATAGGACAATCAAGTCATGGTGTGCCGAGCGGGCATAGTCCAACATTTCACCTCTCCGTCGGGTACCCTCAAGCCAATGGCCGAGGTGGAGCAAACAAACGGGCGGCTCAAGGTTGGGTTGAAAAAGAGGTTGGAAGAAGAGGGACAAGCATGGGTCGAGCATTTGCCCAACGTCCTGTGGTCATACAGAACGACTCCAAATTCGGCTACTGGGGAAACTCCCTTTGCCTTAGCTTATGGTTGCGAAGCAGTCATTCCAGCTGAAGTGGGGCTCCCTTCTCCGAGGACTGAGCTCCATGCAAGTACTGACCAGGATACCGAGCTTAGACATGCCAAGGATAACTTGGAAGAAGCTAGGGAAGTAGCTTACATCCGGATGGCAAAATACAAGCAAAAGATATCCCAGTATTACAACTCTAAAGTGAAGCATTCATACTTCAGGGAAGGAGACTTGGTATTGAGGAAAAACGAGGTCAGCAAGCAAGTTCCCCAGGGGAAGCTTAACCCGAACTGGGAAGGTCCGTACAGGGTAGTAAAGGTTCATGGCAAAGGTGCTTACCAGCTAGCTGACGTCAGCGGACAGACCATACCGAGAAGCTGGAATGCTAGCAACCTTAGGAAGTTTTATGCCTGAGATGAATCCAGGCTTGATTCTATCTTTTTATTTATGTTGTCTTTTTTAATAAAAGTGTTATCAAACACCTTTGAGTTTTAATAAAATATATGCTTCTTTCATGTTATAAAGTGTTATGATGTGTACTGTGATTATTTTTAACTGAGTCAGGTTATACTCAGAAGGTTTGCAAAAGTCAAACCTCCTAAGTCTGCAGGTCAGGCCAGAACTTAACTGAGTCCTGCAGGTCAGACTCAGAAAGCTTGAATACCACAAGCTTCCCGAGTCCTCAAGCCGGGACGGGGCTTTAACCGAGTCGTTATACTCGAAGGTTTGCAAAAGTCAAACCTCCTAAGTACGAGTCGCAGTCGTGCCGAATTTAACCGAGTCCGCGGGTCGGACTCGAAAGCTTGAATACCACAAGCTTCCCGAGTCCTCAAGCCGGACAGAGTTTTAACTGAGTCAGGTTATACTCAGAAGGTTTGCAAAAGTCAAACCTCCTCAGTCTGCAGGTCAGGCCAGAATTTAACTGAGTCCTGCAGGTCAGACTCAGAAAGCTTGAATACCACAAGCTTCCCGAGTCCCCAAGCCAGGACAGGGTTTTAACTGAGTCAGGACAGGATTTTATTAAAACTTAGTATGTCAACCTAACCATCAGTAATGCATGCCATACCGGGGGGAAAGGGGGACATCTACAAGACGAGAATAAGGCGTAATGCGAATATTTCAAAGCATAAAATAAGCCAAGTAAAGTCAAAGTACAAAAAGTAGTGGGCGTGGCACCACAAGGTATAAATGAAGTACATAAACTTGGACGACAGAAAAGTTTCAAAGTTTCCAGAAAAACAATACAACGATAGACAATCAGGTCTGGGGTCTAGGAGTCTGCTCTGTCGAAGATGGAGTTGGTCCAGCGCTCTGAGAAGCAGGACGACGTCTGGCATATTTAACCCCGATGTCTTCACCTGCTTTAAACTCTCTCAAACGGTCATCATAGATCTGACCTGCCCCTTCTTTATACATGGAACGATAATGCCTAAGGTCTGAAAGAATCAGCTCAGGGCGCTGTTCTTTTGCCTCGTCCACACCCGTCGTGTACCCATGTTGCATGACAGGGTTCAGCAAGACCTTCAGAGCTCCGGCTAGATGATCGGAAGACTTATACTCATGCACAACTCGGGCATCCCGGGCGGGAAGAGAAGCCTCTGCAGAGTGGTCGGCTCGGCTCGGACCTTGGCCGGCGCTTGCCCGAGCTCGAGTTCTCTCGCCACATACTCATCATGCTTGGCCCGGAGCTCGGCGGCAAGACACTTGGCCCCGGTCTCGGCGATTTCCTTCTTCGGCGCCGCAACCTCCCGGTCCTTAGCCTTCGAGGCCTCTTTATATTTATCGCGTGCGCTCGTAGCTCCTCGATTGTCCCACGCAGCCTCCTTACTCGCCGCGGATTCAAGCAAGGCGATCCGTAAATTCCCGACCGACCCGGGCTCCCCGGAAGAGACAGAGGAAAAGTAAGAAGGAATAATACGTATAGGAATACCCGACATATATATACTAGAACTTACCACAAGCCGGCGAGTTCCCGGTCCGACGGTTCGTACAATCGATTGTGCCCTGGGGAAGATTGCTCCTCAGGAGAACTCTCAACATTCTCTACAGTTTGGCGAGCCGCTTTCCTTTTCTTAGATCGACCTTTCCGGGTTGAGGGAGAGACTACCTTCTTTTTCCGGCTAGGCTCGATTGCATCTTCCCTTATCTCCTGATCTTCATCTACATTTATCCGCTCCACCTCCCCAGATGAGTCATCTGGTTGACCGGACAAGAGTTGGACCGAGGTGGGGGTCGGGATTGGGATCCCGGCGGCTCGGAGATGTTCCGGCTCTATGTTGTCCTGCAGCTCAGTTTCCTGGGTAGGCTCGTCAGGATTAACGGGGGGAACCACTTCGTCGTTCACATCCTCCAAGAGATCAGCGAAGGAAGACACTGACAGAATAAACAACAAGAAATGTTAGAAGATATTTTGCAAATAAACAAAGTATAAAGCAAGAAACGACATTAAAGCCCTACATATCTTGTACTCTTCCTTATCTAATTCCTTGTAGGGGTCGGGCCCCGCGGTGGGTAGGCGGGCGAGCCAAAATCATCTCGGAGGAGTATTTTTTCTCTTTGATGTATACCCCGCTTCGCGAATATCGTCTAACGGCCTTCCGATCCACGTCGGTCGGTCGCGGATCGCCGTCAGGTCCGAGGAGTTCCACCGCCCGGGTTTCGAGTCACCTCGGACATATAAAGAAGAATCCGGTCTTCCAACCTTTGTATGAAGTGTCTCCCGGCTCGGTGGCGAACGTCGGGCATGAAGTCTCCCCGACGAGGAAAGCAAGTAGTACCCACCGCCGGGCACTTGTTTGCGCCGAAAGAACGGTCGAAATGTTTGAACTTTGAAGGGGATGCAGCACATCTGCACCAAATGGCGAAGCCCACTATCGCCCTTATCCCATTAGGTACGATCTGGGCTAACCCTAGGTCGTAGTGCTCCAGAACAGATAAAATGGCCGGGCAGATCGGAAACCGTAAACCGCATAGAAGCTGTTCCCTATATACGCGCGCAATATCCGGCCGGAGCTTGATAGGCATAAACGCCGGGAGCCGGGACGGTGGGTTTGAAAAGTGGGTTCGTTAGTTTGTATTGCTTACGGATGCGGGTCAAATCCGAGGCGGTTATTTTGGTATCGATGCCATGACGGGCCGCCCGGGATTTCGAGCCATAAAGGCCTTAAGGGTTAGGACAAATCGAGAGGATGAGGAAGAAGAGGGAGGATTGAAAAAAGAAAGGACAGGCCTCTCGAGATTGACTCCGGTAGTGGCAGTTTCTTCCTCTAATTCCGGCTCCGATTCAAATAAGGCCTCAATGGAACTATCAGTAAGGATTATAGGCTCACTCATTAACAGTAGAAAGAACTAAGAAGAATACGAGAAGAGAGAAAGCTTACTTGTGTAAAGAAATCGGAGAGTTGGAAGAATGGAATGGCAACCGTCCCGACTTTGCACCTGATTTAAAAAGTAACGTCAGAGGGGATTGATAAGACTAGGGAGTTATAAAACCCCAAAAAGAAGTCTTGAAATAACCGCCCCATTATTGCGTTACGTATCAAGACGCTTCGTTTTTTTTCACTCAATACGGCAGTCTAAGCGGTGGCAAGGACACGTGTCATGGCAAGCGTATTATCTTAAACCGTCCGATCTGATCTCAGGTCTACCCAGCTCGCAGGTAGTCTGGCCAGACCTGGGGGGCTTATGACGATGGTGGAAATAGACCTGCCCACGTGTCACTCTTGTAACATCCCAAGGTTAAGAGAGAAAGATAAGAGGGAAACATTTAGGGCCAGGAGCCCTACACCAGCAAGACCCTACCCAGGAGGGAGGTCCGTACATGAGCCTCCCGACTACCGCAGACCGCGCGTGCGGCTCGGTCTAGTCCGGAGGTAGGATACGCGGCTCGGGTCGGGCCGGCTCGAGGAGCCCGTCAAAGGCCGACCGGCTCTTTCCTTAAGTGATAAATAACACACGTGCCTATATTAGAGGAGAATCCCCGGATTACCGTAAGGAAATCCCATAATTCGAATATAATCATAATTATCTTTTGTGAGAGATAAACACGTGATGATCCTTAGGGTTTAAGGATTATACGACTTGTTCAACAAGAAAAGGGGTGAGACGCCTCCCTATATAAACAACCCTAAGGAGCTACGGACGACTTCGATTCCAATTTACCTATTGGATACGTAGGCAACTCGGCAGAAACTAACTCTCGCGCTCGTCTTAATCACACAAAATCACCATCCCTATTATCTCTCGTTTGTTTGAATCGTCTTAGAGGTTATTTGGATCCCTAGGTGATATCCGACATCATCAGCCACCTCTTGTTCTATAACATTGTATCAATTCGTTTTTATCATCCTTACATTTGAAGCGAATGGGGGAAGTTGGAGGATCATCGGAGTCGTCGTCATGGAGAGAGGAGCTTGTAAGTTTAGTCCAGGAAACTGGGATCAGATTCACCACCACCACCACCGGTGAAGCTAATGCCAGCAGCAGGTCAGCATTGTTGCCGGAGAAATATGAGTACGGATCACCACCGGAGGAGGAGGTGGCGGTGGAAGGGAGGCCGGAGGAGAGCTTGCAAGAACAAATCAAGGGATTTGGCAAGGCTTGGGGTGAAATGTTGGTGGAATTTGGTAAAGGTTGTAAAGCTGTGGTGGATCAGAACTTGTTGACTGAAGACTCTTACATTGTGAAGAAAACACGAGGTCCTTTGTCTGAGGTTTCTGATAGATTGAAGTTTCTAAACGAGTTTTTACCTGAGGATCGTGATCCAATACTTGCTTGCTCTGTCATCTTCTTCGTTTTCATCCTTGCTGTTGCAGGTACCTACCACTTCTTTATATTATTGATATTTTGTAAAGCAGAAGAATTCAGGGCCTTTATTGATTGATTTGGATTTGAATGAAGTTTATTTATTCGTTATGTTTGATGATCTAAGTAGCCATTGGTGCAAATTGTAAGAATGAATCTTTGAGTGTTGTACTGGAAAAGAATGTGGACATACCTCCTCCAACTGCTGTCCGAATATTGCTTCCTGATGGTAGAAACTTAGCATATCATGAGGTTGGAGTTTCAGCTGATAGAGCTAGATATTCTTTCATTGTGATCCATGGTTTCCTTTTCTCTCGGCTTGCAGGTACTTAACGATCCTACTCGATTTATGAAAACATTAATGCTGTAAGTAACATTTAACTCTGCTGGAATTGTTGGTTTTTCATGGTGTTCTAGGTATCCCTGGTGTTAAGTTGTCGGTGCTAGAAGAATTCGGTGTACGGTTAATATCTTACGATCGTCCTGGTTATGGGGAAAGTGATCCTCATCCAGACAGAAATCTTAACTCTTCAGCTCATGATATGTTATACTTGGCAGATGCCATTGGTATAAAACACAAATTCTGGATTCTTGGATATTCAGACGGTGCTATTCACGCTTGGGCAGCACTAAACTACATTCCACACCGAGTTGCAGGTGCAGCCATGTTTGGTCCTTTGGTGAATCTGTATGACTCATCCATGTCTAAAGATGAATTGACTACAATCAGAGAAGGATGGACACGAAGAAGGAGATTCATGTTCTATTTAGCTCGAAGATGTCCTAAACTCCTCGGTTATTATTACAGGAGAATGTTTCTTTCTGGGAAACTTGGTCAGATTGATAAATGGTTGTCCTTATCTTTAGGAAATAAGGTATTTAGAATCATTCTGCATTCACTTTTCTTCTTATTTTGCTTACAAATTGCTTGACTCAGTGATTTTCTAGGACTGTAACAGACATTTTGAGGTACTAATAAGTCACATTGTGTGATTTAGGATATGGATCAGATTGGAAATACAGAGTTTCAAGAATTATGGCAGAGAAATTTTGCAGAAACGATCCGTCAGGGCAGCACAGCACCATTACTTAAGGAGGCAGTGCTCCAGGTCTCTCATTGGGGTTTTACTCTGGCTGATCTTCAAGCCAAAAACAAATGTCCTGGAAAAGGATTTCTTCCTTGGCTTAGATCATTTTATGGACAAGTAGAATGTCAACCTACTGGATATCGTGGCCCCATCCATGTATGGCAGGTATGCATAATTCCAACCCCAGGGGGTTCACTTTTGGTTGCGTAAATTCATGGTTCATATCAAATTTCTGGCTTGTGAACAGGGAATGGATGATCGTGTGGTTCCACCGGTGATGACGGAATATGTTGCGAGGATTCTACCAAACACGGTTGTTCACAAGCTACCAGAAGAAGGCCATTATTCATATCTGTTTTTATGTGAAAAATGCCACAGGCAAATCTTTTCAACCCTTTTTGGTAGCCCACTTGGTCCTTTGAAAGCCATTGATGAAATTGTTGAAGGTTTAGATAGTTAGGCATCTTTTGCAGACATTAATTCTCCCACATTTTACTGATTTTTTTTCTTTCTGAAAGCATGTTATACATATATATATACCACAGGCATTAGTCCAATTCTTATTGCAAAATGAAAGGTTGAATCCAGATTCCACTGCTGTTATTATTATTATTATTATTATTTTTATATATATATTGAAAATGATATCACCACACATTTTTCATTTATAAAAAAATTGGAAAAACTCGGGACTTCAAAATAATGTGGGGCGTAAACTTTATGTAAAATTTTAGAAGCAAGTCTATAATTTTCCTGATTGAAAGTTGAAAACTACCAGTAAAAAATAATATATTTTAATAAGAATGATATGTTTGGAGATTCCAAACTAGAATTTTGGTGCAATCTTTTTCTGCTGGAATTCCTTTCAAATTAGCCTCCTCCTCAAGAATCTCTTTTTCCACAAATTTCAGTGAATCCTGTGCAAAAAATTGACCACATTGCAAACAAGAATAATATGTCAGCCATAAATTAAATTCACATTTAAAAATAGTGTTGTGATTGTAAATCTCTACAATATATATCTCTATTATTATTTTTATTTAATTTACCTGTGATGTGTCTTGAAGAGGTGAAGTTCTTCCCCATCTTTCTGGATCCCATAAAATTGAACTGTTGAATGCAAAACTTGAAATCGGAATCGAAGAAGAAGAAGAAGAAGAAGGTATGATCAAGTCTGTTGATTTATTCAAACTCTTCTTCAAATGCCACCCTATAACTCTATTAGAATTACAGACAGGTCCTTGTATTTCAACTTCCTTACTATTTGCTGACAAAAATGCCACTGCCCATGTCCCAAACACCCTGCAATTATTAACACCAAACTTTTCACTTTCATCCAATACCAAATTTACGATACAAGGATTTTAAAGGGGTAGAATGCAAAACTCACTCGCTCGTTCTAATCTCATCAAAGAAGCTAAGATCATAAACATTTGAAAGCCCTGCAAAATGAACGATCCCACTTAATCTGTGGTGCTCAATGTGTTTAAGAGCAATGTTTCTTTGATAATCCATTTCAGCTTGAATGTCTGTAAAATTCTCTTTGAACACCACATGTCTGTACATGATCCCTGTTTTCCTAAGTATTTCCGAGATTTCTGATGACTCAGATTGCTGCTCTACAACAACCCATAATAGAGGCGGCGCCACCAATCTCAGAGTGCTTGCAAGCCGCCTGAGGTGGACCCCTCGACGACGGTCTTTCACACTAGTAGTTGGAGTGACGATAATTACCAACTCTTTTGGAATCAAGTGTTTTTCTGCTCTTAAGATCTTGGCATGATCAAATTGTCTTCCAGATTCTTCAAACTTTGATGAACTTTTGTTTGACAGATTTCGTCCTTTGTACGTTTGATTGTGTATCTGATGCACCATTTCCAAGGGTTGTGGAGAAAAAGCAAATCCATTAGCGGCGGCGGCGGCGGCAGAAGAAACAAAATTGGAGAATATTGATGATGTCTTGGCTGTTGGGGCAAAGCCAGTGAAGAATCCCATAACAAAACATAACAAGAAATGGAAAAGAGCTTTCTTCCACACTTGCACTTTTTTCTTTGATCTTTCCATATTTTCTTTTTCTCTGAAATCCTACTGCTAAATTTGCAGCTGAATCTTTCTATATTATGTAAAGATTTAGGAATGTGGACTGAAGCATGCTATGTTTATGTTTATGTTTATGTTTTACCAGAAGGTTTTGTTATACAAATGGCTAGAAACATAAATATGAGTGTATATATTTATTTATAAAAGTATTGAAATGCATGGTTGCAGAAGTAATTAGTTGTTTTATATATTTGTTAAGGTGTACTATGTTTGCCATCTCTTAAAGCAAAAGAAAAGAAATTGGAAATATGAATGATACAATGGGTTTAATTGAAAATTTTGTTGCACCTAAAGAGTGGTTGGATATGCAAGATCTTTACCTAATTTCTGTTGCATAAGTTGAAGGAACCTGGGAAAAAAAATATATAAAATAAAATGGAAAGCCCTTGATTTTGAAGAAATCTCAAGTACGTCCCTAAGCATTTGAGATGAACACTAGTTTCTTTCAATCAATTAGAAACAGCAAGAAAACTATCATCCAGGGTGGTGAAGTACAAAGTTCTTAGATATGCATATGTAAACACAATACTAAGGCTTAGGGACAAGATTGTAAATTTGATTAACAACCATTATCATAAGAAAAGGACAGCATGATGCATGAAACCAACCATTATCATAATTTTTTACAACTTATTCACCATCAAAAAGCCAGGATTTGTTACATTTTGAGAAAGCGGTAAAAAAAAAAAACATGAATCCTGAGATTTTTTTTCTTTCAAATGCAGAATAATAAGATTGGAAAACCCAAAACAATTAAAATTTCAGAAAACTAGCCTGAGCCCTCAAAACATAGTTAAGCAGCCTGAAAACATCTACATTTGTCCATATACATTTTCCATAAGGTTGCTCCTACTTGCTGTTACGAGGCCATACATACGCATTACCTCAAAAACAAAACATGTAGCCCTCAGCAATAGAACATCATACAGCTCCAACATTTTGATTCTGTTTCAATGGAGGCAACTTAGACACAACCCAATCCGGTGAACAGTCAAGCCAAAGCCCTTCACCAGTTTCCTTATGCTTGAAATCAGGTGAATTTTCAAATTTCTTATACGACCTATTGTCCCACCACTGATTCGGATTTTCAACTAAACTCTTCCATGACTCTGCTTTCTTGTCCTTAAGTATGCCAATGTCCTTAGCCACAAACCATTCCGGTGAATCCCCAAGCCACAGCCCTTGACCAGTTTTCTTATGCTTAAAGTCTGGTGCTTTTTCGGTTTTCTTACCTGTCCTGTTGTCCCACCACTGATCCGGGTTTTCAACTAAACTCTTCCACATCTTCTCTTTCCTACTATCATTACCCAAGTCCAAACTCTCAATTCTTGCAATAAACCACTCGGGAGCACTATTAAGCCACAAAGCAGTGCCACTTTCTATGTGCTTAAAATCGGGGTGTTTTTGTGACACCAACCCTTTAGACTTATCGTCGGCATAATTCAGCCATTGGTTTGGATTTTTCATAAGATCTCTCCAAACGTTTCCCTCTTTCAGATCCTGAGCACTTCTTTTGCTGCGGGAATGCTTAACATTATCATCAATTTCCTCACTGCATACTTTTTTTCCGGTATCAAGATTACCATCAGTGAAATCAGGGACAGCTGCAAGTTTTACATTCTTCCTCCTTGAATAATCATGAGCTTTCTCATCAAAACCCTCCACAAAATTGATATCTTCAGCCAAAACATGTAAACGCCATTGATTTTCGTGGAGAACAAAAGGCAAGGGATCCGCACTCAGTTTACCAGTTACATAAACACAGTCATTTTCCTTAACATGACAAGACACTACATGGGCCAAATCGCCCTCAAACAAAACCGGAATCCAACAAGCCTTATCAATAGGTCTATAATTTTGGGAGATAAGTGTAGCAGCATAATGCTTACCGTCTGGAAAAGATTGAAACTTTACAGGCAGCTTGATGTGGCCAATTAGTTTCACTAAATTTGCCACCTTCACTTGGTAAGGAATCTCTCGTGGCCGTGGGGAATCAGTCAAGGGTTCTTTAGCTTGTTCGTTCACTTCCTGAGACCAACTGGAGGAAGAGGAGTGCCCCTGTGCCCAAGTAAAGTTGGTGGAGTAGGGTGATGATCGGGTTAAGGGGCGGAGAAATAAAGTGTATCGTCTAGAGTTTTGGGAAGATAGTGATAATGGTAATGTATTTGCTGCTCGAGCACAACGCCTCAGGAAATTCATGGTGAAAAAACGAAGCACAAGATTCTTTTGGCAGTTGAATTGAAATGAAAGGGGAGTTTGTATGAGTAGGGTTTATGGAAGAAGAAGCGGTAGTCGGCCGTGGCCCTTCGCCTGGTAAAACCCTGACTCCCTGAGCGTCACTTCCTCATGGTTTACACTTAAAATATTTATAATTACATTTTTAGTCCTCTAATTTTATATATTTTCTCAATATTATCTTTTTTTCATTCTTACTATAAATAAAATCGTATTTCGTTTTTATTACGATAAACGCCCTTAGGTGAAGAACGAATAAATAAGATTGTGTTATAAAACTAAGAAAATATTGGAGGAAGAACAAGGGAAAATACAAGTAAAGAAAAAGAGAGAATTGCTTGTGTTATTCCGATGGTATAAGAGGGTATTTATAGTAGAGATTACAATGCGAACACAATAAACCGAATTAATCCAAAATCTACGTAAATCAATCGAATAATAGATAATCCATTAATATATTATTTCATAACACTCCCCCTGGATATCTATTATTAAAATACAACAGATATGATACGCCTCATTAAAACCTTACTAAGAGAAAACCCCGTGGGAAAAAAAATCTTAGTTAAGGAAAAAGAGTACATATTTATCGTTTAATTTACTCCCCCTAAACCAAGCATCAATTCAGTCTTTAAGTCGATGCATTCCGATCTTCTTTATCAATTTCTCAAACGTAGCGGTAGGTAATGACTTCGCGAATAAATCTGCTGGATTGTCACTTGACCTTATCTGCTGAACACTAATGTCACATTTCTTATGAAGATTTAGTGAAGTATGTTTCATCCGATCGTCATTTATATAGCCACCACTTAATTAATTGAGCCGTACACCCCGCATTATCTTCATATAATCAACTCGGCTTCTCTTTCTTGATGAATAAACCACAAGTGTCTTGGGTATGATGTGCCAATGATCCGAACGAGAGTTAATTCTTGACTTGTTTCATGAATAGCTACAATTTCGCCATGATTTGAGGATATTGTGACCAAAATTTTCTATGTCCAAGACTATGAAATCGATGTACCACCACCGGTGAGGAACAACCAATTTTGAAGCCTTGCCTTTTGGGGGTTCGATAAATGTCCACCAACCGCGTAACTAACAAGTCCCCGACATGCTTTCCGCTTGATCGATTTTATAACGTATATGGCATGTACCAAAAACCTTGCTTGGAAAAACCCAAGTGGGAAAAAAACCGATCAAGGAAAAATGATTCATGACATATGCGCCCCTAGTGCACCGATTGCCTCGTTAAAAACCTTTAACTAAGAAAACCCAATGGGAAAAACTTGTTAAAGGGAAAAAGAGTACAATCTTTGGTCTTCGGGCCAAAACATATCTTTTCTTGTGCATATAACGGATCTTGATAATATAACTCAATTAATCATATTCAATTATCTTTTGTAACTCTTCAGGAGTCTCACAATGGATCCACACATTCTCAGATCAAACAAATTATCCCGCTTCGGGGACCATTCATGTATTATATACTTTGTGTTTCGTCTTTCAAACACTTTATATGCTTCACACATCTCATGTGCTTGAGGCACTATAATCGCTCCCGGCGATTTCGACATATCAAAACATACTTGCCTCGTTTATGAACCTCGTTCATAAAATGTTGCATTTGTTATCATATCTCATTAATTCAAACAATGATAACATTAATTCATTATCTCAACACTAAGAGATTTATATTTGTTGGAACATTAAGGTATCTCACGCTCCAAGCGGTGAACATAATTAACAATCAAGCAATATGCGGTTCCAGATTACATTTTCTTCGGGGGTCGCAAGAAAGTAACACGAGGGAGTGAACTTCGGGTTCATTTTCTCCAACCTCATGTATGTATGACAACCGCATATTATTTGTTCCACCCATATTATTTATCAACACTTGTTGGCATTTTCTAGCATTGACCTCGTCAAAAGTTTATGATTTCGTTACTCATCTAGAGTATTCCATTGCTCTTCCGGAGCTTCTTTGACTATATATTTTCTCGCTCGAGCATATGCTTATTCTTCCAAAGTTCTCATAAATATAGTCATAACCCATTCGAGGAATTTTCATTATCGAGCCAATTGGTCTTTCGATGCTTACAACGTTATCTTCATTAATTTGATACGTATCATATTATGTCCTTCTCGGACTTTTTCTCGTCCTTCTAGGACAAATATTATCCTCCTAGGATAAACCTTTTGGCAACATTTATTCCAACCCGAGCATTTGCGGTTTGCTCACTCTTCTAGAGTAATTAAATGCCTCCGGTGATTAAATGTGCGTTAATACAATGTTTTTCCACAAGATTTATAAACTCCAAGTTTACTTTTCCTCCCCTAATCTTGGAAAAACATTTTATCTCGAAGTCATATCTACTTAAGTTTGCAATAACCCTTTGTGGGATTCAACATTTTAATGTGATATCCCTATGTGGGATTCTACATGTCAATGTGTATCCATTTATATGAGTATCAACAAACATTACGAGATATACTCAATCGGGAAGAATTATATTATCTCTTCAAGAGATCTATATCTTTTTAAATTCTTCCGATGTCTCAATTTAATATCCACGTCGCACAATTTATTGCGTTTAAGACTTTTGAAAAATGATAAACAATATTTATCATATATATCTGGATCATTTTCATAATGACCGTAACATATAGTATTTGTTTCATAATATTGTTTTTACTATAAATATGAAGCTTCATTATTCTCAACCGGATATCTTGCCGTATGACCAAGTACGCGACTAGTGGCTCCGTTAATGCCACATCGTGAAAATCAATTCTCCGTACGCCAAGTACGCGATCGATGATCTTTCAATACCACAATATGAAAATCGATTTTCATCATTCATCTAGAATTTAATTTCGTTTTGTTCCACTTCGGTGGACAATCCTTCCCTCCAAGTAGACAAATTTGATGATATCCTTCAAGGATACATTAATCAAGAGTTTTGTCCACGAATTCAGACATGTATATGACCTCAACCACTTTCATGAATCTGGTGACAAGCACTTCTGGGAATGGACTAGATCAAATGGATTGAGTTTCATGATTATTCTTTGATAATCATTTTGTTGAATTTAAACCGCTTCCTTCAATATTGCTACAATACAATAGCATATTATCGCAATGAATAACTTTCTTTTCCGCGGGTTAAAGTAGTGTCACGATGTTCTTACTGGATTTTCTTATTTTAGACTTTAAGTCTTTCGTAGGAACATCATTCCCTTTCATATGGACTCCGAGTCCATATTTATTTCTATGAATTTCATATTCATTTCTATGAGCACCTCAGTGCTTTTGATGAACCCCAAGTCCATCTATAATGATTTTTAAAATCACAAGTCTCATATGTGTCATGTTCACTTCGGGAACCGGCGACGTGATTCGATACATCTTTAAATATCGGTATACATTATCTAGATTTTGTCATGTTCACACCGGGAACTGACTTGTGTATCTCAACACATTTAGAATAGTTAATTGTCTACATTCGCTTCTAGGAACGGACACATCGTAAATATTGAGTTTAGTCACATCCACTTCTAGATATTGAAATGTATAATCCGATGTATTATACACCAACCAAAAGAAATTAATAATATGGCTTCCATTTTTTTTTTCAAGAAAAAAAATCTATAACATGTTAGTCAAGGAAACAAAGGAGTTAATTGATGTAGATAAATGAAGAATAACAATTTAACACGAATGATGATAATGTTTAGTGGTGTGTCCGCAATAAATAAGTGAATAAACATATATATATATATATATATATATATATATATATATATATATATATATATATATATATATATATATACTATATTTAAACATCGAAAAAGAGTGTAAAAGTATTTGTTAAATATTCATCTATTATACCCCTCAAAAAAAAATATTCATCTATTATATAGATGCCAAACACTACATTCATAATTAAGTCACACTAAAGGAAAAGGTAAAAATTGAATCTATTAGTTATTACAATTTAAAAACATCAAATCTTTTTTTCCAAAGAAATGTCAAATCCTTTTTTTTTCTTTATTACGTGGGTCAGCAAGAATATTGGATCATAAATGACTCATAATTGGCTCGCTAATTTGACGCGCATTGGTTTTATTTTTATTTTTTTTAAATTTTTTTTTATTTATAAAGGGGAGCGTTTTATTACATACGGTTTTATTTAAAAAATATCAATACATCTGAGATATCAAGTCTATGTACTAATAATAAATGCATTGTATCCTTTGGTTTTCAACATAAATTATAACGAAGGAAAAACTAGAAATGATCGATAATCAAATACTCACTTGGATTTATTAATAATAAAACTTCATATTACATCATAGATCAACCTCAATCAAAGACAAAATAAAACAATACCAAAACAATTGCTAAAGCAATTTTATTGGGATGACATGAAATAAAGTGCAAAAGGGCACAAACAACTTTATTAGAATGACAAAAGAAATAATGTGTCAAAAGACACAATAAACCGGAGCCTTCAAGCGGTGTCGTTGAAAAAATCAAGAACTTCCATTGGTGACATCAATGGCATATCAAAATTCGATCATCAATCTTTTGATCAATAAGATTTGCCTCAACACCGTTTTCCGGCTTTTTCCGAGATGCCGATAAAGATCAACAAGATGTTTTGCCGTGCGGCATGACTTGGACCAATGTCCATCCATTCCACATCTATAACATTTGTCACCATGGACTTTCTTTTCTTTGTTGTTATGATCCGATCTTGGTGGATTGCTTCGTTTCTTCCCACAATTTTCATTGTGATATGTCGCATATTTTCCACGACCGCGTCCACGACCACGGCCTCTACCACGATCTCCACTGCGACCACGTCCACGACCACGGCCAAAATTTGAAGATTGTGTCGCATTCACTTCAGGGAATGGACTGGCTCCAGTGGGACGGGACTCATGATTTTTCATTAATGCTCATTGTTTTGCTCACCAACGAAGGCATGCAATGAGATCGAATATCTCTTAAAACCTTTCTCTCGATATTGCCTTTGCGGCAGTGAGCACATTCGAGGCATGAAAAGTGGAAAAAGTTTTTTCCAACATGTCTTCATCGTCACCTTTTCACCACATAGTTTCAATTGTGATGTGATCTTAAATATAGCTGAATTATATTCAGTGACAGATTTAAAATCCTGCAGTCGTAGGTTGAGCCAATCATATCTGGCTTTCGGTAAAACAACCAACTTCAAGTGGTCGAACCTCTCTTTCAGATGGTTCCACAATTCATACGGATCTTTCACCGTTAAATACTCATGTTTCAATCCCTCATCCAGATGATGACGGAGAAATATCATGGCGTTTGCACGGTCTTGGCTTGTCTCAGTATTATTTGTGACAATCGTTTTGCCAAGACCCATAGATACCAAGTGCATCTCAACATCCATGGCCCATGATAAATAATTTTTCCCCGGTATGTTTAGGGGTACAAAGTCTTGTTTGGTGATGTTAGCCATTAAAACAAGAAGAGTGATGAACAATAATAGAATTTTACCTGAACCGCCAAAAGGGACACCAATGGAATACTTCGTTGGTAGAGTCTCGTGCTGATAACGTGTTATAAAACTAAGAAAATATTGGAGGAAGAACAAGGGAAAATACAAGTAAAGAAAAAGAGAGAATTGCTTGTGTTATTCCAATGGTATAAGAGGGTATTTATAGTAGAGATTACAATGTGAACACAATAAACTGAATTAATCCAAAATCTACGTAAATCAATCAGAATAATAGATAATCCATTAATATATTATTTCATAACAGATTGTTTATTTTAACAATAAAATATAGAAGCTAGTTTTGAGTAAATTAAAGAATATGAGGACTAAAAGTGTAATTATCGAATAATAATAAGAAAAAATAGTCACCGGTAGTGTTATCATGGTCGATCTAACTAAGAACGATACTTTGATAAAATTTTGATTTTGCAGAGGTTGGAATTTGCTTTCGATCTTTTTAGAGTCGAATTTTGTACACAAATTCGATTTTAAAGAGGTCGGATTTTCCCAAAGTAAATTTGTCAACCACCTCCTTCATGGTCGTCCCATTGGTCACCACCTCAGCCAGGGATTATGAAAATCAACATGGATGGTGCTAGTGATGAGGGAGCATCAGCTATTGGAGTGTTGATTCACAATCACAAAGGTTAGTTAGTTGGTTTCAACAGATCACATGAAACCTTGATGACGAGTCTATGGAGCTTGGCGCGATACTTCATGCCTTTTATCTTGCAACGTCTAGAGGGTGCTGGCGAGTTATAATAGAGGCGGATTCCTTAGCATGTGTGCTACGACTATAGTCCATGGAGGATGATCTTTCGTCTTTATGATGAAATGTCTTTGATTGTTAGTCGTTGGCTAGAAGTTTTTCCTGATTCACCTTTGTTTTTGTTAGGCGTATTGGCAATCGGCCAGCTCATTACCTTGCAAGCATAGGCTTATCAGTAGTTGGGTTGTTGGAGTGGGGCGTGAATCTCCCTCACAATGTTTTAGACACTTGTTTGACACGGTTCACTAAACATGTTTTCCCTTCCAAAAAAAAAAAAAAACTTTCATCTTTTTAACCAAATTTCAATTTAAAAAAATTGGTAAAGGTAGAATCATCTTTGAAACGAAAAAAACAAAAAACAAACTATCATTTAAAATCAATTTAATTAATATTATTGTTCACGTAAATTTTTTAAACTCAAATCATTATTTACTTGAATTATACTTTAAAGTATGTTTCATGTTTGAATCCATAATTTTAAATTATTAATGCTCTATTTTCAATCCTAAACGATTAATTTTCCTAATTTCATCTTTTTGCGGTATCACATCTATATATTTTTCGTGGATTTCTTTCAATCTACTTCTGAGAGTGCAGTTGTTGCTAAAAATGTACTCGATCGATATGAACTCATTTATGGCCAAATGGTTAATGCACAAAAGTCGAGTTTATATTTAAGCAAAGATGTTTGGCCGGAGGACAAGGCAGGGGTCATGCAGGCATTGAATATTCCTTTGGGGGATGGTAGTGGTAAATATTTGGGGCTTCCGTTTATGATTGGAAAGAGAAAGCAACAAATTTAGGCATATCTTGAGGATAGAGTGTGCAAGAAGTTGAGCGGCCGGAAGGAAAAGTTTCTCTCAGCCCCAAGAAATGATATCCTTATTAAGAGCGTCCTCTAGGCCATACCTATATATATATATTATACAGTGATTTCGGATATTGTCCGCCCTTATTGATAATATTTACCAGCTTTTGGTCAAAGACTCATGAGCATCTTGCCTTCCAAATATACCAGAGTGTGACACAATTACCGAGAACTCCTTCATGTCGCAGCTATCACATAGGAATTGAAAACCCCCGGAAAAATCGAACTTGAGCGAGTGCTACACTCATTCTTTCATTGCCCGAACGTGACCACACCGCTGAAGGTATGGTACAGTGAAGAGTGTCATGCTTGAGGTCCCCTTGGGGATGTCCACACAATTGAAACATGCCATCCCCAACACCTCGGCCTTGTAGAAATGACCCAACCGTTAGAAAATTATATATGCACACTCCGCCAAATGAAATGCTTGACTCGTGGGTGCACGGTTAAGCCCCATATGCGATGTCTTAATCGGTCTGGTGATGAAGAAGTGGAAGCTCGGCCCACCCCCAGCTTTGCATGGTGCAACTGAGTGGCCATCCAATATCATGCATGAACCGAATAAGTAAAATGATATCATCATTTTGCGGTCCTAGCGGGAGAGGGATATTAAGAATTGCACTTGCCTCATACGGCTAGAAGGAAGCCTGAACAAGATCCCAATTCCACGAGCGTGTTGCAGCATGTATAAGCACGTTGACTTTCGTCTCAGTCGGGAGAACGGAGGACACATTGATCAAAGTCCCATCTCCTAAACGACAACGCAACCTCTGAACAAGTAAATTGCGGCCTTGGAGAAGGCTCCGCCAGAGAAATGAAGGACGGGGTCCTGCCGCTGCATCAAGGATATTTCCATTCCGAAAGTACATCGCACACAAAGCACGACTTATCAAAAGAAGGCAACTTCAATACTCTGCAGACTTGCTTGGCACTGAACGACAGATTAAAGCAGTTAAGGTCTCAAAAGCCAAGTCCCCCTAGATCCCTTAGGCGTCATGCATTGATTCCATCTTTTCCAATCCTTAGCCAAGTCCGGCATGTAAACTATTAACACAAATCTGAGGTAATTATATTTCAAAAAAATAAATAAAAATTTATAGCCTTTATCTTCCAGACCATTTATCGTTTTTACAACAAAATATCCATTAATATTACAACCCGTCTTAAAATATAAATCCGTTTGAACTTTTTCACACTTATTAAGAAAGTTAGTTAAATTAGTCATGTGCCTTCCTTTATTAAAATAAAAATAAAAAAAAAAATTTGTCATGTGTTATTAATTTTGATTAAAAAGACTTACTGTCATTCGTATTAATGCAAAGTAGTAAAAAATGGTTGGGTATATTATAAATGAGGGGTAGAATGAGAAAAATATAGTAAATGTTTTATTGGTTTTCTAAATTGATTTATATTTTAAGTCAAAACCAAAAAAAACTAAACGGACTTATATTTTAAGAGGGAGGTAGTATAATTGTTTTTTCAACCAACAAAAAAAAAAAAAAAAAAAAAACAGCTCTAATCCATTTAATAGTAAAATCTCAACGAGATGAACATAAAAAAACATGAGATGAACAATTGAATATTTCTTGGGATATATGCGTTTCAATGCACGTTTTAACGCTTTGACATAGGTCAAAATATCAGCAATCAGAAATTTAAGTGTTGGTGACCATATTTTTTTTTTGGGGGTGGGGGTGTTTAACAGAAGATATTGCAGGCGATTAAACGGATATCACATTATCACGTACAGACAAGTATTTTTAAATAATTTTTCCTCTCTAAACACTTGAGAGTTGAATTCTGCATTTCTGCTACTTGATTTTACTCTTTCCTCACTTCAGCCAACTATTCTTCTTAGGCTTTTGACCTAAAATTCACCATCTGAATGTGCAAAGTAAAAAAAAAAATAAAAAAAAAACTTTCAAATTGAAATTCGAATGACCGAAATACACGGATTTGACTAACAAACACACAACTCCAAAATTTCTAGACTCGAGTCAAAAGTCTAGTATGATCTTCTTATGATTCCTCTTCATCTGGTAAGGTTGAAATAGATTCTCTATGTGGGCGATGTTTCTTCCATTTCTTCTTTGGCAACGACGTTATCCAAGCTGGAACCTCACATCCAGAAGCTGTCATTACATTTGCTATGTTACGCAAATGCGTTGTATCCGCGTCTGTGTATAAGGTGATTGCCTCTCCGCTCCTACCTGCTCTTCCTGTTCGACCTGTTTTATTTGCAGATGAACAAAGCCCTAGTCAGCCTCAATGATAACTGCAACATAATTTTCTCTGAATACAAGGACGGATGCATTCAGGTGACTAACCGATTCGATGAATATATGCTGCTGCAGAATCAGGAAAATCATAGTTGATCACACAATTCACACCCTTAAAATCCATCCCACGAGCAATAACATCAGTCGCTATCAAAACCCAAGTCTTTCCTGATCTGAAGTTATCTACTGCACTTTCTCTCTGTATATATTTAGCTTGAAAATATCAGCAAAAAAGCTGAGATACACTATTCTAATATTTAGGGTTTCATTAACACCTGGTTAGATGATAGTAGGTTGGTTTTTCATAACAATTACATGAAAGAACAGAAGGAGAACTTAAGAACTAGAGATTGCCAGTGTAATCTATCTAATGAATGCAGTGTCAAAGTGCGGTAAGATATAACCACAATTACTCACAAGAGTTAAAGTAAAACCGAACTAAAACTGGATATAATCACTGTAGGCAGAATCCCAAAATCAATCAAACCTACCATCAGAACATGAAGTATTACCTGTTCTTGGGATAGATCAGCATGTATAACATCGGCTCTATAATCAAAAAACTTTATTTCATTGTAGAGTTGTTTTGCTCGCTCCTTGTTTTGAACAAAAATAAGCACCGGCGGGTTCAAGCTCTGGGAAAAAAACAGACTTGAAATCAACTAATACAGGAAATAAGCTTGAGTGTTGATCAAAAAAATAAAAATCACTCAATTTAGCAAAGCAGTAAACTAATATAGCAAACCAATACAAGGCACTATTTACTACTTTCAACATGCCAAGCAGCAGTAAGAGAAACTGAATTTCTTATATCTGTATGAAAAACTTACTTCATGAAAGGACTGTTGAAGAGCTAGAAGCTTTCCGTCTTCACTTCCCACATACACCAACTTTTGCTTAACCAATTCAGAAGCAGAATTTCTGTTCAAAAATAAGAAAATATTATTAAAGTTAAGGGAAACTATAGAAACACTGTCAAAGGTGCACCAAGGTGAGAGTCAACAGAGGAGCTCCGTGAGGTGTACATGGGGGGGAAATGAGAAGGTCGTCGCCTTCCTTGACTAAGTGACGCCTTGCATAAGGCGCATGGCAGTGGAAAAGCGATACCTTATTTTGCCTTGTGTAGTTCTATTCTTCTTTATTCAGCTGGACTTTTTAGTACTTTAACTGTTTCCTAATTGAAATCTTCCGTGTCTTATGAATCTTACACGCTATGCAGCACGCCTATTTTGTTTCTTCTTCACAGCAAATGTTAAGAATAAATGCTCTCTATTGTGGAAGCAAAACTGTTGCAAGTCACAACGCCTATTACTCTATATTTTTTATTAGCACAAGCTGAAAGATCCGCCTTAGACTAAAAACATAAGCATAAAGGAAAAAACAATACACAAACACTAGCGACAACAGCAAAATTAACCATCCATATCTTATGTATTAACTGATCAGATTAATTTGTTCCTTCTGTATCCCCTGGCATAGCACAGGTTTGCATTTTTGTCGCCAAGATGCTGAGGCGACAGGCAATGGCTTGGCATTGCCGAACACTTTGACAGATATGCTATAGATTAACAATATCTAAGGACTGCATGAATTGATAGAGACTGATTGACTTGAAAGCTTAGTTTCAGTGCAGTGACGGTTTATATTGTATGTGAAAAAAGCAGACTAGTACTCACTTGCGGCCAATAATAACTCGGACAGCATCATGCATTATTGTCCGTGCAAGTTCTTCAACTTTATCAGGCAATGTAGCACTGAACAAAGACCGCAATATACTCGGGTTGGAGCATGCTTTGACAACTGAGTCTACCTGCTCCACCAAACCCAGCTCAAAAAGCTTATCTGATTCATCAAGCACCAGAAATTCCACCCTGCACAGGAGAAAAGAATCATGAGACAATCAACTTCAATCTGTTCAATTGTTGTGCTCCTGGGTTTTCCATTTAAACAAATGCCAAATTATTGTTACTCCCATGGGATCAGTAATCAGTTACATCTTGACAAACTTATACATTCTCCACAAAGTAAAGAGCAATCTCTACTCTCAATCAAGTTTTTGCATTAGCAAGCCAGTTAGCTGCTTTGAACTCACAAATATTGAAGGGAAAACACGGGAAACATAAGAAAATAGACTTCAAATGGAAAGCAAAAAAGAGAAAAGGGAGAAAAGGAAATAACAATAATAAATAATGTGCTCATTCCAACTTAAGTAAGTTCTGGATCCATTGAGTGATTCAACAAGGTATATCCCCCAACATTTTGCAAACCTCATTAGTCCCGTTTCACAGTTCCACTAAATTTCACAAAGATATTCATCAAACCAGTCAAGTAACATTGCTTCACACTTAGGCTAAGAAGATTGTGAGTATTCTGTATCGATTTTCTAAAAAAATGTGTTCCTTTTGCTGCAACTTGTAAGACACAAGCTGCCAAGCACGAGCAGGCAAGCTGAGCTAGTTGCCTTTTTTATTTACCAATAAGGATGTGTCGACCCTTCATATCTGACGATCAACGACCTCAATTAAGGGGGTGCATAAAAACCGAACAGACACGAGCACCTGGGCAACAAAGGGTGGACCTTATTACTGAGCAAGACAAGGGTGTCCATTAGGGCAGAAGGAGTGGAGACAGAGGCAGAGTGAAGGAGGTGGGAAGAGTGATGGCATGGGCCAACAGCTAGTACTCATTGCACGGCATGAGTTGGAAAAATCTGCAGTTGTACAGGACATGGTCTTTCCACCTTTTCTGCTTTTTCCTCCTCCTGATAAGGAGTTCCATACCCAAACCTCTCTTATCCAAATGGGATTTTCTGAAAAAACCAAGAAAACTGTATGTTCAAACAGGCTAATATGCTTCAACTAAGAGTTGCTGGTCATTTCACCGACTAGACAACAAACAACTTGAATCCGAGGTTAATCCATCCGTTGCCCACACCCAATTCAGAAATAACTAGAATAATCAACTGGAGGGAGAGAGAGAGAGGAACGGAGAGAGTACGTATGCTCACAAAAATTCACCAAAGTTAAACAATGAATCAAGGTAAAGATCTTATAAACAAGTAAATCCATTCGGGTGAGACATTCAGATGCATAATCTGAAGAGGTGATTACAAACCCTTAAAAGGCCAGCAAGAAAAAACCATCTAACTCATTTATGATTTTTTCTGACAGGGCAGCTTGATTTGAAAAATAGCAGGACAGAAAAATTCAAGCTTATCTGGTGATGTTAATACTGAGAATCAACTAACAACAACTACTAATTGAGACAGAGAAGCTACTACTTACTTGCTTAAATCTAGTTTCCTTTTCTGAACTGCAAACTGCACTCGAAAAGGTGTTGAAATGAGTATGTCGCAGGGCAGTTTTGTGAAGTCAGCACTTTTCACAAGCTGTTTGGTCATCAACTTGACACGAAATTTTTTTCCTTCAGTCAACTTTTTGCATTCCCTTGATGTCTGAGCTGCCAACTCCCGTGTGGGACAAAGAATCAAAGCACGAATTCCGTCCTTTGAAGCATGCTGAACAAATGAATTTTTCCTGTAAGTGCATGAAAACACACCTAAACAAGGCAGTTGGATATGTATACAAACCTTGAGTTTGATCAGAATTGGGCAGACAAAGGCAAAGGTTTTCCCAGAACCAGTTGGAGCACAAGCAAAACATTCTCGTCCCTAATGCAATTAACATACAGTCAAAATGTTGTTTAAAAATACTGCAACGAAAGGAACAGCTTGATTCAAAATTAGTAGCATGGGAAAAACCCAACATGAAAACAATGGCGATAAGCTAAAATGCAGGATCATACAGATAAAAGGACAGCAGTAGCCTGCCTTTGGATTGGTGTTGGTTCTGTAAATCCAAGTTTTGCCAAGTTTCGTAACAGATATGATTTACAATTATATCTGCCAAAGAGAAAAGAACGAAAAAAAAATTAAATTTCTCAGGTCAAAACAATTTTCTGCAGTAAAGATTTAGTCAGGTAACTAAGAAACCAGTAACTACAAACAAACCAATAAATAATGAAGAATAAAACGCCTCACACAAGAAGCTAGAGAAAATGACATAAAAATTACCTTGATTTTAACTCTGTAAAACTCCGCAGAGGCGAAGGAACATTACTCCCAGAAACATGAATGTTGTGGTTCTTCCTAAAGATGGCATCCCGCTAAACTCCCAAAGTTGAAAGTGAGTGAGAATTGGAAAAAAAATTAAAAATAATAATCTGGGTAAGCAATAACCCTAAAGACAACCCACTTGAAGCTGATTTGAAACCTATACAACCAAGTGCTCAAGCTATTTCACAAGTTGTCCCTTTTCTCTACCTTTAATTGTTACAATATATATAGCACAAAAAGAGAAGGAGAGATGAAAACCTCCAACTGGCGATAATGCTCCTTCTTCCCCTGCCATAGTTTATCTTCTGCTTGCTGAATATCTTCACTAGGCCTCTCAGCCTTCGATGTTGTGAAGACACTAAAACCTTCAACAACGCCAGCACCTTCACAAAGCCACAGCATACCCACAATTTTAATTTATAAATAATATAAAGAAGGGCGAAACAGAAAATAAATTTCCTGAAATAATTGATAAGCTAAATGATACTTGGATCAGTTTTCTTCCTCTTTCTCTTCTTCTTATCAACAATTTGTGTGTTTTCCCGATCTTTCTGAACCCCTGAAAACTCATCCTCCACAAATGTCGACTCTGCTTTCAAATCCTCGATTCCTTTCGTAGTCTAGACCAAAGTAAGGTTAATAAGCGATGAAAATTGAGTAGTATAACGTAAATTAACTTATGTACTAGATTCAGAAGCAAGAATATAACTGCCTTAAATCTTTCGAAGACATTAGCGAACTTTTTGCGATTGAAACTGGTGCCAGAGAAGAGGAAAGAGTTGTCCATCTCCGCCATTGAAGAAAATCGAGCAAACTACAGGATTGATAATATATAGGGCAAACAAAATAAGATTAATATACTTTAATTTCCACAGGTGACAAGTCTAGTACTGCATAAAGAACTAGGTTTGGCCACTTCGACCGCCGAAACCGTAGACGGTGTTGCGGAGGAAGGCTGTTCCGGTGTTGCAGAGGTTTATGTGGCGTCAACAAGACAGCAGGAGAAAAATGATACTTGGGTTTAAGGTCTTTAACGATGGGCCGGGAATACGATGATAGGTTTCGGCCTAAATTACAAACATTTATTGAGCCGGGGTTGAGTTCGATCTTTTTATCACACTGGAAATGCAATCGAGTGAAGCTCGGTCGATAATACTCTACGAGCGACGACGACGATTAAAAGAAGCTGAGAACTCGCTTAAAACTATGCTCGAGCTCGATAGGTTTATGTGGCATCAACAAGACGACAGCAGAAAAATGATACTTGGGTTTAAGGGGTTTTTAACGATAGGCCGGGTATACGAAGATATGTTTCGGCCTAAATTACAAACATTTCATGAGCGGTCGAGTTCGATCTTTTTATTACACTAGACTAGAAATGCAATCGAGCGAAGGTAAGTCGATAATACTCTCTAGAAATATACTCTAGATGGGGTGAATGGTGTACGTAGATTTAAATTTTTTTGTTCAAAACTTGTTCAAAACCTTTATATTAAATTCAGAGTTATGCAACTTAAATTTAATGGAAAATTAGGGATAAGGACACAATCTGAAATATTTTTAAGTAACAGGACAGCTACATATTTTTTATAGGGAGAAGGACAATTGCATAATTTTTATAGCGAGAAGGACAAACAGTGAATCCAGAAAATCAGTGAATCTTCCCAGTGAATCCCGAAATCAGTGAATTTCGACAGTGAATTTTGACAGTGAATCCCGAAAATCAGTGAATTTCGACAATGAATTTTGAAAATTAGTGAATTTCGACAGTGAATTTCGGCAGTGAATTTAAACGGTGAATTTCGAACACAAGTGAATTTCGACAGTGAATAAATAGTTTTGTCCTTTATGCAAAAGTTTCAAAAAACTGTCATTCTACTCAATTGATGAAATATTTCTGTCCTTCTCCCTCATTCCCCCTAAATTTAATTAAAACGAGCAGGCGGAAGAACTAAACGCTTTTAACGTGCAAAACCTAAGTTATATCAAG
This sequence comes from Gentiana straminea, assembly GCA_036785695.1. Classification (NCBI taxonomy): domain Eukaryota; kingdom Viridiplantae; phylum Streptophyta; class Magnoliopsida; order Gentianales; family Gentianaceae; genus Gentiana; species Gentiana straminea. The sequence continues at coordinate 674,463 of JAVUPR010000100.1, forward strand.
TTATTTTTCATGGTAACTGAATGCTTTCTTCTGTGTTTGACAATCAAGCAAATAGTTAATCGACAAGCACAAATTATTAAGCTTGTTTAGTTTGTTAAGCGAGATGCGAAAGGTAATCAAATCAAGCTTGTGATTCACACTTTGTGAATCACATACACATAAACCAGATATTCCACTATATGATTATGTTCGATTACAAATTACAACAGAATCTCAAACTCACTCGAAGAGATACAAATCTATACTTGTTCTTACCGACAAAAGTCACCTAACTAAGTTCACAGCTTGACCACCATGTAGGTCGCTGTTCCAATCACTATCCACACGGACTAAAAACAGTCTCAACCATAAATTCGAGCCAAACACATTAAAGAGTGCATGCGTCTGATGTTGGCTTTGGGAAGAAGATGCAACAAAGTACTTGATGAAATGTCCAAACTAATTGTTGCAACAAGTAGTGTCACTTTTTCTGTAGTGACAATTCACGGTGTCTTTCTTGGTTGGTTACGTTGTGTATATATTGTTGTTTCAAAAAGAGTGACATAGTATACACAATGTCACTACTTTCAATATTGTTATATTTGTGATGTGTATATTCTATTTTCATGAAAATTAGTAATTTGGTTGGTGGTGGTGTTTTTTTTAGCAACACAATGCAATGAACTAATTTACACAGTGACATTTTTGATACAGTGACAATTGATTCGGTATTCATAAATTATCCATAAATTTTAGAATTAACTGTTTTGTCGTGTCCGTGTCGTATCGTACGGCGTGTCCATGTCTCTGATACATAGCACAGCAAAATCCTATCTGCCTCGGCCGCCTCTTCTTCCCCATAGATAGATCTTTTCTTGTCTCCTTCTCGTGAACAACCGGATCGGCCTGCCCCTGAGTAAGAGCAGAAATTGAAGCACCCACAGTAGCATCCACGATAGGATCCTCCGCAAGCACGTGTTGAACAGACGGGGTCGGCTCGGATTGACGAACGGTGACCTCCCCTTCGGCTCCAGCTAGTAGATCAGCGAAATTGGCCATTGCAAGTATGAACAAAGTATTAATCGGACGAAAGCATAAGTATCTTATTGAATTCCACGTAAGGGTCAGGTCCCACATCCTCTAACCGAGATGCTGTGATTAGCTCGTCGTATAGATCTTGCCACTCAATAAAGTACCCAGACGTGTGAATTTTCTCCACCAACTTATCCGGTAGCTCCGGATGGTCATCCTTATCCTGCTCGTCCATATTCCACTGACTCAGCTCAGGGTGATTCTCGTGACGTACAAAGAAGAATCTCTCTTTCCATCGTTTGAAAGAGTCCTTGCCTTTGGGGAGTATGGGGACGTCATCAGACCGACCTGCCTCCTAGAAAAATAGTACCGGTAGGGGTGATCCTTTACCCCTACGCGGTGGTAAAAGTGCCTAAATTTCTTCACACTAAACTTCAGGTCTAGCAACTGGCACCAGATAGCAAACCCAATGATGGCCCTGATACCATTGAGGGCTATATGGGAAAGCCTTATCCCGTAATGTCGGAGCACCGCAAGGAGAGCCGGACAGAAGGGTAGCCTAAGACCTACATCAAAGTATTCCCGGTGAACCGTGCTGGATATATAGAAATCCGGATCCGATCCATAATTGGATCGTCAGATCTGATTCACAACACCGATCGAGACACTCGATCATGCACAGTGAAAGCTACGAATTAAATTCGCATGCGATTTTACCACGATTTTATTCACATAATAAACTAATTAACTACAAGAAAGTTGAAGAGTTTACCCAACAGAAGAGGGAGCCGCAATCGACAAAAGAGAAGCCGCAGTCTTCCGGATTGTATCTCCAAGCGACTACTGGTGGACGTCGATTCTCGTAGTAAAACCTCCTTGAATATGCTTAAAAAAATCCCTAGGTTTTTCTCTCTCATTCTAGAACAAGAAACTAATTTTCTTCTCCTTTTTATTAAAAGTGGCGTAAATTTTATTTAAAATGACGTTGGTTTTTTGTTCCAATTTTATGTTGGGAGAAACTCCCTTTTTTAATAGGAAAATAACTAATATTTGAGAGTTTATTACACACAAATTTATCTTTTCCTTTTAGGAAAATAAAAACCTTTATCCAATAGGAAAACAATTTCATATTTATCCAATAAGAAAACTAATTTCTTATTTATAATTATTTAACACATAAATAATTACATTATCCACGTTATAATTAATTAGGAGAAAATTTCTTTTCCCAAAACCAAATAAATATGGCGCCATTTTTATGTCATTTGGGATAATAGAAAATATTTTTTTTTCAATAATACATATTATTTAAAAAATAAATAATATTCGCATGTTCATTAAATATACCAACTATTTAATTTATTCTTGAGGTTCCACAAAATGAGAAAACACTCGTGTGTTAGGAGCCATCCCGGGGACCATGGATCTATAACCAGTAGCTACAATAAATTGAATAAAATATTCATCGAACATAATATTTCTACTCTACTTATTAATTTCGGAATTACGTCACCATAAATCCGAAACTGAACTCTATCGATTATAGATATAACTAATTCTCAAAAAGTCGAGTCAATAAGTGTCCATTTATATAATCATTACATACAGACTAACCCTCCAAAGACTATCCGTAACGAAGCGGAAATATTTCCGTAAACCTTCTTCATTGCATCTTATCCTTATTTACCATCAACCCACCGGTAATTAATTAGTTCATAACCAATATGAACTCGGCCGATCGATCAGTTTCTAAGATCAACAAATAAGAGGATTGTCTTTCTACTTCCCCGCATGAAGGAATGGATTCCATATCTGTGATACACACACTCCTCACTCATTCCAGAATAGTGCCAACGTGAAAGTGATTCGGACCGCGCCTCTTAGCAATCCTTAACGAACACATCAAACCCTATCTTGAAACAAGCAGGCATCTGCAATCACTTCAGGATTAAGGTTAATCCATATATGATCATCTTGTGATTTAATAATATTTCTCAATCACTGAATTATATGAGAAATGTAGTTTAAATTGGTTCAGTCCTATATGACTACATCATATATAAATGCCCACTTAGATAACCAATATCGACGGTCCGGATAGACGGTCACACCTTAAAGTGTTCTGGACGCATTAATGGTGATTTAATCAATAGACCCCATACTTTGATTAAGTTCACCACGGACTAACAATTTAAGTGTATCATCGTAAACTTAATCCTCGCGTGTGACACACACTAAGTTATATGGCTACATATGATACAAGTTGCAACCGTGTCTTCCTCAGCAACTTCAGTGATAACATCATCAGATAAGCACATCATGATGGTTGAATGTGCTTTCTCTTCCAGACTGACAGAATCTGCTGAACTGGCATCTCCTTTACCATATAAAGGAATCCATAGTCCTTGTTGTTTTAACAAGGCCTGCATCTTGATTTTCCACAGGCTAAAACTGTTTCTTCCTGTAAATTTATCGATCTTTACGTTAACTGCAGTCATCTTTCTTGCCAATGATCACAACTTTTATCATAGATTCCTAGCACCGGTGAAGGTCTTGGTGAAGATAAAGGTTGTCTGTACAGATGATTCTCTCAAAAACCTACGTTTTGATACCAGTTTGTTATAACAGGATAGGGAATCAGATGCAAGATAGATAATTAACAGATGCAATCTAACATTAATAATCAACAGAAATAACAAAAACAAGAAGAACACATGATTTAACGTGGTTTCCGGCGTTGTGCAGACTACTCAACGGACAGAAAAGAGATTTTTTACTATACACTGAATTTCAGACGGATTACACACATTACAATGACCAATACAGTCGGTATTTATAGGAAAGACCCTTAAACCCTAACCGTCAAAAATCTTTGTCGGATTGACATAAATGCCCCGGATGTTGTATCACTCTGCTGATCCTACTCAACTGATCATTGCCCAGATGTAGAACTCAGCTGCATCCAAAACCTCAGTAGACCCTCAGCAGGCTGCTGACACCAGAAGAAATTCAGCAGGCTTCCCAGCTGACTTTCAAAGACTTGTATACACTTCTCGCAGACCATCACTCTACTGATACCAAGATTAGTTCTACCAGATGTAGAGTTTAAGTCACTTTGCTGACACTCACCCTAATAGATGCAAATCTATACGTGTTCTTACTAACAATTAAAAGTCACCTAACTAAGTTCACAACTTGACCATGCAGGTCACTGTTCCAATCAATATCCACACAGACCGAGAACAGTCTCAACCAAAAACTTGAGCCAAACACATTAAAGAGTGCATGTGTCTGTTGCCAGCTTTGGGATGAAAATGCACACAAAGTGCTTGATGAAATGTCCAAACTAATTGTTGCAACCAGTAGTGTCACTTTTTCTGTAGTGACAATTCGCGGTGTCTTTCTTGATTGGTTACATTGTGTATATATTGTCATTTCAAAAAGAGTGACATGGTATACACAATGTCACTACTTTCAATATTGTTATATTTGTGATGTGTATATTCTATTTTCATGAAAATTAGTAATTTGGTTGGTGTTGTAGTTTTTTTTTTAACAACACAATGCAATGAACTAATTTATGCAGTGACATTTTCGATACAATGACAATTGATTCGGTATTCATGAAGTATCGTTAAATTTTAGAATTAACTCGGATCATCATAATTTTTTCACTAAAATTCATATTTTTTTCGTCTTCTTTATTCTAAAATCAAATTTGATATTTTTCCGAATAAATTTCATAAAATCGATTTTTGTCTTCATAAAAATCGACGTGACGTATTGATCCGTTTTCGTAATGATGTCATATTGTATCGAATTATGCACCGACGTGTTATTGTAACGATTTATGCGGTGACGTGTTATTGTAACAATTTATGCATACGTTTGGTTGGGTTATTTTACAAAGTTATCAAAAATTTAAACTAACACTAATCAAATAAACCAACATCAATCAAATATTTAAAGATAACAAAGAAATAAAGTTACTTTACAAAGTTATCAAATGTGTGTACATCAATATCATTGCATCGGTTATCTAATTGTATCGACGACGTGTTACTTTTACATGTCTTTGACACATAGGTGTCTTTTTTTATATTATTTTTATTATTATTTATTTGTTACACGTACCGCCTACATGAATAAATTCCTAATTGGTTTCCTTTGGTCAATCCCGATCGTTTCATCCAAATAAGTCCTCGCTGCTTGACAAATCACATTTCCACTATCCTGGAAAAGAAAGAAGTAGACAAGTAGAAGAAAACAAAGCCTCCATACAATACCACTTCCAGTCGTCTATCTACACATTTCCTAGATCGATTCTCTGATTCAACGATGTCAGACTCTCCTCCTCCGGTGCATCTTATGAAAGCTGTTACCTTAACCCATATTAGGTACCAAAAGGGTGATCGATTAGGCCATCTTCTGGCATGGATTTCACTTGTTCCGGTCTTCATCTGCCTCGGCGGTTTCGTATCCAATTTCATCTTTCGCCGTGAGCTGCAAGGTATGTTCTTTGGTTTCGGCCTCCTAATTTCACATATCTTCAACGAATTCATCAAGAATCGGTTTAAGCAAGCCCGTCCAGAAGCAACATGTGCTCTTCTTGAAATCTGCGATTCCCATGGATGGCCATCCGGCCATTCTCAATACATGGTCTTTTTCGCTGTTTATTTCACTCTAATGAGCTATAACAAAATTGGGAGCTCAGGTAGGAAACAAATGTGGGTTGCGGGTTTAGTTGTATGGCCTCTGACGTTTTTAACCTTGTATTCGAGGGTATATTTGGGATATCATAGTGTTGCCCAGGTCATTGCTGGAACTGCTCTTGGGGCTTTCCTTGGTGGTTCTTGGTTCTGGGTTGTGAATTCAGTTTTTAGACCACATTTTCAGGCAATTGAAGAGAGTGCTTTTGGGAGGTTTTTCTATGTCAAGGACACATCCCACATACCCAATGTGTTTAAGTTTGAGTACGAGAATGCCAGGGCCGCTAGAAAACATGTTTCCTACAAGAGAGCTGATTGATTGATCAACAAGCCCCTTTCTCTTTTACTTAGAGGTAAATTCTTGCCCCAGAGAATCTCGTTTGATCCCTTAACTATGGTGTATCATGTATGGTAAGGAGCCCATAAAAGCATCTTCCTAAGACTGCATTTCCTTATAGGATACTATGATGATGATCCTGCACAATATGGGGAGGATGCTTTTATTCACAATCGGACTGTTCTTTCTACTTTGCAGCGTGATTGTTAGCTTTTTTTTTCAAGGTTTTTCATCTTTTCTGCATATTAGGAAGAACATATTTTTGGTGTTAGTAGTGGGAAGAATTTCACTATCTGAAGTTCATAAAGTTGAATTCTTTTAAGAGCACACTCCCATTTCATGATACATTACCTTTTATCCATGTGAAAATTCAGTTTTGGAGTTTCTGTAAAATTCATGTATAGACAGTCCCGTTTTTACGTGTTATTACTAAATGCACGAAACAGAGATTCCATAACAGAGTTTGCTGCATCTATGATCTGTCTGTCTAGTTGATTGTTTCCTGCTTCTTGTTTTTCTGTTTACACTCTTCTCTGTTTTGCAGGCTAAACTGCTTCAGGAAATTTGACATATAAAGGTGTAAAAAGGTTCACTTTCTAAGTAGATATTCTGCAGCATCTTAATGACGATGAGCACACTTTGTCTACTTGATATTCTTGCAATTCTATCACAGAACATAATAGAGAAAATTATACATATAATAAGAAATATGCGCTGATATTGTATTTATGGATGGTTTTTATATATATTATATATATATATATATATATATATATATATATATATATATATATATATATATATATGTATAGTATAATATGCCCTTTGCAGACATCTGAATTGTGGGTAATATTTTGTGATCAAATATTGTGTTTGCTTTCTGTTTATAAAAGAAGATTGCCTATTGATGGGGTGTACCTTGCTCACCTTCTTGGTTTTGTGTCTATGTTCATTGGAATGACAAGGATTTAAGTCGTAAAAATCTTTTATATACATAGATGGAAAAAAAGTAGTACTCTATCAGCAAAAACGTTTAAAGGCAGCATCAGTACACGCTGAAACATTGAGACAATATTCCTCGATTTACATCATCCACTAATCCTAAGAACGGGATGGTGTGCCATGTAATATTTTTCATGAACAACATGAACAAAATGAATATTCAGTTCAACATGCTTGGTAAGAGAGTGAAGAACTTGATTGTGAGCCAATGATCCTGCACCCAAATTATCACACCATATAATAAGTTTAGGCAGAGGAAATATCTTTAGAGAATGATAATTTAGATTTGGTTTGGAGAAGTTCATCGGAGCTGAGTAGTAGTAGGTGGCACCGGTGGAGGTTCAAGTCGTGAAGTAAGAGCTCCTACTTGAGACGAGCTCGAAGTTTTAGAAGCAAGGATGTGAGCATTGAAGGCTCCTAAAGAGACAATAGGTGGTTGAGTTAAGGTCACCAGAATGTCCGCCGATTGTGGTGGCGTTGGCCATGAATGACTCTGATACTAAGTCAAAGTCTCAACAAAAGTTATAAAGAAGAAATGCTCTCAATATAGTCTATCTTTAATGTTTGGTACATGGATAAATAGAACATGAGGATCTAATGGAATGCAACATAGCTGTCCACGTAGATTTTAGCTTACAAACTTAGGCTAGTAACATTGCAAGGATACAATAAAATAAAAATAAAAAAGGGGAAAGAAATGTCCCTTAGATTTCGAATTATACTCTAAAAAATATGTAATGAATACCATACACATTCTCTATTCAAATTATGTGATGTAGAGATTTTGACGCGTTTAATCGGAATTAAAATTCTATAAGATAGACAAAAAACAATGTTTGAGTCTGTAAAATAAATGATCAATTATAATGAACCGATGTAAGTGTTCTAAGCATGCTAATGTTCAATCAGACATAAATTTTTTTACAACTTTTCTTCGAAATAAGAGTTCGAAACAAAACCTATCATCACTCATTCAATAGAACTAATGATTCAGAAAGATAAAAAAAGGAAACACACACATAAATCTGAAATGAATTAGACACTTAAAAGTAATTCTTGTGGACATCGTGATGTTTATGCTTAGTAGATATCATGTTTTTAGGACTCTAAACAAATTCTATATGTTAGAAAGTAATAATAGTCATTATATATCATGTGATACTTTGAATCATTACTTAATGATCTTCTTATTAGAGTTAGAGTTAAAAGAATGAATCCTGGAAATTATGATTTACGTATGATATTAACAAGTTTTAGATATAATGACATTAGGTCGTGCATACGAGGTACATGTTTATTCATAAAGTATACAAATGTGTATTCAATGCTTGATATGAAATAAATTATGTGATTATATGGGTATCATGAAAGACAAAGAAATGAATCGTGATAAGAGATCATTTATATAAAAATAAAAAAAAAGAGAGCAAAGTTAAAGAAGTGGTACATGGTTAAGTACTTAGAAAAAAATGGAAAGACAACGAATCGAGACGGCATCAATTTCCCCGCTCACGGGAAAGAATAGTGGGTACAAGGCAACACTGGCCAATTTCCCTATTAATGGGCTATAATAGTGGACATCCGGTTTGTTTGAGATCAGAAAGTTCATTCCCTCCACAATGAATATAATTAATGTGACGCGATACTCTTTAATCAAAACAAATGATATGTTTTAGAATTGATGTGATGACAGAAAGAAGTAACTTTAATTCAAAAATGAACTTATGTACATTATATGTTTTACGTGTTATGTGATTAGGTAGTGTTTGTTTGTATATATCATGACTAATATTGCTACTATCACTTATTCGCATTCATAATTGCGAAAGAAAACTTGGAACTTTACTATGACACTAGTAAGTGGTTTAGCTCATTTTGATGTTATGTTTCCTTACTGAACTTCGTACCTCATCCAGGACATTTCCCCCAGATGAGTTGCGGGGTCTTCTATGATCTACATGATATGACTTGGCCTGACAACGTAGTTAATGTACACTTTGAGGATGGATCCATTATGACGATGGACTTCTGTGAGAAAATGAAGTTAACTCCAACAATTCATGATGTAATTTATATACGATGAATCTAGTTGATTTTGTTTATGTAAAACCCATCACCTCTTTGTAAGGGTAATTTAGTCCACTCAAAATTTCTTTTCCTTTTCCTTTTCTTTTAGCTTTTATTTTCCTCCAAGTCTTTAGAAAACCGACCTAAGCCCTGAAAAGTCTATTAAAAAACTCCAAGTAACCCTAGACTTTATCAAAATTACGTTTTTAGGGTTTCTAGCTCCTTCTGGCACGCTGAACCGAGGAATCCACTCGGCAAAGCGACCTGCTTGCCCCGGACAGCCTAGGACGTGCCCCAGACAACCCAGACGTGCCCCGAGCATGTCCCGGATCAACCCGCACGCCGAACCGAGCATTGCCGTCGGTTCAGGCGACCTAGTTTGGTGTCCAGGATGTGTCCGACCTTGTCCAGGACATGTCTGCAGATCAGAGATTCAGTTTCAAGGCACTCTGGAGCAATTTTGGATCTTGCTTCTTCTCAATAAGGTAATTATCGTAGTCTTTCGTTAATTCGTAAATTGATCTTGTTAAGTTTTGGTTCTTGGATTTGAGATTAGGGTTTCGGTCACATTTGTTTTGGAAGTAAGATGGTGTCCGGTTTGTAGTTCGGCTCGTCTAAATGTAAGGAGTTCTTCTTATCAAAAGGTTCCGTTTTTAGTTTGAAGTTGATGCATTTAAGTTGCTTTGGATATTGTTTTAATGTGATTTCATGTTAAATTGCACGAACTAGACATAATTATGTGTTGCCGGGTATTTGCCAGACTACTTTTTATGAATGTTATTATACTTTCCTGTTACTTTTATGTTTTATGCGTTTAAGTTACCAATAGTGGAGATAGGATGGGAGTTCGGTGTTGGTAAGGTCTTTGAATGCTCAAGTAAGTTGGTTATGGACTTTAACGTCGTATCTTTGTGCTTTATGTGCTCTTACCTTGCGATGTACTATATGGAGTACCACGGGTTTTAAATCATGTGTCGGAGGTATGGTTAACCGTGCTCACCATGTCGTTCCAAGATGACGGTTTTAAGTCCCATGATTGGAGGTACGGTTAGTCATATTAGCTGTGTTGCACCAAGCCTTTATGTTAAGTTCCATGAGTTTTAAGTCCCATGATAAGTCAGTAAGCTATGCTAGGGTTTTAAGTCCTATGAAGACCTGTGGGTTTTAAGTTCCACGAGTGAAACAAAACAGTTAAGACAACAAACAGAGACATGTTAAGTAAGCAAGAGACAGAGATAAGACAGTCAAGACAATAATATGTTTCAGTTAGCAGACAAGTAAAGTGTGGGTTAATAGACAGCTTACGAAAGCTTGATCAGTAGGCAAAACATAGTAAGTTAGTGATGTTGCGTGGAACACCAGATTTGCGGTAACAGTGTTTATCTTGTGGAAATAAGGCTGTGATGTGTGATTTCTACGGTGAGGACACGGTGGTGATCAAGAACAGTAGTGGCGGTTTGAGTGTTTGTGACGAACAAGTGAATTAGTCGACAAATTGGCAGAGTTTCTGCTTGTATTATATTAATAGCTTAAAGCTTGAGAGCCTCTCCTATTACAATGTGATCCCCTATATATATATAGGCGAAAAAGTAAGTCGGTTCTTGTTCATCGACAAGACAACTGAGAGTATATAGCTAAGTTAAGCATGCATGCAGTATAAGTGTCCTAGCCAGATGTAATGTGTTGCCAGCTGGATTGGCCAGCTGGATAAGCGTGGCGGGCAGCGAGTAGCGAGAAGTATGATCGAGCAGCGGACTCGTTTGTGCCTTGAGTATATAGGTTGGAATCACATGGAGAGAATGGGTCCGGCTTACTGTTGGCGGTCATGATCCGGTTGTAGCTAGCGGCTAGAAGAAGCTTGGTGGCAGCGACCAGTGAGGGTATAAGCCCATTATCTGTGTTGATGGGTCAAGATTGTAGGCCCAATATGGATGAACAGGGCCCCACTCCAATCCGGGTATATCAATGGCCCCCCTCGTGCTACGTGCACTGGCGTGTCCGCCAAGGCGGAGAGTAGAACTTGAAGAAGGGCTTTAGGTGAAGCTCCTTTGTAGTCGCTCGTGACAGAGGCTTGCCGATATTGCTTTATCGGGCTTGAACCAGTGTTGGTGAAAACCACTAGCTATTATGTGCTGTGCATTTGTAGCGAACAGGCTTGATCGCCGATAATGTTCCATCGGGCTTGAATCAGTGTTAGTATCGCGTAGCGAATCACCGATTGTATGCTGTGTATTTGCAGCGAACAGGCTTAATCGCCGACAACGCTCTGTCGGGCTTATTTAAGTGATAACGCTCTATCAAAGGTGCTTTGTCAGGATAAGCCACGGCGGGTATTGATTGATGCTAGCCGCTTGAAATAATGTTGGAAGATAATAATACGCTGAGGTTGCTTATTCCGCGGAGAAGTGATGATCGTCAAAAGAGGTTTGAACGGTTGGAAAGTGTAAACGGATGTATCGGTACACGAAACGTCACGTCAGTCACGTGCTCTGACACGGCGGTTGGAACGGAACCGTCCTTTGCTCTGATTGGCGGAGAAAAATCGATAACCGTTCCTGTCATCATTACATTTGAATTTCGAATCCCAAGCGTCGTTCCCCCTCAATTCTCCCTCTATAAATAGAGGAGTTACCCTCAACTCCTCCACTTTCCCCCCTTCTTCTCTCTGATAAAAAATCTCCGGTTGATAAAGCAAGGAAATTCCGGCGATTGCAAGCAGGTTTCGGCGAGTGCTCGTTTCAGTCAAAGCTCAACACTTTATCACCTTCATTATCAGTCAGGTGCGAAATTTTACTCTTTCATTGTTTGTTGATTTGATTATGCTCTTTATTTCTCCCATTCTTCTTACAAAATGGGTGAATACTATGATTCTTGCCTCTGCAATTTTACCTCTTTCCTCTGATGAATGCCATGAGCCCAGCCTGTCCTTTGCGATCTTGTGCCTCTTTTTCCTAGAAAATACCCCCAATGCATGTATGTTTTGATTGCTAGTGTTTTGCCTCCGTATAAATATTTGGTTTTGATTTTGAATTGGTATTTTAGGGTTTGAATTTAGGGTTTTTCTGGGTATTTTGGGGTTTTTCTGGGGATTTGTATTTGCTAAGGAAGATGGAAGGGCGAGGTGTCGGGGTGTGATTGCTTTCACCTCGACCCGATTTCCATGTCCGGGTGATAAACTGATCCACCTTGCCCTTTTTCTTTTCCAGAATGTCATCAGAGCACACATAATCAGACGAAGAGGCTAGGGCCGCAGCGGGTTATGGGTCAGAGGAGGTGAGCATGGAGGATGCTAGCTCTACAGCGGTGACGAGGAGGAGATGGAAGAAAATCCAAACCCTGGACCCATTAACATAGAATCGACCCGAGAGGTCGCGGTTATTGGTGAGGGCGCGTGGAGGGCGAGGTCGAAGATGACGACCAAACGGCACTAAGCAATCTCCTCATCGGGATGGAGAGAGTTTTAAAACCTGGAGCCGCTAAACGTAGCGTCAAGATCAAGGAAGCCGTGGAAACCGCTGTGGTATCGGAGAAGCCCAAAAAATCTCCAAAGATTGTTGTAAAAAGGAAAACCGCCGCTGAGGAGCCCGCAAAAAAGAAGAGGGCGCCCAAGAGAAGGTCCGTTGCGGTTGAAAACGAGCTCGCAGAGCAAAAACGGGCAGACAGTGAACTTATAGCCCGATGGAGGGAGTTTAAAGTTCGAGAAGATTACACTTCGGCGCTGGGGGCGTACGATGTCTCGGCGGACTATCGCTTTGTCAGCATGGGCGCGACCAACGTGTCATGGACCGTGGCCGAGACCAAAGCAAGATTATACGTGGTTGCATTATGATCATTTTGCAGCCGGACTCGGACCTCCCTTCGATCCATTTTTTGTTAAGTTTATGGAGGAGCTGAAAGTGATGCCGTGCGACCTTAGCCTGGGAGTAGTCCGCGTGGTTATGTCCTTTATCATAATCAGTAGGCTAAGCGGTCGTGAACCATCAATGGCGGCTCTCCTATATTTTTATGGTTTTTCCAAGAAGGGCGCGGCCGGTCAAATTCAGCCGCGTAGTAGATCAAGCCACGGCCGGCCCCGTTTATTGTTCGATCTCCCCGATAAAGTGGCGGGCCGGGACAAAATATGCATGAAGGTGGAGTCCCGGGTAGGGTGGCCGTTTTAGAAGCTAGAGGAGAACTCGGTCAAGACCGATCATTTGAACGCAATAAAAACTCAATCGACGACGATGAGTTTATCTCCGAACTTAAAGACGATGCGGGTTATACCCGCAAAAATGAGCCTCAAGCCCGGGCATTTAAGCGGAGGTTGCTGCTGGACGTTGGCCAGCCCTATCTTAGACAGGCCGGACTTTCTGGAGCCGGCGTCGGCGATCCTTTGGTTGTAGTCGATTCATTGCCGACTTACCCAGACTGGTATGGCGAGTGTCATCACGGCAGGTTCATGCCCTCTCAGTGCGAAATCTGCGGCGGTTATCCTCCTATGCGAGCACCGAGTAGGATTTTTACTTGTACTCTTTTTGTTTCTTTTCATATCTTTTGGTCGCTAATAAACATTTGTTCCCCGCAGGTACCAGGGATAAATTAGTTCGACGCAGCCAGCTGTCAAAGAAAAAGACTATCGGCGAGGTGAAGAGGGCCGCTGAGCTACAGGGGATCAAAACATCCCTCCCCATGGTCGACTTACAGACGTCTGCGGCCGGAGCCTCTGGAGCTAAGGTCGTGAAATCAGCCCAGCCGCCCTTGGTAGAGAAGACCGCGGCGAGCAAAACCATGAAGCAGACCACTCTGACAAAGCCGCCTGCGGGTGATAAGAAGAAGAGGGCTGCCGTTGAAGAGATTGAGCCCGCGGGAGATGATAGCGGCGTGCAGGAGGTCCCTCCTCTCAAAAAACCCAGAAGTGATAAAGGTAAAGAAAAAGTTGTTGATCAAGGCAAACCTGTGGCCGATGAGGTAGCATCTGCGGGCACGAAGATAGTGGTGCCCTTTGCTGGAGTTCCTATTGGGCCTAGAGGTTGTCCCGCCGCCTGGTTGGATAAAGAGTTCATGCGGCAACAACCTCTCAACCTGCCCAAGGCGCGCACAATTTCAAGGGGTATCGCTGATGTGCCCCCGCTGAGACATTTCAGATGGGGTATCCCTAATGATATCCAGATGGAGATAGGCCGCGGGATAGCGGACAGGGTTGTGATGGCGGATCAGACTGATCCCCGTCGTGCCTTTCTCGGAAGTATTGACGATTTGTGGGGCTTATACGGCGCCACGGTGAGCATGGTAAACCTCCTTTCTTGTTTTTGTTTGTCATTCTTTTTATTGTCGTTTTTCTCGAGTCGGTATTGACTCCGCCGTTGACTTTTTCTCCATTAGGTTGGCACCGGCTTGGCCCGGTTCGTCAATGATTACGAAACACCATAGGCGAGAGTGCCGATGTCGAAAAGAGGCCTGGTCGAAACCCGAAAGCTCTTGGTGCCGCAAATGCCGTGTCCGCCGGTCTTCGTGGGCGGTTAAGCGCAGCTGAGGGGGAAAACGAAAAGGCGAGATCACGACTTGCTTGTCGAAACTAATAGGATTAATTCTGAGCTCGTGGAGCAGAGCAGGTCTGTTGATCAAACCATGGAGGAGATGAAGCATAAAATATCGGAGGCCCAAGCTCATTGGGAGGCCGAGCAAGAAGTGTGTGCGGACTTGCGGAAACAATTGAAGGATCTAGGCTCAAGTGTTGAAGGCTAGATCAAGGTCGCTAATGATGATGGCTTTATGATGGGACATGACCAAGGGTTTTATCACATCGTGAGGTGCGTCCTGGCTCATGACGGTGGTACCCCCGACCTTGATGTCTTAGAGGAATGGATTCTCACCCATCCCTTCTCCGATTATCTAAGAGAATTTCATGACCGCATACCCTTCTCTGATATTGAGCTTCAGCGCTATGTTCCAGAGTGTGATCCTGATTGGGTGGCCCCCGCTGTGATTGAGGCGAATATGAGGGAGCGTGTGCGTTTGGCTACAGAAGCGAGAGAGAGAGCTGCTGAAGAGGGCGAGCAAGTTGGGGGAGAGGTAGAGCAAACCGTTGAGCCGACGGTAGAGCCCACTGAGTCTGAGACAAATGCCGATCAGATGCTGCACCATTCTCTCCGCGAAGAGAATGTCCATAATGAAGAGATGCGGCCTGAGAATTCTTAAATTTGTGGTCCTCTTTTGTAAAACATTATTTTGATTTCGCATATGTATAACTCTTTTCTTTTCCGTACTTTTGTCCGCACATTTGCTTATGTAATAACTAGTATGCCCCCTTTGAATCTTATCTGAAATAATTTGTTTGCTGGCCGAGGATATGCCCCCTGGCCAAGGGTTTCGTTGAAAATATACTCGAACAGACTTTATTTCTACCCGCGTATACTCAATAATATGCTAAAAGAGAAAATGTAAAATCTGGCCTTATTAATTTCGACTCATCCCGCTAGATGGGTGAAGATTACAAGCAAGTAAGAAAGCCTAACCACTCCCGTCGTAAACGAGAGGATAGCCATAACCCTAACCGATTTATTACATGTAGTACCTTTTGAGGTTGTACGCGTGCCAAGGTCATTGAGTTCGTAGCCTTGATGATTTCTAAGCACATAAGTCCCTTTTTTGATCTCTCTCGCGACTTGATAAGGGCCTTCCCAATTTCTTTGTTAGCTTGCCCTTATTTGGCTCCATGCCCGTGGCCTTTCTATTTCGAAGAACAAAATCCCCGACCTTAAATGAATGATCGCGGATTCGCTTGTCGTGTTGTTGTTTAGCGAGTTGCTTATAGTTCGCGAGTCGATGATATGTCGCCAATCTTTTTTCCCCGCACTAGATCCAAGTCGATCCGCCCTGTTTAACAAATTGTCCATTTGGGTCATATAAGGCGACCACGATGTTGGGTAGAGCCATTTCAACGGGAGTCATGGCCTCGATCCATAGGTAAGAGCGAAAGGTGTTTCTCCCGTGGGTGTTTTTATCGTGGTGCGGAGTGCCCAAAGTATGTCGGGTAGCTCATCTACCCACCCTCCCGCTCTTATCCCGTCATCCACGCTCTTTTTTAACATCTTGATTATTTGCTTGTTGCCGGCCTCAGCTTGGCCGTTTCCTTGAGGATAAGCTACGGACGATTGCCAGTGTTTAACTTTGAATTCTTCACAAAGATTCGAGAAGTCCTTCTTAAATTGTGGACCGTGATCAGATACTACTGGCCGCGGGACGCCAAAACGTGAAAAAATTTGATCATGTAAGAAATAACCTGCTGCTTTGGCGGTTATCTTGACCATCGGTTTTACTTCGATCCACTTTGTGAAGTAATCCACAGCTACTATGATAACTTTGCATCCACCTCTTCCTGGTGGAAATGGTCCGATGAGATCGAGTCCCCACATGTCGAAAGGCCAGGGTGCGGTCACGATGCTTTGTTCGACCGATGGTATCCGGGGGATGTCCGCGTGCTTTTGACATTCTGGACATTCTCTAACCAATTTTTCTGAGTCTTTAAGAATTGTTGGCCAATAATACCCTGCGGTTATAACCTTCTGTGCCAAAGAGCGGCTAGCGGGGTGTCCCCCACATACTCCTTGGTGAAGTTCGATAATGATTATCTTGCTCTCTTCCTCTCGAACACATCGCAAAAGAGGCCTTGTTGCGGACCTTCTGTAGAGTATTCCGTTGTTCACAATATATCTGGCCGCTCTTTTCTTAAGTGCGCGAATTTTATCCGCTCCGTCAGGCAATGTGCCTGTTTCTATATAAGCCTGAACCTCATCGATCCAACATGTAGTCGGCGCCGGTGTATCGATTTCCATGATTTGTGTTTCTTCGATAGCGGGTATAGCCAGATATTCTATCATTATTGAAGGATCTGCGATTTCTTCTTTGAGCGACGAGTTTGGAGAGATAGTCTGCTCGCTCGTTGTCCTCTCTTCGAATTCTGATGAACTCGCAATAATTGAAACCAACTTTTAGTCGTCGAACAATCTCACCATATTTTTCGAGAATACCGCAGTGTGTGTCATAGTCCTCTGAGATTTGGTTGACGATGAGTTGGGAATCACAAAAGACTTCCACATTTTCCACGTTTAACTCCTTGGCTAACTTGAGACCGGCTATAACTTCTTCGTACTCGGCTTGATTATTTGTGGCCGGGAATTCGAACCTTAAGGCTTTTTCGATTTCCTCCGTCGTCCCGGGCTCCATTAAAATGACTCCGGCCCCACAACCCTTTCGATTAGATGCCCCATCAACATATAAGTGCCAACATTGATCTGGTTTACTCTTGGCCACAGCGGGCTCATGGGCTAAAGGCGAAGCGGGTTGTGGCGAGCTAAAACTTGTCTCCACAATAAAATCTGGTAATGCTTGACCTTTGATAGCTTTTCTAGGTTGATATTGTATATCAAACTCGGTGATTTCGATGGCCCATCTGAGAAGTCGACCAGAAAGGTCCGGTTTATGCAATATTTGACGCAATGGACTATCCGTTAAGACAACTATCGTGTGTGAGGTAAAGTAGGCCCTGAGTTTGCGGGCCGCAATGACAAGCGAGTAGGCTAATTTTTCAATATTAAAATAGCGAATCTCCACCGGACTGAGAGCCTTACTTACATAATAAACGGGATTTTGGAGGGTTCCGGCCTCCTTGACAAGAACGGCGGCAACAACCCGGTCTGAAGCCGCCAAGTACAAAAACAAAATATCTCCTTCCACAGGGCTAACCAAAAGAGGCGGGCTCCCTAGATATTCCTTTAGAGCTTGGAACGCCTGCGAACACTCTACGCTCCATGAGAAAGTTTTGTCGCCTCTGAGAATCTTAAAGAAAGGAAGACACTTCTCCGCTGACTTTGATATGAACCGACCCAACGCGATGATGCGGCCATTAAGCCTCTGAACTTCTTTGATAGTTGTAGGCTCTTGCATGTCGATTAAAGCCTGAATCTTTTCTGGATTAGCCTCGATACCACGACGACTAACCATAAACCCCAGAAACTTGCCCGCCTGGACACCAAAAGTACATTTGGCCGGACTCAGCTTCATCGAGTGTTTTCGGACATTGTTGAAAGTTTCTTGAAGGTCAGCGGCGTGACCATCCCCAGCGGACTTAAAAACCATGTCATCTATGTAAGCTTCCATATTTCTACCTATCTGTGAACTGAAGACCCTGTTGACCATTTGCTGATAGGTCGAACCCGCATTTTTCAGCCCAAATGGCATCATCTCATAATAATACAATCCTCCAGCGGCTCTAAAAGCCGTTTTTTCTTTGTCAGTCTCAGCCATCCGCACTTGATGATACCCAGAATATGCGTCCAAGAAACTTAAAACCTCAAAGCCAGAAATAGAGTCAACTAACCGGTCAATTCGTGGCAGCTGATAAGGATCCTTCGGACATGCTTTGTTGATGTCCGTGAAGTCGACGCACATTCTCCACTTGCCGTTGTGCTTCTTTACCATAACCACATTTGCCAACCAAGTAGGGTAGGCAAGCTCCTTTATGATTCCTGCTTGTAGAAGCTTTCCAACCTCTACTTTTACCGCCGCTTCCTTCTCTGTTGAGAATTGGCGCGCTCGCTGCTGAATCGGCTTGAAAGTAGAGTCGACGTTAAGATGATGTATGGCGACGTTTGCTTCGACTCCCCGCATGTCGGTAACCACCTAGGCAAATGCACTCAAATTATCTTTGAGTAGTTGTATCAATTTTTCCCTTTCGACAAGACTCAGCCGAGCTCCTATCTTAACCTTTTGCTCGGGATATTCATCGTTGATGACCACCTCGACCAACTCATCTTCTGTTGTAAAATCGGGTTCATCTCTGACTTGCAGTGTTTCGCACTCCACTTTGACCGGTTCAGGATCAACAGCAACCCTGATCATATCGATATTTTCCATGTTGTGTGGTGTTCGATTCGAACCCTCTTATTCCCTGTTCTCGTTTCATGTATGTATGTTAGGACATCGGCAGGCTCGCTGATCGACGTTCCGATCCTGTCCCCGACATAAAACTTTATCCGCTGATGCGGAATGGAAGCTACCATCTGAAACTGTTTTAAAGCTGGTGTCCCAATTATCATGTTATAATTGGATTGAAGATCGACAACTAAAAACATCACCTTTTCAGTGCGGAAGGGTGCATAATCTCCCATCTGTACATCGAGGTCGATGGCCCCCTTGACCTGTATCTTATGATTGGTGAAGCCCTCAAGGGTGCCATTATGCGGCCTCAAATTGGAATCGCTGAACCCCAGCTCTTTGAAACAGTTGTAATATAAAATGTCGCGGCAAGCTCCTGTATCAACCATCACTCTATTGACACAGGCCCGATTGACAACCACTGAAATGCAAAGGCACATATCCTCTGCATTGATCGAAGTCACCAGCTCACTTCGAGTAAAGGCGATGGGTTGTTCATTTCCTCGCAAAACAATAGGCTTCTCCACATGTTTGTTGATGGAGCCGATGCGATTCTTAATCTGATTGTTACTGGGAGGAGGCTCAGTTATCATTCTAATGTTCCTGTCGAACTGACGAGTTTGTTGATTTCTCCTATCTGGACCACCAGCATCGAGTTTGAGGTGATCATGGTGTCCGCGTGCGAGTAACTTCTATATTGCTCGTTTGAATTGGATACACTCATCAGTAGTGTGAACCTTATCCCTGTGATAGCCACAAAATTTGGATGCATCGCGGCGTGTATCCGGAACCATCGGGTATGGTTCAGGTATTTCGTCTCTTATTTCATTCAACACTTGAGAATAGGAAATTCCGAGCGGCGTGAAATGCTCGTCCTTAAATCTTTCAGGTTTCTTGATTTCCCGATCTGCCCCTCTGCGGGTATCTCTTGGCGGGCTACGCTCAGCCCTCTGTTTGCCTTTGTTGGACGATGTCGCTCCTTCGTTTCCCGCAGTTGCAATGTACTTCCTAGTCGAACTCAACATTTCTTGTAGGTTCGCTGGTGGCGACAAAGCAAAATAAGATTTCAAATACCCCGGCTTCAACCCTGTTTCGAAGCTAGTCATGACAACGTTATCTGCTATACCCCTGGTTAGCTCATATACTTTATAAAACCGCTCATAATAGCTGCGGGTAGACTCGTTGTCGCTGTTAAGGGCTAATTTATAGTGATTTTTATAGATATTTTCTATATCAATTTCCCCTACATTCGTATGATTTTCATAGATTTTGAGCTTTATATTGAATTATTGAGTAAATGGTGTTTTTATTAGTTAAATATGAAAACGTATCGATTTATATGCTTATTTGGTGATTTTATGTTGTTTTGGAATCGTGTTACGTTTTGGTATGTTTTTCGATGTGTGTAGATACATATCTTTAACTTGGAAAGGATTTGGAAGAGTCTAAATTCGAATTTGAAGTGTTGATGAAGAGATAGAGATGATACAAGATGGATAAAGATGGAAGAATCAGAATAATTATCAAGGAATCGAAGTCCAGCAAAGATGGACGAGCGTTCATCTGAGCCAGACGAGCGTCCAAGACTGAACGGGCGTTTGATGAAGTGAACTGGCGTCCAGGGAGCTAATTCACTTACAGAGAGTTCAGACGTTGGCTGAACTGGCGTCCGGTATCCGTCCAAGCATTCTGGACGGGCGTCCACCGCCGTTTTTGCTGAAACCGACTTAGGTTACTGTAGCAACCGCCTCGGTTTTCTATTTAAAGCACAACAGCCCCAAACCCTAATTCATTCAGAAATTTTCTCACATCAAACACAAGAGAGCAGCCGCACCTTGGAGATTTGAAGGCCGGTCACCCGAGCCTTGTGCTCGGGTGAACCGAGGTTAGATTAGGAGTAGATTAGATGTTTTCTTTTCCGTTCTTGGATCCTTCAATGTATGAGACTATGTGAGTTCTTCTTGATTTATTTAATTCCAGTTTTTATTCATGATCTTGGTTCTTTTTGTATTTTTCTATGCGGTTTGTATGGCTATGTGAATAAATTGAGGAATTAGTTCACGATAGATGTTTACAACATACGGAAGTTGCGTAGACTAGATCACCATAGGAAGATAGGGTTTTTAGCCGTTGATTATGTGACAAATTAATTGGTTAGATTCCTAGGTTGTTAGATTCGATTATACGAGAGTAACTTGAATCTACACCCGTCGTTTTGTTTGGTAAATCAGTCTCAACACTCGAAAGATGAGAGATAGATAATTGAATTCGCTACGAAAGTAGGAGTTCATAGCTTGAGAGATAAGTTCACTAAGAGATTAGGGGTTTGTATCTCGTGAAAGGGTGAAACCACAAACTGAATTAGAATCATGAGATTAACTAGGATTGAGATCACTAGGCTTGTTCAATGTTTGACCCCATGTCTTTAGTTTAGATTGTTTTTATGTTTCTTAGGTTAGATTTATCTTGATTGTTCTTTTCTGTTTTTATGTTTTGTTCTTTCGTTTCTTTTGTTTATTCGTTCTTTGAGTAGCAATTGGTAGGATTAGTGAAATTAGATTCAACATCCCTTTTTCCTGTGGATCGACCCTGTACTTACCCAACTTTACTAGCAACTACCCGATATTTGGCCGGTTAGGAGGTAGTTTTGCATGGTAGTATAGGTTTTATAAATTTTCTTTTGTTTTAATGATGCAAAATCTCCCCAACATTCGCCCTGTCGGACCTCATGCAGGTCAATGTGTGTCTTTTTAGGTCCTCCTACCGACCTAAATTCAGCTATAAATTTGTTGATCAGATCATCCCAAGATAAAATCGAACCCGGGGGAAGACTGCGGATCCATGATGCTGCCCGATCTTGCATTGACCCTACAAAGGCTATACACCAAGCCTCGTCGCTAGATGTACACAAGCGATTTCGCTTTGAAAGGTGACGGTAACCAATCTAGAGGATCCGTAGCTCCATGGTAGTTAATAAAGTTGGGATAGTGAGTCCCTCCTCTTGGTGCCGCTTTCAATATGCGGGATGGAGTACACTCGTTCCCCATGTTGGAACCACTTTGACACCCTTCGTAGTTTTTTGTAGCTCCTCGATCTGTTTTTTCATGATGCCCATCTCCGCTTGGTTCGGGGGAATGGGCGGAAATGTCATATGCCCTACTTGATCTTGCGAGTCCCCATGCCCTTCTGTGCGAGTACGGACCTGTCGGGGATTCCTTGGTCGCCCTGGGGCTGCACCGCGGTCGTCGACCACGGGCCCCAGCCGACCTAATGCTGATCTCCTGTCCCCCCTCGGCTGTGAGGTCGCATGACTGCTTCCTTCTATTTCTGACTGCTGTGGCTGAACTATTTTTGGGGGAATGAAGGTGGGCTGTATTTCTGTTTGTGTGGGTTGAGGAGGGGTGAATTTGCGGATTAGTCGGGGTGGCAGTCCCTCAGCGATCAGCATTGCATTCCCTACCCGCATTTCCTCTACATACTCCATATGTGCCTGTAGTGCTATTTTGTATGAATCTTGTTGTGGGGGCGCTCCCCCTGTTGAGACATCCTGTTCGTTATTTGGGCCAGATGCCCCTGCGATCCCTTTTTCTTTATTTGTTCTGACCGCCTCCTCGTGTATTTCGCGGGCTTTGGTTCTTTCCCGAATATATGTTCGCATATCGGTCGTGAGGGCAGGGTTGACGTCCGCCCCATCCGACATGACCCGCACGCTTGCCTCTCCACGCGCGGCGTGTTCGCTCCACGCGTCGGGCGCTGATTGACTGGTTTAGTCGGTGTTACTGGGTTCAAGTTTTTCCCGCCAGCCATCACTTATGATTTTTTGTGGGTATTTTCTGGAGACGTGATTTGGCTCAGTATATCGAGGTAAAAAGTGTTCGTGTTTTCCAGGCGTCTTGTAGCAAAAATGACCAAACTTTCCTTACTTGAAGATCTGAAACTGCCAAAGAGGGTGTATAAACCAACCTGGATATTTAAAGATGGACTCAAGCATGAGTATGCGATGAAGTTGGTGATCTCCGTGTAGGTTGTTTGAGATGAGGAGAGCAGCGGTTTCTGGGCTGTATTATCCCAAAAAGTTCAAAACTTTGGTGACCGACAGACTGTAAATGATGATAACCTCGCCTGAGACACCGTGAAATCGTCTTTGTGGTGGAGTAAGTGGCCTCCAAATGCTGAGTGATAATGATTTTCCCGGTAACGGAGCCAACTGATGTTGCGTGGAACACCAGATTTGCGGTAACAGTGTTTATCTTGTGGAAATAAGGCTGTGATGTGTGATTTCTACGGTGAGGACACGGTGGTGATCAAGAACAGTAGTGGCGGTTTGAGTGTTTGTGATGAACAAGTGAATTAGTCGACAAATTGGCAGAGTTTCTGCTTGTATTATATTAATAGCTTAAAGCTTGAGAGCCTCTCCTATTACAATGTGATCCCCTATATATATATAGGCGAAAAAGTAAGTCGGTTTACTGTTCATCGACAAGACAACTGAGAGTATATAGCTAAGTTAAGCATGCATGCAGTACAAGTGTCCTAGCCAGATGTAATGTGTTGCCAACTGGATTGGCCAGCTGGATAAGCGTGGCGGGCAGCGAGTAGCGAGAAGTATGATCGAGCAGCGGACTCGTTTGTGCCTTGAGTATATAGGTTGGAATCACATGGAGAGAATGGGTCCGGCTTCTTGTTGGCGGTCATGATCCGGTTGTAGGGCTAGAAGAAGCTTGGTGGCGGCGACCGGTGAGGGTATAAGCCCATTATCTCGTGTTGATGGGTCAAGATTGTAGGCCCAATATGGATGAACGGGGCCCCACTCCAATCCGGGTATATCAGTTAGTAATTAATGTAAACGAACAAGTATGTGCAAGATAAACTGATTTAGTAAGTAGGCATGTTTCCTAGGCATTGCTATGTAACCATTTTAGAAATGGCTTCCTTTTATGCTTCAAGTTATGTTTAAAAAGTAATATTCTAAACATTTCAAGTTTATATTCAATTGTTTTATAACTGGATAAGTAGATTCATGTCGTGTCTCCCGGCACTTGACAACCATGAATATCCCTTTTGATCTTCTTTCTCCTTGCTGAGCATTTGGCCGGTGCTCACTCCTTTATTTGGAATAAGAAGGTTGCAGGTACATGCTAATTTGGCGACTAGTTTGGAGTGCTCTTAGGATGGAGCAATGAAGTTGTTTGTGTTGTAGTTTCCTTTTATTGTTGTTCATTCTTTTCGGACAATTGAGTTGTAATGGATAATAGTTTTGCTTTTAGTTATTTATGATTTAGTTGACATCAGTTATTTCTCGTTGAGTTGTTGTGTTGTTAGACCCTGAGGGTCTATCCCCCGAGTCTCCGGTTTGTTTTTCTTCCGCGCAAAACTTTAATTACTATGATGTGACATGAGGCTTTCGTGGGATTTAGGGTTTACTCTAAATGTCACGTGCCGAACGTCCCATATACGGATAATGATTCGGTATTCGGGACATGGGCGTTAGTGTTTATTTATGGAAGATGTGTATCTAACGAATTAGTATGAATGCAAATTATTTATTTAGATTGTAGTAGATTGAGTCTTTTCATGTTGTGAAATTTTAAAATACAACCGTTGTAGGAAGGTTTTACCAAGTGGCATACATTACAACCACTCATTTCTAACCTCTCACACACGATAAAAGTGTATTATGTGAAAGAGAGTAAAAATAAGAGGCTCTAATGTATGCCACTTGGTATAACCTTCCTACAACCGTTGCACAATAAAATCTCTCTTTCATGTTTACCTCCCGCATCTAATTCATTTACCACACCTTACAAGACTTCGCAATTTGTGACTTTTATTTACAGTATTCTTGGATAATGGATGAACCGTTCGAATTCATTAATTTATACGAGTATTTCAGGTTAGGTCATTGCAAATTTTCTTATCTTTTATGGTTTTTTTTGCTAGAAACAATGTGAAGTATATAAATAGTGAATGTATTAGCACACATATTTTTTCTTTCGGGCCAGAGGCCAGAAGGACGAGATAAGATACAAAATGGTTGAGAAGGACAAAATGTAGTAACACATGTATAAAAATGTAGTAATACATGTAGTAACTGTCCTTTTCAACCATTTTAGATTAAAACTCTCCTTCACAACCTTTAACATTTTTTCTTTCTAATTTTTCCCTTCAAATTATCCTTTTTTCTCACGCTTATTTATTCAACATAAATTTAGGCAGAATGTTGAAATTTTTTTCTGCCCAAATTTGGGTCAGAAGTGTATGAAATAAAGTTTTTTTTTAATATTTTTTTTATCGATATTGGGTCTAGTAAACACCCAACTTCTGACTCAAATTAAGTTAAAATAATCAACTACATCCTGACTAATTTTTGGTAATAATAACGTGTGATGTGTGAAAAATTTCTCCCTATAAATATGTTTAATAAAAAGTAACATTTTCTATCTTAAAGATTTCAACATGAATAATAACACACCACATACTCAATTTTTTAGACGAACTCTATTGGCACCACCATTTTACTATTGACAACTTTTTTTTAATATTATTTTTCACACCACCAAATCATTTTTTGGCACCACATTACGGGCGTCAGAGCCACTGACGTTTTTTTTTCCGCTCACAACGTCAGTGGGTCTGACGTTTTACACCAATGACATATTTATAATTGTAAAATCAGTGTCACTGACGTTTGGATTGAAAACCAACGTCAGTTTCAGTGATGACTCGTACCGCAAACGGGCGTCATTGCCATTGACGTTATGCTGTTCAAAATAATCAAAATATTCAATGTGATATCAAGAGTAATTTATAGGGTACCCAAGAGAGTAATCGTGGTGTCGTGAATATTTTTCCGATAGAAGCCGCATTTTTTAATGAACAAATGTTAAAAAAGACAAAATTCATGTATAAATTGACATTTAGTCCAGTAGATTGAATATAATGGCAAAAATGATAAATTGTCATTCCACTGAACGATTATGTTATTCTTACGTTTTTTGTTTTTGCTTTTGTTTTAGTGGATTTCTTTGATATTAAAAAATAAATAGTGGATTATTTTTAATGGATTTGTTTGATAGTTGAATTGAAGTCGTTAAATTTGACGAGGGTAATTTCGTCCTCTTGTTTGTGTTTTGTCCATTTTCACAATTTTTCAATCCATTTATCATTTTTAACAATTTCTTCTCCAAATACTTAGGCCTTCCGTTGGTAGTTAGTAGGTCTAAAAATCAGATCTTTAACTTTCTAGTGGAGAAATGTAAAAATAAATTGGAACGTTGGAAGTTCATGTCTCTGAGTCAAGGTGTTTGCTATTCCTAATTTAA
This sequence comes from Gentiana straminea, assembly GCA_036785695.1. Lineage (NCBI taxonomy): Eukaryota > Viridiplantae > Streptophyta > Magnoliopsida > Gentianales > Gentianaceae > Gentiana > Gentiana straminea. The sequence goes on from JAVUPR010000100.1 coordinate 700,826, forward strand.
CTATGTCCGTTGTCAAACTTCCCAAATGGGTCATTAATAAAATCCATTCTATTATGGCTAATTTCTGGTGGAGTAATTCAAATAAAGAGTACTCGGGTTATCATTGGGCTAAATGGGAGTCGCTTTGCCTACCAAAAAGAAGAGGTGGTCTTGGGTTTAAAAACTTGGAAATAGCAAATACTGTTGCTTTGGCTAAGACCCTCTGGAGAATCTATTGCCACCCCAGCCTTTTGGTAGCAAAATTCTTAAAAGGTAAATATTTTTTAAATCCTCCATTTTCAATTGTAGAGTCCCATCTTCTTCTTCGTTTTTTTTGGAAGAGCTTGATGTCGGCTCAAAGTTTCCTAAGAAACAATACTTGTTTTATAGTAGGCAATGACAAATCTATAAATGTTTGGTAGGATCCTTGGATTGTTCAAAATCCCCCCCTTTTTGCCTATCTCTAGTGCTTCTTCTCACAACATGGATGCCTTGGTTAGTGATTATATATCTAACAACGCTTGGAATAAGGCTAAGCTGTTGGAGTCCTTTTGGCAAGTAGATATAAATCAAATACTTAAAATACCAATAAGTCTAAAAGACGCTTCGGATAAGAGGGTTTGTGTCTTCTGGCATGGGTGTGTTCCGATTTGGACTTGTATAAACTAATATGTTATTAATGAAAGCTTTCGTCGTTTGGGGAAAAAAAAACATTATCCAATTTTTTAAATATAAAATACTGGATTCGTAAAATTTCATTTATATCTTCCGCATTTATCCAGATTATGTAATTTTTCTTTATACCGTAGTATATAAAATAAAGAATGTAATGCATTTTATTTTGAACAAAGATTCTGTAACTTAAATAAAAACGTGTATTTAAAATAGTAATATACTACCTCCGTTCCAAAATATAAGTGTTTTCACATGGATTAAGAAAGTGGTTGAATGTCATAAATTTGATGGTTAATATCTAAAATGCCCATTGACTATAATAAATGCAACATGTGTTCAGTAATAAAAAATGGTTAGACTGATAATAAATTAAAATAAGATAGAGAAAATAATAATAAAATGTTGATATATAATAACTTATATTGTAGAATAAAGATAAGATAATTTATATTTTAAAACCAATGTGATATATATTTGTTGAGAAAATCCGGTGCGAGTGCTATTATAACGGTACCATTTGGCAGGAAAGTCAAAACGGAATCGGTGGCGGTATGTGAAGCAGGATTACGCACTTATTTATTACAGATAAATTAGTGATTTTAAGTTTTAACGTCTCATATTTATCACGTGAGAGTAACAAAATCATGTGCAAATAGGAAGGAAGGAAGGAAGGACAGGTAAATACGAAACTCAAATCCTATCTTTTCTTTGTTTGAAAAATATCATCCTTTCTCCGTAACACCCTTTTTTTTTTTCCAGAACAGGGAACTAAAAATAAATAAATAAGGGAAATAAATAAATAAATAAAACCAGTGGGATGTGAGACTGAGATTCATCTGCAAAGAATGACCGGAAAATAAACCAGTTCGGTTCGGCGCGTGAGTTTGCAAAGATGAAAGCTTTATCAACAAGGCCCATTTCAAGTCCAAGTCGGACAGATAAGTTTGCAACGCCGTTGGTGATGAGGTTTCTGAGGAGTAATGGCGGCAGCAGAAGCAGAGGTAGGTCACGTTCAAGCCCTATGTTCATTGTCCGTAGCAGCAAGAAGAATGCGGCTGCCCCACCACCTGTCCAGCAAGAACCCACTTCCCCTAAAGTTACTTGCATAGGTCAAGTCCGAGCTAGAAGATCCTCCTCCAAAACCTCCGCCCCCGCCGTCGCTTCCAAAAGAAACGCCAGTGAACAAACCCAGAACTCCTGTTGTTGTTACTGCTGCTGTCACGGTCATGATTCCAAAAGATTTAATTTGTCTCGGCATTTCACATCAACATTCAACAAGCCCAGACCAAATTTAAGGAAATGGGGTCGGTTTTTTCGATCTGGGTATTGCAAGAAAGTTGACACTAGAGATGATTCTTCCAAATTCGAACCGATTCAAAGGCCGAGTCGAAATCAATTTGGTAGTACAAGCAGTGGTATTGACATTGAAGATATAGAGGGCTTTTCAAAAAAAATGATACAAGAATCCAAACAAGTTGCTGCAGAATCTTCCACTCCACCCAAAAACGCTTTACTGCTGACAAGATGTAGATCTGCTCCATACAGATCTTCATCCTTAGCCGTTAGATTTTGGGGCTCTCCTCTTGGATCATCTGAAACTGAAAAATTGAACACACAAGTCCAAGAAGAAGAAACGCCAGCAGAAAAGGAGTTGAATGAAGAATGTGGGGTGGTTTTATCAAGTCCAAACAGCGATGAATTGAATGAAGAATTAGATGAAATCTGCAAAGAAAGGTCTAAAGAAGAAAATATTCAAGATTTTCGACGGGTTTCTTCTATTCATCCATTATTGCTAACAAGGTGTAAATCTGAACCAGCTAAAACAGGGGAAAGGCTCAACCCAGAGACAAATTTCTTGAGGCAAAGAAGGTCGGATACTGCTGAGTCGTGTTTACAACTTAGTGGTTTGATTAGTTAATCAGGGAATTTTAGTTTTTGTTTTTTAGGACCAGTAATACTAATAAGTTGGTGCCATATCAATTGTACTTTTGGTTTGTGATGAACAAGATTATAGTCAATCATCAATGTAACAACATTTATGGGGTTGTGATTTTTTTTTTTTTGTTTTTTACGGAGAACATCTGAACATGTATGGATTGTTGATGGTGATGGTGTATTCTAACTTCCAAGAAATAGTTGTTGTAATGACAAAAGGCATCATTATAGTAGTAGCAGTTTATTCTTTGTTGAATTAGCTTTATACTCAAACTGTGAAATAGGCACCTCACATGATCTCGGGTTTTGGTGAATTGCCATAAACCTTGCTGTAAAACCAATCATCTCAAAAAGTATGTAAGCCACTGTTCATCCGCTCATTGCAGGTCTCTCATTTTTCAATCGACATGTTGCTTTAAAACTTTTGATCTCTGATTGGGGGTGACCCGGATCGGCCCACGTGTCAAACAGGACGAAGCGAACCGACAGATCATGATAGAACTATACCCGATCTAGTTCCACCTGACCAGAAGAAGAAGGCTGATCAGGCCAAGGCAGGTCCCTGACCAGAAGAAGAAGGCCGATCGGAGCGGGCGGGTCCCCGACCGGACGAAGCGATCGGGGCGTGTCCCCGACCGAAGAAGAAGGGATCGATCGTGCCAAGGCAGGTCCCTGACCAGATGAAGCAGATCGAAGACATGCTCATCTGAATAAAGAGCAGTTGTGACTGAACGTGAGGCGTGGGGGTTTATATAACCGCCCATTAGCCCCATTATCACCGATAACCGCCTGAACTACGGTTGGACTTGATTCCAAGCATATACTTGGATACGTAGGCAGCTTATTGATTAAGTTCAGCCCATAAGAAAAATAACAACTATTGTCTGTATAATCCTAGAGCAAGAAAGACCCGGTTGTTTATCAGTTTCATTCAGAACTCGATCATTGGCGCTAGAAGGAGGGCCGTTTTTGTTTCTAGTGACGAATTACAGAGTAGCCGATATGAAATCGAAAAAAGTTCAACAAGAGAAGAATCACGTAGGGTCCTCGCACAATCAAGAAAATATGGATCAAGATCCAATGAAAAATCCAGAAAAACAACCAGAAGATCAACCCAGTACGAAGGAAATGGCGAAACAACTCCTAGTGGATGCTTTAAAGACCATGGGAGATGAAGACTTTCGTGTCCTTTTTGAAAGTGTGAGAAAATGGAAGGAAAAAAAGTAGACGCCGTTGGAGAAGAAAAGCAATTATCTTCGAAAACAGGAGTGGTCATAAGGAAGTTGCGAATCCGGTGATCAAGTTGTTAAGAGCAAAGCCCGTCACGCGACGAGGCCGCAAGAGCCGAGTTAGATGCGATGTTAGAAAACGAGGAGGATGAATTCCAACTTGCTTCGCCTTTGCGAGCATATTGAAGCATACCCCCGTCCCGCAGGGTTTAAGATACCCAAAATCGTCCATATGACGGAACCGAGACCCGTATGATCATATGCATCAAGTATATAGCGCATATGCAATTATACAATGCCCCCGACGAAATGAAATGCAAAGCTTTCCCCGCACTCCTTTTCGGAAGGGCTAGGGGACCGGTTCAATAAGTTACCGTCCGGATTTATCGCCACTTTACGAGTTTTGACAAAGAAGTTCATGAGCATGTTTATTCCGCAAGACCGTTTCAAAGGAACAGTACCCATTTGCTCACCATTAAGCAAAAATCAGACGAAACGGTTCTACAATTCATAAAGAGGTTTAATGCAGAATCAACCCAGGTGGCTGATGTGGATGATCGATTTCTGGTAGCCTCATTCGTAGCAGGACTACGAGAAGGGCGGCTACACGCTAAGTTAAATGGGAAAAACCCCAAAACTATGGAAGAATGCTTGGCCATCGCTTTTAAACATTGTCAGGGTGAAGAAGCTAATCGTGCCAAGCGCGAGTTGGAGAAAGGTAATCACAGAAAGGAAAAAACAGAGGAGAAATCCGATAAGAAGCGCAAATCAGTTTGGGATAGGGTGCATGCACCCATAACCGACAGATTGCGCAAAAGAGGCGCTCTGCAGGACAGAGACATGATTCCGTTGAACAGACCACGAGAACAAGTTCTCGCTATCATGGAACGTAAAGGCATAGCCAGAACTCCATTCCCTATGAAGGGACCCAGAGAAAAGAGAGATCAGACCAAGTTCTGTAAATTCCACCAGGATGTTGGTCACGATACAGAGTCATGCAGGGAGTTAATCAGGGACATAGATGCAGCGGTCATGGAAGGACAACTTGATGAGGTTGTGGACAGATCTCGTAAAAACAGCCCAGGGGGCGCAGAGAATTTAGGAGAGGACCACACCAGACCGAGAGGGGTAGGAATAACGAACAGGGAAGGCATAGACACCCATCCCCAGATCAGGACGGACAAATCGATAACCGTCCAGTAAATACAATTAACACAATCATGGGAGGTCCCAGGCGGACAGATCAAGAGAAGGAAACAAGCTCAGCAGGTCAAACGAGTCAAGATCGGAATTCTGGTAAACGTCTAAAGGTGTCAGGAGAAGTAAGGTATGGACCAGAGGATCCACTACCGCTGGTCATCAATAACGAAGGGCTGGTCATTGAAGCTGTGATCAACAAAAACTGGGTGAAGAGAATTTGCGTCGATACATGAAGTGCTGTTAACATCTTGTATCACAGGGCTTTCCTGGCCATGAAGTTAAAAGATTCCAGTTTAACACCAGTGTCTACGCCACTGTTTGGATTTGCCGGCCCACCTATCCACCCTATGGGTATGGTCACATTACCCACAACTTATGGTAGATTACCTCAGGGCAAGACCCTCATGGTAAATTACATTGTGGTTAAAGCACCTTCAGCATACAATGTCATCATGGGAAGACCGGCCATCATTGATCTGCGAGCAGTTATCTCACCAGCCCACAACAGCATGAAGTTTCCAGTCGGCTTGGGATCGGTCGAAATTAAAGGAGATGTGGAAACAGCCAGGAGCTGTTACACATCTGTGGTTGGCGAAAAACAGTTGGTTCAACAGGTAGTTCTTGAAGAATTGTTGCCAGAAGAAGAAAAAACCTGGGCAACTGCAGATCAGACAGAGCCTGTCCTGATCGGGGAACCAGGAACCGAATCAGTGGTCAGCATAGGCTCATGGATTCCAGACCCCCATAAGAGAGCATTAACAGACCTGCTCAGAGAGTATCGGGATGTTTTCGCATGGAAGACGGATGATATGCCTGGTTTATCACCGGAATTCATAGTACATAGTTTGAATGTGGATCAGAACAGACTCCCAGTTCGTCAAAAGAAGAGACATTTTGCACCAGAAAGGATCTCAGTCATCGAACAGGAAGTTGCCAAGTTGAAACAAGCAGGGATTGTCAAGGAGGTGGTTTACCCAGAATGGCTTGCCAATCCGGTTTTAGTAAAGAAATCAGATGGATCATGGAGAATGTGTGTAGACTTTACGGATTTAAATAAGGCTTGCCCTAAAGACAGTTATACCTCCCCCAGAATTGATAGGCTGGTGGATTCGACTGTGGGTTTTGAGATTTTTGGGTTCTTGGATGCGTATAAAGGGTATCACCAGATATTCATGGACCCAAAGGACGCAGAGAAAACGGCCTTTATCACAGAATTTGGCACATATTATTATGTGACTATGCCGTTTGGGCTGAAGAATGCAGGAGCCACATACCAGAGAGCAGTTAATCGAATTTTCCAAGATCAGATAGGCAAGTCTATGGAGGTCTATGTTGATGACTTACTGATCAAAAGCAGGTCTTTAGATCAATATTTACATGATGTGAGAGAAGTTTGTAAGATGCTTCGAGCAACCAAGATGAAATTGAACCCAAAGAAGTGCACATTCGGGGTCAGATCTGGAAAGTTCTTGGGTTACATGATCTCTAAAGATGGAATCCGGGCCAATCCGGACAAGTTGGATGCTTTGAAAATGATGCCACCTCCTACCAACATTAGGGAGGTTCAAAGGTTAACAGGAAGACTAGCAGCATTGAACAGATTCCTTTCACGTTCAGCACAGCGTGCACTACCTTTCTTCAAGATTTTAAGGAAAGCTTCACCGTTTCATTGGGGGACAGATTGTCAAGAAGCCTTTAATGATCTGAAAAAATACCTGTTAGAGTTACCAACTCTAACCTCTCCTCAGGAAGGAGAGGTTCTGTACCTTTATTTATCAGTTTGTGATGAAGCCATTAGTGCCGTGTTGGTTAGACAACATGACACATTTCAGAAGCCGGTTTATTACACAAGCAAAGCCTTACATGGACCCGAAGTGAGGTACTCAGATGCAGAAAAGTTGGTACTAGCATTGGTACACGCGACCAGGAAACTGAGGTCTTACTTCCAGAGTCATCCAGTCATCGTCTTGACCGATTAGCCATTGAAGCAAATATTGAGCAGGCCAGATAACTCGGGTCATTTAGCCAAATGGGTGGTAGAATTGGCAGGTTATGATCTAGAATATAGACCACGAACAGCTGTGAAAGCACATGCCCTGGCAGACTTCCTGGCGAAGAAAAGTCAATCTCTATCGATCAACAAGTGAATCCGAAAGAATCAGGTCAATGGAAATTGTTTGTTGATGGAGCATCCAGTAAGAATGGGTCAGGAGCAGGTCTCCTCCTCATAAGTCCAAGGGGTGAAGAGTTCCCCTATGCTTTACACTTTAACTTCCAGGCAACCAATAATGAAGCTGAATACGAAGCACTAATTACCGGTTTGAACTTAGCTCTAAAGTTGGGGGTTAAGCAGCTCAAAGTTTACAGTGACTCTCAGTTGGTGGTAAACCACATCAGGGGAAATTATGAAGCGAAGGAGGAACCTATGAAGAAGTATTTATTTCTATCCCAATCACTTATAAACCAGTTTCAAGAAGTACAGGTGGAGCAGGTCTCCAGATCACAAAATACCAGAGTAGATGCCCTGTCTAAGTTGGCCTCTAATTTCTTATCAGACAAGAAGGTTCTCATCGAGCAGTTAAATCAGCGTAGCTATGAAATTCCTGAGGTGCAACCGGTCACACAAAGGGAAACATGGATGGATACCATTGTATCATACCTAAAACACGGCCAGCTACCAGAAGACCGAGGTCAAGCTCGCAAAATTCAGCGCTTATCTGACAGGTATGCCTTATTCAATGATATTTTGTATAGGAAATCATTCATATCTCCTTGGCTGCGTTGTGTTACTATGGAAGAAGGCAATTACCTATTCGAGAGAAATTCATCTTGGGATCTGTGGGAACCATATGGGATCAAGGGCATTAGCTAGGAAGTGCAGGTTGTTTGGCTATTATTGGCCTAAAATGTAGCAAGATGCAGAGGAATTAGTCTTGGCGTGCAGGTCATGTCAGATTCATGGTAATCTATCCCATCGACCATCTGAAAATTTGACTCCAGTCATCGCAGCCTGGCCCTTTGATCAATGGGGTGTCGATCTGGTGGGACCACTTCCAACAAGCACCGGGAAATTATAAGTTCTTAGTAGTGGCCGTTGACTATTTCACTAAATGGGTGGAGGCTGAACCATTAACCACTATCACAGCCAAACAGATCCAAAAATTCTTGTGGAAAAATCTGATATGTAGGTACGGGATACCAAAGACTATAATTTCAGACAACGGTACCCAATTTGAAGACAGTGGAGTTCAGGAATGGTGTACAGAGTTGGGCATAAAACATCATTTCACCTATGTTGGTCACCCCCAGGCAAATGGTCAGGTGGAGCAAACTAACAGGCAGATCAAGCTTGGTCTGAAAAAGAGGCTGGAGCAAGAGGGAAAGCACTGGGTGGAGCATCTCCCAAACATTCTTTGGGCTTATAGGACTACCCCAAATATGTCAACACATGAAACCCCATTCTCATTAGCCTATGGGTGTGAAGTCGTTATTCCGGCGAAATTGGGTCGCCATCTCCCGTAACGACGCTACATAATGACCGGATCCGGGAAGAGGAAATAAGGCACACCAAGGATGAACTGGAAGAGAAAAGAGATGTTGCTTTGATTCGAATGGCCAAATATAAGCAACAGGTTTCCCAGTATTACAACTCCAAGGTGAAACAATGCTACTTTAAGATTGGCGATCTGGTGTTGCGCAAAAATGAGATCGCAGCGGGAACCAAGCGGAAACCTTGGTCCTGGCGGGAGGGTCCTTATCGATCATCAAGGTACATGGAGGAGGAGCATACCAATTGGGCGATTGCAAAGGAAAACCATTCCTAGAAGTTGGAATGCGGTTAATCTAAAGAAATTTTATGTTTAAGGCAAGTGACAATCGTTTTTACTTTTGCAAGTTTGTTATGTATTTTGACTTTATGTTGAACCATTGAATTTATCCTGGCTGTAATATATTTCCATCATGAAGCTCTTCAAAAAGAGAAAAATTTATTAGGTCTGAAAAATCAGATCGTTTGTTGACCTCAGGTCAGGTCATTTATTTTAGACCTCAGGTCAGGTCGGAAACTCTTCAAAAAGAGAAAAATTTATTAAGTCTGAAAAATCAGATCGTTTGTTGACCTCAGGTCAGGTCATTTATTTTAGACCTCAGGTCAGGTCGGAAACTCTTGAAAAGAGAAAAATTTATTAAGTCTGAAAAATCAGATCGTTTGTTGACCTCAGGTCAGGTCATTTATTTTAGACCTCAGGTCAGGTCGGAAACTCTTGAAAAGAGAAAAATTTATTAAGTCTGAAAAATCAGATCGTTTGTTGACCTCAGGTCAGGTCATTTATTTTAGACCTCAGGTTAGTTCGGAAACTCTTGAAAAGAGAAAAATTTATTAAGTCTGAAAAATCAGATCGTTTGTTGACCTCAGGTCAGGTCATTTGTTTTAGACCTCAGGTCAGGTCGGAAACTCTTCAAAAGAGAAAAATTTATTAAGTCTGAAAAATCAGATCGTTTGTTGACCTCAGGTCAGGTCATTTATTTTAGACCTCAGGCCAGGTCGGAAACTCTTCAAAAGAGAAAAATTTATTAAGTAAGGAAATTAGATCGTTTGTAAAACCTCAGGTCAGGTTGCACACCATAGAATGACAGGTGCTGCCCAAGCCAATCACGTGTCATCCTAAGGGGGGACAAAATAAGGACACAATAAAAAAAACAAGGCACAGAAGCAAAGATATTTCAATAATCAGCAAAACTTGTGCAAGAAATCTGCAAAGATTGTGCAAGAAGCCAAGAGGTACCCCAAAGTTTGAAGGCAACAACAAACAATGTTTTCAAACCAAAAGTGAAATAAAATTACAAGCTAAATGATCTCATTTCGAATTGGGGGGAGCTTCAGACTGAGAGGATGAGCCAGTTGGTGGAGGCTTTCTGCCATACTTAGAAACCAGGTCCACTCCGTCTGTGAATTCTTTGAATCTAGTCTCATAAATTTGAGATCCATCATTCCTGTTCCAGCTCGAGTGGGTAAGTTTGGCCGCATCAACAGATAGACCAGCAGCTCTCATGTCCTCAATCGCTGAAGAGTACCCAAACCAAATGATGGGGGCAAAGAGCATCTTGATGTTATTGGCTAATTCATCGGACTTCCTGTAGTTAGCAAGAGCTTCAGCAATGTGTTCTGGTAACCTGCTTTTCAGGTTATCCCTCTCCTTTTCAAGAGTGGCCACCATCTTCTCCAACTCAGACTTGACTTCGTTAGCAGTGGCAAGATTGGCCTGGAACTCATCAGTCTTGGCTTTCAACTCGTCAGATAATGCCAGCTTCTCCGCAGCAGAGGTGCTCAACAAATCCTCATACTTAGCCTTCCATTCTGTTAAAGAGTTGGCCAAGTTTTCCTCAACCTGTGCAGAACTCCTTAATCTGGACAAGATCTCTTTACCTAGTTTGGCTCCCTGGAAAGGAGTATACAGAGCAAGGTTAAAAAAAAAAAAAAAAAAAAAGAAAAAGAGGGTTGCTACTTATGAAAAATGATCTTACAAATTTGGACAGATCTTGGTTTGTCCAGTCTTTCCAATCATATCTTTCCCCCTGAGCTCGTTCAGAGGCTCCAGCATCTCCACCAGTATGATCTTGAGATCTGATACGTTTCGAAGCACGCCTAGTTTCCTCAGCAGTCCCTACCAGAGTGTTGTGAGAGACAATCCTATAATCATTGGTCTCTTTAGAATCATCATCGGCCTGATCTGTTTCATTTGAGGGCTCAATTGGATGACTGTCAACAGTCCTAGCAGTCTGATCTGGCACATTGGGTTGGACACCAGGATCAAGTGCCCCCTGCTCACGGGGAGGTGATGTCTCATCGGCAATCTGGATGATATCAGTAAAGCTTGCCACTGCAAGTGCAAAAAAAAAAAAAAAGTTTTTTGATTAAAGACATGCCACGGAGAAAAATGTAAATGTTCAAAAATAAGAGGTCCTACTCAAATTATATCTCTCCTCTGATAGCTCAACATAAGGTTCTGGGCCAGCAATCTCAAAATGGGCAGCATCGATTAGATTGGAGCTATAATTTCTCAAACCCAGATATATCGGGGACGCACTGATATCACTCAACAATTTCTTATTCGCTCTGCTCTCTAAAACGTCACTGTTCTTAGTTGAGGTATTCCACTTACCTAGATCCCTAATGGTGTTATGCCTGATGAAGAAGTGTTTTTTCCAATCAGAGAAAGATTGGTCGGTTTTCTTAATCAAGCGAACCCCACTCAAGTTATCGGTTCTTCTACAAAAGCAATACCAACCAGGATTCTTCTTAACTTGTTTGCATTGATAAAAGGTTTTGAACAGTTGCAATGAAAAAGGGGTTACAAAACACCTACACCAAATTAAAAAACCTGTAATGGCCCTTATGCTATTGGGAACTATCTGACTAAGCCCCAAGTCATAATATCGGAGTATTTCCAGGAAAGCTGGAGGAAGAGGGAATCTGAGACCGCATTCAAAATGTTCTTTATAAACAGTGCAGTACCCAGCAGGAGGAGCAGCAGCACTCTTTCCAGGAGCGGGTCGGATAGGGGCATAAATGTTCTTGTTTAACCCAAACCTATCACAGATATCAGTGATATCCGAATCCTTTAGTTTGGAGTCAATGGCGTGGCAAGCCATCATTTTCTTAGTCTCGTAGGTTCTCCTCAGTGCACGTATCGGTGCGGACAAGCCAGAGATATTATACTCGGTCGGGGGCGATTCGACAAGACTAGGGACAATAGAAGCAATCAAGTGTGGAGGAAGAATAGAGAAGAGAGGATTTTCACCGGGATTGGAAATTTCAGGTGGATTTGGATTCATAAGGAGCAAAAGAGAACAAATTTTTATTGCATAAAGATGAAGGACTTACTTGTTAATTGAAGGAGCAAATCTGCCAAATTGGATGTTTGTATCTTTAAATAATGATGGGTGCTGGCAGAATGCGATAGATTTAACAACCTTTAATCAAGGGATGGGACGCTTGGGCTACGCATTGATTGAAGTGACAAGCGTGTGCAGTTATGGTGACGTTTGAGTTAACCGAGACAGGGTTTAGAGAGGCCATCTGGACGGTACACGTGGAGTGATTTTGAATTTCAGATCTTAATCTATTTTAAAGGCCAGACCTGATCGAATAAGATCTGGGGGGCTTTGATTGGGGGTGACCCGGATCAGCCCACGTGTCAAACAGGACGAAGCGAACCGACATATCATGATAGAACTATACCCGATCTAGTTCCACCGACCGAAGAAGCAAGAAGAAGGCCGGTCGACCGAGAAGAAGAAGGCGCCAAGGCGGGTCCCCGACCGAAGAAGAAGATCGGGGCGGGGCGACCGAAGAAGAAGGGGCGGGTCCCCGACCGAAGAAGAAGGCGATCGGGCCGGGGCGGGTCCCCGATCGAAGCGGATCGGGCGGGTCCCCGACCGAAGAAGAAGGCTGATCAGGCCAAGGCAGGTCCCTGACCAGATGAAGCAGATCGAAGACATGCTCATCTGAATAAAGAGCAGTTGTGACGAACGTGAGGCGTGGGGGTTTATATAACCGCCCATTAGCCCCATTATCACCGATAACCGCCTGAACTACGGTTGGACTTGATTCCAAGCATATACTTGGATACGTAGGCAGCTTATTGATTAAGTTCAGTCCATAAGAAAAATAACAACTATTGTCTGTATAATCCTAGAGCAAGAAAGACCCGGTTGTTTATCAGTTTCAACCAGAACTCGATCAATCTCCTATGGGTTAAATCGACATAGGTTACGATGTCTGAAATCGTTTAAAGATGATCTGATTGTTGAAACAGTAAAGTAAGCCTTGAGAGGATGATCAACAGCTGAATCCCGCTATAAGGGTGCTTGTAAAATGAACAAGTCGTTAGGGGTCCCGTTGTTAGTGATAGAAATATCAAGTAAGTGATTGCGTATCATGACCGCAAGTAGAACAACATACAATGCGTGAGAGAGATGGTTGCATAGTAAGATGTTGCTTGTGGCAGATAACGACTTGTGTAATGCCTGCTGTAAAAACTATATGGAACGACATGCGTTAGATATTATGTTGGAGGATCCTTAATGCCGAGCTAGAGCCAGGTCGGCCTGGGCATCGATGCCGAGCTCTAGATACTTAGACAGTAATAATGGCTAATGACAATGAGAGATCAGCTCGGACCGTACTCAAAGAAAGACTTATGCTAGTAATCCATCCGAACGAGTGCTATGTGTATGGTGACCGATCTGGCTCATACCAAATGTCCCTCCCCAGATTTGAGCTGGAATATATAGATCGCAAGTTAGGTCTGCTCATAGGTTACATGGCACAAGTTGAGAGGCTAAACCCGAACTGTCTCTGACATATGTGGCGTGTCCTGAGCTCGTACGATCTTATAAACCTCGAAATACGAATAGCTGTTCCAATCACCGAGATATCTATCTTTGCTACCAATCATCTCAAAAAGTATTTATGCCATTGATCATCCGCTCAATGCAGGTCTCTCATTTTTTAATCGACATTTGATCTACAATTGGTTAAATCCACATGTTGCTTTAAAACTTTTGATTTACCATGGGTTATGATGTGTGAAATCGTTTAAAGATGATCTGATCGTTGAAATTATAAAGTAAGCCCCGAGAGGATGATCAACAGCTGAATTCCGCTGCAAAGGCGCTTGTAAAACGAATAAGTCGTTAGGGGCCCCGTTGACGGTGAGAAATTTCAAGTAAGTGATTGTGTATCATGACTACAAGTAGAACAACATACGATGCGTGAGAGAGATGGTTGCATAGTAAGATGTTGCTTGTGGCAGATAAAGACTTGTGTAATGCCTGTTGTAAAAACTATATAGAACAACATGTGCTAGATATTCTGTTGGAGGATCCTTAATGCCGAGCTGGACCCAGGTCGGCCTGGGCATCGATGCCGAGCTCTAGATACTTAGACAGTAATAATGGCTAATGACAATGAGAGATCAGCTCGGACCGTACTCGAAGAAAGACTTATGCTCGTAATCCATTCGAACGAGTGCCACGTGTATGGTGACCGATTTGGCCCATGCCAAATGTCCCTCCCCAGATTTGAGCTGGAATAAATAGATCGCATGTTAGGCCTGCTCATTGGTTACGTGGCACAAGCTGAGAGGCTAAACCTGAACCGTCTCTGACATATGTGGCGCGTCCTGAGTCGTACGATCTTATAAACCTCGAAATACGAATAGCTGTTCCAATCACCGAGATGTCTATCTTTTCAGATTGCCACCGTTTTAGAAGAGTTGAGAGTGTCAATGACTCTTCTGCTCTCCTTCTTGACGCTTATAAAAGGAGACCTTCCCCTTGATTGAAAGTCCTTTTGTGTTACTACTTTTGACAATTGATATTTGTGAGAGAACTGTGCTACCTTGACTCCCATCTACAGATCCACTTAGGCTTATAACAAGTAAGCCTTCTCATTCCTCCTCTTTTCTAAGTTTCAGTTCCATTTATTCCATGGATTTTTCTAGTAATTTGAGTGTAGACTGTCTGTTCGATGAAGTTTCCGGATAGTGAAATATTTGTGGGAGCCAAGTTTGCCTGCTTCGACCCACCTTATGTGTCTTCTTTTGTATTAGGGTCTTGGACCTTTTAATGTGATCTACGATGATTTTTCCGATGGAGAAGTGTCGTCTAGGTTAGACGTTAAACGAGCATATATGAGTAATATTCCCACTACTTTGCGTTGGACTGAGATGATGGGATTGTGTGAGTTGTACGTGATCTACGTGGGTGTTTTCAGGTCGATTCTTCCTTCTTCCGACCAGAGAGCTGATCAGGCCACTTTAGGCTATTCTACTGTATATGTTGAGTAATTAGAGGCATGCCTCAGATTCCTTCTTGAATCTGCCATTCGTTGCGTCCTGACCATCATAGCCTGGTTTATCCCAATTTGCCTCTAGTGGGTTTTTAAGTATTTTGGGCTTTGCCTTAGTTTGTGGTTTGATGGGTAAGAGATTCTCCATACATCTGTTTAAGACTTTCTTTGACCTGAAAAAGTGTAGAAAAAATAAAACGAAGAACTTGTGTTTTTATTGAAAGAATTCTGGTGTACAATTGAGGCATCTAAGCTCTCTTAAATACTGAAAGAAGTAAGAACCCTTGCACAAGTAAACTCTTAAATCATTAGAGGTGATTTTCCTAAACCCTGAGATCACACTAAACCCTAGCACCGACGGCCTACTTAAATAAAGCATAAAAATTACACTTCGACCCTTATTAGAAAACAAAATAAATAAATACAATAGAAGCACAATACTCAACAATCCCCTTCAAGTTTAGCATGCCCGATTTGCTAAAAAAATTATCAAATCCAAGCTTCACTAAAGGCTTAGTCAGTCCATCTGCAACCAACTAAACAGAAGGTAAGGAAGGAATGCAAATCACTCAATCATCCAACTTTTTTTCACTGAAGTGCATGTGTATCTAAATGTGCTTGGTCTTGTCATGTTGAATATGATCATTTGCAATGTCAATGGTAGCCTTATTGTCATAGTAGAGTTTCATAGGGAGATAAAGGTGTACATGAATAACTTCTAGCACCCTTTTGTAGTTTTATGTAAGTGAAAGAAGATAAAACTCTTATTAAGGGAAGGGTAGAAACCCAGCTTAAATAGATTACAAGAGAAGGGCAATGGTTAGGAACATATAATAAATATATCCATAATCCTGTCCCCAAGAAACAACCAAATACGGCTAATTAATGTATTAGCCGCAACTAACAATACAGAGACATAAAGCAGCGGTAAATGTAGTTGGGTATTAATATAGATATATATTAATACTTATATTAGATATATAAGTAATATATATTATATGTATATCAACACTCCCCCTCAAGCGGGTTGATAGTTATTTTATAAACCAAGCTTGGACATAAAGAATTGATTCTGAACCCTAGGTAGGCCTTTGGTGAAGATGTCAGCAATTTGGTACTTTGTAGAAACATATATGAGACACACACTCCCGGCTTCAAGCCTTTCTTTGATGAAGTGTTTGTAATCGCATGTAAGTCACTAACGTCGATATTACTAGCAAGAATACTTGGTACATCGTAGTATAGTAAATGTGAGTCAAGGTCGATCCCTCAGAGACAATGCAACTATAAGTATAAACGACTCTAACCTAATTAACAAGCAACATAGAGGTGGTCATTGACCAACAATAACATAAAAGAAAACAGACATGGTATTCCTCTCCCTCTCCTCGCCGATCTACTAACTTGGATTAGTTAATCGTTATGTTTACTTCCCCACATAATTTCCTTCGATTAATCGCGAGCTTTCGTTTCAATTATCATTATCAGCTATGGGTGCAATTCCTACTCCTATCTACTCCGACAATGGCAGTAGACAATCTATACGCAAGCTACCTGTTAAGGCCATATTTATATGATTATTAAGGGTTTATTTCATTATTATTTTCCCCACATTTGCATAATTTACATAAGAATTAAGGGTTTAAGTGTAAATATTTAATAAAGATGATTTTAAGAGGGTTGTATGCAAAATTGATGATTTTAAGTGTTGATTTAATGGAATTATTATTATTTGGATTTTATTACGTTTTTGCATTGTTTATTTATCATGTAGGAGTTAATTTTCGTGCATATAATGAGGATAAATGAAGCTCAAGTCGAATTATAAGAGATAGAGTTGGAATTGGCTTGAAGAAATTGGATAAAGATGAAGAGATCCGATCCTCAGCAGTTCAAACGGGCGTCTACGATCCTAAACGAGCGTCCAGAAGTGAACTGGCGTCCATGCAGCGTCCAGAATCGTATTTTACATTCAGAGAGTTCAGACGGAGGATGAACGAGCGTTTACTCAGCGTCCAAGCATTCTGGACGGGCGTCCACGAGACCAGACGAGCGTCCGCCGCCGACCTAAGGCTAACCGACTTAGAGCTCTATAAATACAGCAGCAGCCCCAACCCTAAGAACATACTTTTTTACGCAACATTGAGATCGCAAATTCACCAAAAGCTGCGGCCAGAGAACCCTAATTTCACAGAGATGAACTTCTCCAACCCAACAATCATCTCCAACATGATTGTTGGCTAAAAGCCTTGCGGTGAGTCGACGGAGGAAGCCTATCAACAACACAAACCAACTAGAGAGTTCGATGCTTTATGTTAGTGAGTTTAATTTATAGTTTTTCATCACTTTGGATCTTTGTTTTGTATTGATCATGTTTTGTTGGAATTAACGATTTGATGAAACGATTTATCTATATCTATATGCTTGGATCTATGTATGAAAATATATTGGTTTAAGTTTTATTTCGTTCAAGTGATGCAATTATTCGTGTTGTAAGAGATTATGCATGATTAGTTGAGTAAGAGTTTGGAAACAATCTCGTGATTTCGTTTTGATTGCATGTTTAGTTTATTTGAAAAGATAAACGGAACCCTAGAATTTGGTTGAAGAAATTTAATTGAATTCGTGAATAAATCACTACTAAAAACTACATCTTAGATCACCATCTAGTTGGGGGTTGTTGGTTGATGGGTGGATTCGTTGCCTCTTTGTGTTTTCCTTTAATTGTTTATTAATCAAATCGTTTAGATTAAGTTTAGTTTAAGCTCTAGTTTTATAAACCCTAATTTCGCTTTGTTTTCCGCACTTTACGTTTCGGTTCGTAGTTAGACGCTCGTCCGCAATAGCGAGACGCCCGTCCATTAGATTTAGTTTTCGGACGCTCGTTCATCAAAGCGAACGCTCGTCCGTCTTTTTTGTTTTCTTATTTTTCGCTTGTTTTTATTCTTGTCTTAGATTTAATTCTTAGGTTTAGGTTTTAGTTAGTTTCAACCTTAGTTTAGTTAATAATTGTGACATAATCGATAGAATAATTGTTCCTTAATCCGATAAACATTCCACTCCCTTAGGACGACCCGTTAACATCCTATACTACGATCCTTATACTTGGGGTGTTTCGGTTATAAATTGTAAAACTCGTTTTTACCGAACAAGTTTTTGGCGCCGTTGCCGGGGAGTCGGTAACGGTTGTCGGATTCTATTTAGGACAATTTTCTGAGTCAAAAAGGGGTCGTTAGGGCACGCGGTAGTATTTTGACCATAACTTTCGGCTCGAGTGTCCGTTTGGAACGCAGGACCCCAATTCGGAAAGCTCGTTCCGACGCCGACGACATGGTGAACGGCCGTAGGCCGTTCAGTGCGTTTTCGAGGTCAAAATCCACTGTTTTCCCCTCCATTTTGGCCCTAGAAGATTTCAACACGTTTTTTTTCCCGTCTTAGTGTTTTTCTAGTTTTTTTTTAGGTTTTCGTAGGCCGAACGAGCGTTCGATAACTTGAACGCCCGTCCACCTCAATTCGTCTACGAACGAACGTTCATTCATCCGAACGAGCGTTCGGTTCGAACGAACGTCCATTTCATCGGACGCCGATTCGGTCTCTCAAATCATCACTTCTTTTCTATCTTCTCTTCTCCTCTCTTTTCTTTTCTCCCTCTAAACCATCAAACCTTTTCTAAAACTGTTCTAATCAACCCCAAAGGGTTGATTTCTTCCTTTTCCTTTCTTTGGTTTATGCAAACGAGAAGTAAGAAGGGACTTCGATCTTTGATCCACGAGCACGAACGATCTATCCTTAGAAGAAGGCTTCTCCCACGATTTGGACAAAATGGCGGATCAAGATCCACCAATTCCAAATCCCGACCCCCAAGCTCGGTTAAATTTACTCCTTCAACAAATGCAAGCTGCGGCAACGGCGAGAATCGGCAAGGCGGCATAAATCAACAACTTCAACAATTCCGCCAAAACCGGCTTAATCGGTTGAACCGGGACCCCTACACTCCATATCTTAATCAAGATTTTCTCGAGGGACATAGACCTATTCGTCCCACGATATGGGGGAGTAAATTTCGACCTTAAAAATGGAGTAGTTGCACTTAGTCCAAAATAGCTCTTTCCATGGCCTTGCTCAAGAAGACCCGCACGACTTCTTGTCCACATTCGTACAAATCGTGAAGCGAGGCCATTATCCTGGTGTTGATTACGAGATCGTAAAGTTGAAGCTATTTCCTTTTGCTTTAAAAGGTGAAGCAAGCGAGATGGTTTAAGTCGTTAGCACATCATTCCCTCCATACATGGAATGATGTCAAAAGAGCCTTCGCTCTTAAGTGGGTTTCACCGAGGCAAGATTATGGAGATGAAACGGGAAATAGCTACGTTTGAGCGGATGGAGGATGAGGCTGTTGGCAAAGCTTGGGAAAGATTGAATCTTTTGATGAGGAAATGCCCCAATCACGGATATGACGGACATGAGTTGTTGGGCTGTTTTACGAGAGGTGTCTCTCAACCTAATAGAGACTATCTTGACTCCACGGCTCATGGATCCTTCTTAGGGGAGGTGATGAGGCCCGCTACTGAGTAGCCGAGACAATTGCCAAGAACAACATGTGGTCGACTCTAAGAAGACCAATATTGTTAAGAAAGAAGGTACGCAAGCAATCACGATACACGGTTTGTTGGTTGCTCGGATGGAATCGATAAGCAAGCGGTGGCCAATCTTCGGATGCGGCCTTCGAGGTGAATTATCTTGGAACACGAGCGAGGGGCGAGATGACGGAGGAGGTAAACTTAATGGATAATCAAAACCAACCCTTCCGAAACTTCAACCGGAACCGAACTATTCGGGATTTCAAAGACAAAACTTCAATCAAGCCAAGTTACCACACGGCCCTTCAAATTCGAATTCTTTCAACTCGAACTATCAAAGGCCGATTCGAACTCCCAAAGGCCTCAAGGTGGTGGAATCAAACTCGAACAACAATCATACCACCTCGTGTGTCCCTCAACACAAATTCGATGGTGGTAGACATGGTGAAGACTCGTCTACTAGTGTTAAAGCAATTGAGAGACAAGTTGGTCAAATGGCGGACGGCAAGCAAGCAAGCGAGACCTCACGGTAAACTTCCGAGTTATACCGAGAGAAATCCGAAAGCGATGTGAATGTTTGCACTTGCCATTACACCACGGTGGGAGTATGGACAAGAAGAGGAGTTGAATGAAGTAACTCGAGAAGTGGTAAGAAAGGCTGGACCCGGCAAGGTGTCGGGAAACGAGTAGCCCCTCACGACGCCATGAGTTCGGGAGGGGAAATCGAAACCACATGCCGAAGAAAGCAACGATGAGGAGCTTAGTGACAATTCTTCGGAGGACGAAAATAATTCGATGATGAGGAAAGGAAGGAGAGTCGGGGAAATTTGTACCCACGACTAAGAAAAAGGAAGAAAAGTTTGTGAGATGGAAGGATAAGGAGGATGAGGCGATAAAGAATCGGGCCACGAAGAATGATAAAGCCCTTCCTTATCCCCCAAAAAAGGAAAGAGAAAGCCCTCACTAATGACAAGCGGTATCTTTGGAGTGAGGAGGATGCTTAGAGACACTCAAGTTAGTATGCCCTTAGCCGAGGTATTAAGCTGAAATGCCTAAATGCTCTAAGTATCTTAAAGAATTACGTGGGAGTAAGAGAAAGCTTCAGGGGATGGCTGAAGAAGTGCTTCGCGAGGATTGCGCGATGGTTTCACAGAAAATTGCTGTTAAGCGAGGTGACCCTGCCAGACCTTCAATCTCCTGTGAGATCGAAGGTCATTTATTTGAAAACGTCTTATGCGACTCAGGGGCCTCTATTAATGTGATGCCATTAAACGTATGCAAAAAGCTCGGGTTAGATAAAAGGATGCGGGAACGCCCGATTTCTCTTCGGATGGTAGATAAATCTAGCCGGACTGCGGCCGGTTGTGTAGCTAATGTTCTCCTTCAAGTTGAACATTTGGTCTTCCCTACCGACCGGGTTATCCTAGATTATCCACGATAAGGAAATGCCTCTAATTCTAGGCCGAACCTTTTTGGACACTTCAATGCTCTCATCGACACGCAAAGGACGGATTACTCTTAGAGTCGGTGACACATCTGTCACCTTCACACGAGGGACACATCTGAAAGAGCCGTAATTGATGAAATATCGTTTGTCGAAGCTATCTATGAGGACGAAAAAGATGCCTACTTTGAAGAAGCGAGAGGAGTTGACGAGAGATAGGTGTTTTTGAAGTCATGGACATTGAGGATCCGGGCATTGCGGACCACCTTCTAATTCATTTCAAGCCGTAGGCATTGACGAGTCATCTTCACTCGCTCACACTTGGGCTGTTATTGAGTTAGAAGCATGGAGATGCCCGGCAACAAACGATGATTTCAAAGAGCGAGTCGGGAAGACTTCATCCCTGGTGAAGAAGAAGCTCGATGGGTAGTTGGGACGAGGTAGAGTTTTGGAGAGAAGCTACTCATTGGGAAGTAGATGATTGGGAAGAGGTGGCGAGAAGAGCTTAAAGATGAAGAGTTAAGAAAAATGATCGATCACAAGAAAAAGGAAGCAAGTGTTGACCGGAGGATTCCGATGGATGATTTGATCCGGTACCTTTACGGGGTTGAGCCTCGGGAAGATGAGGTGTTCTACTTGTCAACCACTTCAAGCTCATAAGGAGAAAGGTGGCCCGTTAAAGTCTAGTATTGAGCAACCACTGCGATTTAGAGCTTAAACCGCTTCCAAAACACCTTAAGTATATCTTTCTTAAGGATGGAGATAAATTGCCTTTGATCATTTCTTCGAAACTCGACCAAGAGCAAGAAGCACGGTGATAGAAGTGCTTAAGAAAAACATCCTCGCGTTCGGTTGGCAAGTGGGTGATATCCGAGGGATCGGCCCGGACATATGCATGCATAAAATCCGAACGGAGGAGGGAGCTAAAAAGGTTAGACAACCTCGAGAAGAAAGGCGAATCCGCATATGCGGGAGGTTGTCAAGAAAGAAGTGATAAAGTGGCTCGACATGGGAATCATCTATGCAATCGCCGATAGCGAGTGGGTCGGCCCTACTCAAGTTGTGCCAAAGAAGGGCGGAATCACGGTCGAAAAGAATGAAAAAGGGGAGGAAGTTGCCTTACGACTCGTGGCGAGCTACGAGTACGTATTGACTATCGTAGACTTAATGAGGTTACGCCAAGGACCACTTTCCCCTACCCTTCATTGACCGGCTTATTGAAAGGCGAGTGGTCACAAGTATTATTGTTTTCTCGATGGATACTCGGTTACTTCCGGATAGCCATCGACCCCAATGACCAAGAAAAGACCACGTTTACATGTCCATACGGTACTTTTGCTTTTCGTAGAATGCCATTCGGTCTATGCAATGCACCCGCGACTTTTCAACGGTGTATGTTGGCCATTTTTGATGGACTTGTTGAGAAATGCATGGAAGTCTTCATGGACGACTTCTCAGTCTACGGCGATAGTTTTAATGAAATCTTAGAGAACCTAGATATGGTACTCCAACGTTGCGTTGAGAAGAATGCGGTGCTGTAAGCGGGAAAAATGCCATTTTCTAGTAGACGAAGGAATCGTTTTGGGACATAAGGTGTCCAATGCGGTATTCAAGTTGATAAGGCTAAGGTCGAAGCCATCGAAAGGATGACGTACCCTAAGACAGTGAAAGAGGTACGAGGTTTTCTAGGACACGTTGGCTTCTACAGGCGGTTTATTCGAGACTTTTCTACCATCGCCAAGCCTTTATCAAATCTTTTGAAAGATGATGTAGATTTCTTGTTCGATGCAAAGTGCAAAGAAGCTTTCAATTGTACGAAAGACAAGCTTATCGGTGCCCCTATTTTAGTTGCACCGTTGGACCAAGCCTTTTGAGTTGATGTGCGATGCCTCTAATTACGCCGTAGGCGCAGTTTTAGGTCAAAGAGTTGATAAAAGGTTCGGGCCCATTTATTATGCGAGCCGCACCTTGAACCCGGCTCAATGCAATTATACCACAAGGCGAGAAGGAATTCTTAGGTTGTTGTTTTTGCCATTGACAAGTTTAGAAGTTATCTTCTAGGATCTCAAGTTGTTGTTTGGACCGATCATGCGGCCTACGCTACCTTATGGACAAAGCGGATGCAAAACCAAGGTTACTTCGATGGATTCTAATTTTACAAGAGTTTGACCTTGTGATTAAAGATAAGAAAGGTAGTGAGAATATTGTGGTGATCATTTATCTCGCTTAGTAAATGAGGGTGCGAGAGAATCACAATGATATAGGCATTGATTTTCCGGCGAGCAATTGATGAAGCTTGAAACGGTTAGGCCGTGGTATGCGACTACGTCAACTATTTAGCGAGTGGTCATTTAGAGGATATGACGTATCGGGAGAAGAAAAAGTTCTTTTCGATCTTAAATATCTCGTATGGGAAGATCCTTATTTGTTCGAGTACGTAAAGACGGGTTGCTTCGACGGTGTGTTCCGAGCATGATCGGTGGGATATCCTAGAACAATGCCATAGCGGTCCTACCGGAGGTCACTATGGAACACCAAAGACGGTTGCAAAGATCCTTCATTTGGATTCTGCGGCCGACCCTGTTTAAGGATGCGAAGCCTTTTGTAAAGGTTGTGATAGGTGCCGAAGAAGCGGGACGGCGAGTAGTAGGATGGAAATGCCACTTAAGCCCATTCTTGAATGCGAAGTTTTCGATGTATGGGGCATAGATTTTATGGGACCCTTTCCATCCTCATGTGGTAATAAGTATATCCTCGTACGTGTGGATTATGTTTCAAAGTGGGTCGAGGCCATAGCTACTCAAACTAATGATCATAAAGTCGTGAAGAAATTCTTGCAAAAGAATGTCTTTACTAGATTTGGCTGTCCGAGAGCACTCATTAGTGATGAAGGTACTCACTTTTGCAATGCGCCGCTTGACAAGATCCTTGAGAAGTATGGTGTCAAACATAAGATTGGTACACCATATCATCCTCAAACTAGTGGCCAAGTCGAGGTAAGCAACCGGAGCCGAAAAGAATTTTGGAGAAGACCGTGAACAATAATAGATCTAATTGGAGTCTTAATTTGGATGACGCATTGTGGGCTTATCGTGCGCATTCAAGACCCCGATGGGCACGTCACCCTTCCAAATGGTCTATGGCAAAGCTTGTCATTTACCCGTCGAACTTGAGCACGAGCTTTACGGGCAATTAAATTCTTAAATTTTGATAGCCAACTCTGTGGGGAGAAAAGGTTGTTACAGTTGAACGAGCTCGACGAATTCAGACTCCGAGCATACGAGAATGCTAAACTCAGCAAGGAGAGAACGAAGATGCTCCATGACGCTAAGATCAAGGACCGAGAATTCAAAGTTGGTGAAATGGCTTTACTCTATAATACCAGACTTCATTTGTTTCCTGGTAAGCTAAAGTCTAGATGGTCTGGTCCATTTGAGATTCTCGAGGTAAATCCAAGTGGAGTAATTACTTTGAACGGGTATGGTAATCAAGCTTTTAAAGTGAATGGCCATCGACTTAAGAAATATTTTGGGCAACCAAAGGAGAAGCCTGAGACTCTTTATTTCCAAAGAAGAGATGAGAGTACAGAAGTCCTGATTTGTGAGGAGATTCCATCTTATTTCTTTGAGTCAGATGATGACATTCCTACCTCTACTGTGAGGAACCTTCTTTTGGGACTCCCGAGCATGTTAGCACACCTACGCTTTGTCATCCGCAAGAACAAGAAGAAGAGAGTCGGTGTAGTTTGGAGAGCAAAGTTTAATGATCTTATTGCGCACTTGACTTGTTGTTGTGGTGAAAATCATTTCCGCCCCAATACTCCTGATTCCGATACTGAGGTGGCGGCTGTTAAACCAAAGTGGCCCGATCCGGGTTGATCTTTTGGAATCTGTGTCAAGCTATTGACATTAAAAGAGCGCTCCTAGGAGGCAACCTATTTTTCTTTGTTTGTTTCCTTTTCTTAGGTTGTTCTGCTTTATTGTTTTAGAAATAATACTTTAGTTGATTTTGTGTTGATGGTTATTCCTCTTACGTTCATTGTAAGTGTTTTGTGTTATGTGTTGCTCATACACCCCGTGTACCCCGAGATTATATGGTATGTCGAGTGTTGCGAGATACTTTTGAGCGAGGTTTTCGAGTTACTACCGTCCGGTGTTGTCTATTCGAGTTGTAGCGGTACGTTCATGCTCCGGCACGACCTCGCAACTTTCATCCGACAACCACTATTGAAACCAGCTAAGTTTTCTTTTTCTTTTATTCTGCACATTCTGAGGACATAATGTGATTTAAGTGTGGGGGGGTAAATTGGGTATGTTTTTATGCTATATCCTTTGAAATATGAGTGAATGTTAAATTTCTGCGAAATTTAAATTTTTTTTGTTAATCTCGAGCATATAATTGGAACTAGATGCTTGCTAGTTGTAGTTTTCTAACGATGATAGTATGTGACTTAGTGAGATAATTATAGCATGTTTTACTTTTATGGAGATAGTTTCGTTTTTCACTCACGAAAGCCTTTGATTTTGAAGCATGATTTTTGAATTATATCCTTTCATTATTTTTAATGATTTATCTTAGGAAGGTCAGTATAGTTACACCTGAGTTAGACCGTGTACTGTGAATATCATAAAGTTTGAATGTGATAAGTGAGATGTAACTTATGACTTTGAAAAGTGAATGAATAAAGTAAGTGAGCAATTATTAATAAATACGTTTGTCGGAAAGTCGGTTTATGATTGGAGTGAGGTAGGGCATTATCTCGAAATGTCCTATACCACTATGATGACCAAAAGCTCACGACGATCGGGAGAAGCTACCTTATGATTTGAGTAAGGTAGGGTGTTATCACGAAACATCCTATTCTACTATGATGGGTAAGAGCTCATTCGATATGCGTCAAATTTGAAAATTTTGGAAATGATGAGTAAAAATAAAGTGAAGTCTTTGTTATCATGGATCTTATACCCGGTAGAACCGCATGATATGTTGTAGGGATTATCCTGCGAGTGCGTGGGAAGGCTTTGAGTGGAGCTATTCCGTTTGTACCTAGGATAGTCATTGGAATTTTTGAGAGGATATTTCTTTGAAAGGCTTGTTAGATTGAGAATGGCTTGTCACACTTACACCGAATCTATCTCTCGTGTTGGTATCATTTGCTATAGTTGTTGTATCTTTTGTTACGTGAGTTAGAGATCTATGTGGATTATTTATAAAGTTGAGCTATAGTTTTGATTGTTTTGTCCGAGGACGTACAAAAAGTTAAGTGTGGGGGAGTTGTTAAGGCCATATTTATATGATTATTAAGGGTTTATTTCATTATTATTTTCCCCACATTTGCATAATTTACATAAGAATTAAGGGTTTAAGTGTAAATATTTAATAAAGATGATTTTAAGAGGGTTGTATGCAAAATTGATGATTTTAAGTGTTGATTTAATGGAATTATTATTATTTGGATTTTATTACGTTTTTGCATTGTTTATTTATCATGTAGGAGTTAATTTTCGTGCATATAATGAGGATAAATGAAGCTCAAGTCGAATTATAAGAGATAGAGTTGGAATTGGCTTGAAGAAATTGGATAAAGATGAAGAGATCCGATCCTCGGCGGTTCAAACGGGCGTCTGCGATCCTAAACGAGCGTCCGAAGTGAAGCGGCGTCCATGCGGCGTCCGAATCGTATTTTACATTCGAGAGAGTTCGGACGGAGGATGAACGAGCGTTTACTCGACGTCCAAGCATTCGGACGGGCGTCCACGAGACCGGATGAGCGTCCGCCGCCGACCTAAGGCTAACCGACTTAGAGCTCTATAAATACGGCGGCAGCCCCAACCCTAAGAACATACTTTTTTACGCAACATTGAGATCGCAAATTCACCAAAGTTTGCGGCCGAGAACCCTAATTTCACGAGAGATGAACTTCTCCAACCCAACAATCATCTCCAACATGATTGTTGGCTAAAAGCCTTGCGGTGAGTCGACGGAGGAAGCCTATCAACAACACAAACCAACTAGAGAGTTCGATGCTTTATGTTAGTGAGTTTAATTTATAGTTTTTCATCACTTTGGATCTTTGTTTTGTATTGATCATGTTTTGTTGGAATTAACGATTTGATGAAACGATTTATCTATATCTATATGCTTGGATCTATGTATGAAAATATATTGGTTTAAGTTTTATTTCGTTCAAGTGATGCAATTATTCGTGTTGTAAGAGATTATGCATGATTAGTTGAGTAAGAGTTTGGAAACAATCTCGTGATTTCGTTTTGATTGCATGTTTAGTTTATTTGAAAAGATAAACGGAACCCTAGAATTTGGTTGAAGAAATTTAATTGAATTCGTGAATAAATCACTACTAAAAACTACATCTTAGATCACCATCTAGTTGGGGGTTGTTGGTTGATGGGTGGATTCGTTGCCTCGCTGTGTTTTCCTTTAATTGTTTATTAATCAAATCGTTTAGATTAAGTTTAGTTTAAGCTCTAGTTTTATAAACCCT
Organism: Gentiana straminea; assembly: GCA_036785695.1. NCBI lineage: Eukaryota > Viridiplantae > Streptophyta > Magnoliopsida > Gentianales > Gentianaceae > Gentiana > Gentiana straminea. Next base: position 728,223 of record JAVUPR010000100.1, read on the forward strand.
AATTTCCTGCTGTTTTCCTGCACTTTTCTGTTTCAGTTCGTAGTTAGACGCTCGTCCGCAATAGCAGACGCCCGTCCATTAGATTTAGTTTTCAGACGCTCGTTCATCAAAGCGAACGCTCGTCCGTCTTTCTGTTTTCTTATTTTCTGCTTGTTTTTATTCTTGTCTTAGATTTAATTCTTAGGTTTAGGTTTTAGTTAGTTTCAACCTTAGTTTAGTTAATAATTGTGACATAATCGATAGAATAATTGTTCCTTAATCCGATAAACATTCCACTCCCTTAGGACGACCCGTTAACATCCTATACTACGATCCTTATACTTGGGGTGTTTCGGTTATAAATTGTAAAACTCGTTTTTACCGAACACTACCCTCCTTAATTGGTCCGTAATAGCCCATACACATAAAGAACTAGAATTGCCGATATCGAGCGCTAACTCATACCGCTAACCCGCCTAGACAGCTGTCGACATTGACCAGCACGTTCCTAGGGTCCATTCTAGACTATGTCCAAACTTAGAACTTCACTATTCATATTTCATGCCAGTTTATGATTACAACAAGCAGATTGGCCAGATCTAACCTACTGTTAATTAAACCTGTCGATCAATGTAGCTGTAGTGAATCCCAGTTTTAGGTTTTCTAAATATTGCCTCGGTAAACCGGTATAGATCGCCGGGTTACCGAGGTCAGCTTTTCCTAATTCCTGGATCTATATTTCTCTGATACGATTAAAATAAGTAAATTATGGAGTCTTTAAACATGCAGATTAACTAAAACACATAAATACGAACAGATTTACCATATTGAAGACAATAAAGAAACGTTCAAAGCTTCATACCTTCAACAATGGAGATCTAGCTCGATCTACTCAAGCTAGAGATGATGGAAGAATGGAGGAAACCAGAAATAACTCTCCAAAGCTCAAGAAAACTTTATTGCATAATAATATGTAATTTATCTAATGTAATATGTAAAACTTGTCAAAAACTTATTAAGAACTCCGTTAATGCGGCCTTATATAGATACAATGACCGACTTAAGACTCTCTAAAACCCTAACCGACCTAGATAATACGGCAGAATCATTTTCGTGTCGAACAAGTCGCCGGTTTACCGGGCCTAGCCCTCGGGTTACCGGGCCTATTTTTCCTCTCTTTCTTCAGCAGGTTTCTTCTTGGACTTTAACCACTTGGCCCATGTTTAGGGCCAAATTATAGTGATTTTCATATATATTTTATGAATCAATTTCCCCCATATATGGATTATTTTCATAGATATCGGGCCTTATAGTCAAATATTGAGTAAATAAGGTTTTTAATGATTAAATATGAAAACGTATCGATTTTTATGTTTATTTGATGTTTTTATATTATTTTGGAAATTATTACGTTTTGGTATGTTTTTGATATTTGTAGATACCCAATTAATGATGGAAAAGATGATCCTAAAAGGCTAAATTCGAGATGGAAGAGGATCAATTAAAGGTATGGAAGAATAAAAGAGATAAGGAAAGAAATAAATCAAGATAAAGATGGAAAAATCAAGAAATTCGATTTCAAGTCAATATGGACGAGCGTCCATCTGAAGCAGACGAGCGTTCAATAGTGGACGGGAGTTTGGTGAAGTGGACGAGCGTCCTAGAAGAGATTTTACATTCAGAGTCTCCAGACGCAAGCTGAACGAGCGTTGACTCTCCGTCCAAGGCAAATGGACGGGCGTCCATGTATTCAAACGAGCGTCCGCCGCCGCCTTTGCCTAAACCGACTTAATCTTCTATTTAAACAGCCGTCGCCCAACCCTAAGGGCATCAATATTTTTCTTCACATTAAAAGAGAGCACAGCCGCATCTTGAGAGTTTGAAGGCCGGTCACCCGAGCCTTGTGCTCGGGTGAACCGAGGTTAGATTAGGAGTAGATTATGTAGCTTTTCTTTTTCGTTTCCATGGAGTTCAACCATTGTTCAAGACTATGTGAGTTTGATTTTCAATTTATTTAATTCCAGTTTTATCTTCATGAGCTTTAAGTCGTTTGTATTTTTCTATGCGATTTGTATGCCATGTGAATTAGAATCGAAAGATTAGTTCACGATTGATGTTTATAATACGAAAGTTGCATAAACCTTAGATCACCATAGAAAGATAGGGTTTTTAGCCATTAATGATGACAAGTTAATGAGTTAGATTCCTAGGTTGTTAGGTTCTTTAAAAACGAGAGTTAATTGAATCTACACCCGAGTTTTGTTTGGTAAATCAGTCTCAACACTCGAAAGATGAGAGATAGATAATTGAATTCACTACGAAAGTAGGCTTTCATAGCTTGAGAGACAAGTTCACTAAGAGATTAGGGATTTGTGTCTTGTGAAAGGGTGAAACCACAAATTGAATTGAATCATGAGATGAACTAGGATTGAGATCACATAGGTTTGTTCAATGTTTGTTCCCATGTCATAGATTAGTTTGTTTATTTTATTCCCTAGGTTAGATTACTTGAATTATTTTCTGTTTTTATGTTTTGTCGTTCGTTTATTTGTTTTCCTTGAGTAGCAATTGAGAGGATTACTAGGATTAGATTGAACATACCCTTTCCCTGAGGATCGACCCCTTACTCATTACGCTTTACTAGCAACAACCCGATGTTTTGGTCGGTTAGGAGTTAGTTTTGCATGATAGTTAGGGTTTATAAATTTCTTTTGTTTTTAATGATGCAAAATCTCCCAACAAAAGTGGCGCCGTTGCCGGGGAATAGGTGTCATGTTGAATCTGATCTTGTTATTTCTCGATTTTGTTACGTTTATTTTTCGTTTTTAATAAAAGTAGCGTATACCAAGTTGAGAGTTTTTATTTTGCCGTGTTTCGATGACCGTTAGGTTAAGAATGTGCAAAAGTTTTTTACTCAACTTGTTTTACGTGAAGTTTATATGTTTATGTGTTACCTAGTCTAACCCCGTGCTTAATTTGATAAGGCCTTTGTCTTTGTGATACGTGTTCTTGTGTTGTGTTCATAAGTATTTAGGGTTTTCTTGTGTTTTTCCCGCTCGTCCGTGCATTCTTGTTGTATGGACGAGCGTACGTTCGTTGGACGCCCGTCCAGTTCTTCATCTGCAGGTGAACGAGCGTTGGGAAGTATTGGACGCTCGTCCGTTCAAATATTTTCGACTCTGTTCTGGTTTAAAGGACCAGACGAGCGTCTATGCTTTCTGAACGTCCGTCCGGTTGGTTTTCAAGTCAAACGAGCGTTTGTTGTGCTGAACGCTCGTCCAAAGCTGTATTTTGAGGTGAACGCCCGTCTGTTGTGCTGAACGCCAGTTCAGTAGTCCAGGTTTTTCTTGATCTTATTCCTTATACATGATTCATCTATGCAAGTTATAGTTACTGTCGGTTCCCGTATGCTACATACCGCTCCGATGAATCTTTTAAGCTTTTAAGACTTACGTGCTTCCTTTGTTTTTATAGTTCATATGGGTAGCTACTGTCGGTTTTCCGTATGCTACGTCCTTTTCCATATGAGTTATATCTGTTTAGTATAGCTAACTGTTGGTTTCCATAAGTCTATCACTTTCGATAAGTCTTAAGGCGCGTCGGCACTAGTGACAGCACTGTCGTTTATCGTAACCTGTCATTATGTGGTAGACGTTTATATATATGTCGTGTTGCATATAGTGGGCTAGTTTTCTTTCTTTAATTTTCGTTTATTTTTGCATATCACTTAGATGCATATCATTTAGCTGCATACCATCTAGTTGCATTGTTTTTCTATTTTTCCTTTTATTTTTCTTAAGTGTGGTCTTTGTCGGTTCCCGTAACACCACATCATTTATTTCTTTCTTTTATTTTTCTTGAGTGTAGTTAAGCTCGTCGGTTTCCGTAATACTACCTCGTTTTTTTTTCGAGTATGGTTACTGTTGGCTTTCCATATACCATCACTCTTTTATTTTCTTAGGATTTTTTTCATGTAGTTTGCATTTACATATAGTTGCACCTAGCCTACGAGTTTGTGATATTTTCATGTATATGTGTCCATCTTTATGTGAGCATAATTTGAATATCTCTATAAATTCTTTTCCATGTGCTTTATTTGTATAAGTCTAATCTTTTCCCCGTAGACTCTTTTTGCACTAATCAAGTCTGCAGGATACTTTCTTCCTAGCTATTGTGCACTTTCACGATGTATTCAGTTGTCCTGTGATGCTCCACAGTCTACTGAGCTATGCAAGCAATCCTGGTTCTTGTTGGTTCCTCCAGAATTGCCAGCATCCAATCAGCTAAGTTCTCTAATTTATTATTTCTGTATAACTTGAGGACAAGTTGCAATCTAAGTGTGGGGGAAGGGTTAGATGATTTATGTGTCTACTTTCGTTTGCTCATATTTTTAGTATTTCTATGAAAAGTGCTTAATTTTAAAATTTTTGTTATATCCCGAGTAGACAAAGGCATATCTTTGCTTGAGTTTATATCATTTTTGCTATATTCTGTATATTTAGTAACTTTAGTTGTTTCACCCGACACTCTTTTTCACATGCCATAGTAAATGATGAGCTAAATGTTGAAAGCCTACCCCATTTTAGTTGGAGATTTTTGATGATTATAGCATGTTTCTTTGCTTATGTACAATTCTTGAAAAGTTTAGTAGTTTGTATTCTAGGATTAAAGTATGACATACCGTGAATATCCGTAAGTTTGAATGTGATAAGTGAAACGTGATTAAGTCTTTGCAATAGTAATAAATTGTTTACTTGAGGTGTTATGCTCGGTGGTATGTGCTACTAGAAAATAATCTTTTCCACGCCAAACGTAAATCTCTAAGTAAACATAATTGTAATTGTGTGTATCGGAAGCTGGTTTATGATTTGGGTGAGGTAGGGTGTACCACGTATGTCCTATTCCACTATGATGACCAAAAGCTCACGACAATCGGTTTATAGCCGCCTTATGATTGGAGTAAGGTAGGGGATTATCTTGAAATGTCCTATTCTCGCTATGAGGGCAAAAGCTTATTCGATGTGTGTTAGAAAAGTGTGAAAAAGTGAAAATATTGAAATATATTATTATGAATTAGTAACGACTTAGTTATCGTCGACCTTATCCCCGTATAAACCGAAAGATATGTTGTAGGGATTATCCTCGAGTCCGTCGAAATGTTTTAGATATTCTCTACTATTTCTTTTTGGGATATGTATGTCTTGTAAAGTGCCCGTTATAGTTTTTTGAATATTTCTAACTTAGATGGGAAACCGGGCTAGTTTTGGTTTGAATAACTTTCAAATTGTGGAACTTAGTGGAAGTTTATTATGGCTATGCACACACTCACTTGGGTGAACTTCTAAGTTAATAAATATGCTTCATATTTGCATATATGTTTATTTATCTCGAGTTGGTTTTGTTTTGTTTTGCTCGGGGACGAGCAAAAAGATAAGTGTGGGGGTGTTGTTTAGGGCCAAATTATAGTGATTTTCATATATATTTTATGAATCAATTTCCCCATATATGGATTATTTTCATAGATATCGGGCCTTATAGTCAAATATTGAGTAAATAAGGTTTTTAATGATTAAATATGAAAACGTATCGATTTTTATGTTTATTTGATGTTTTTATATTATTTTGGAAATTATTACGTTTTGGTATGTTTTTTATATTTGTAGATACCCAATTAATGATGGAAAAGATGATCCTAAAAGGCTAAATTCGAGATGGAAGAGGATCAATTAAAGGTATGGAAGAATAAAAGAGATAAGGAAAGAAATAAATCAAGATAAAGATGGAAAAATCAAGAAATTCGATTTCAAGTCAATATGGACGAGCGTCCATCTGAAGCAGACGAGCGTTCAATAGTGGACGGGCGTTTGGTGAAGTGGACGAGCGTCTAGAAGAGATTTTACATTCGAGTCTCCAGACGCAAGGCCGAACGAGCGTTGACTCTCCGTCCAAGGCAAATGGACGGGCGTCCATGTATTCAAACGAGCGTCCGCCGCCGCCTTTGCCTAAACCGACTTAATCTTCTATTTAAACGGCCGTCGCCCAACCCTAAGGGCATCAATATTTTTCTTCACATTAAAAGAGAGCACAGCCGCATCTTGAGAGTTTGAAGGCCGGTCACCCGAGCCTTGTGCTCGGGTGAACCGAGGTTAGATTAGGAGTAGATTATGTAGCTTTTCTTTTTCGTTTCCATGGAGTTCAACCATTGTTCAAGACTATGTGAGTTTGATTTTCAATTTATTTAATTCCAGTTTTATCTTCATGAGCTTTAAGTCGTTTGTATTTTTCTATGCGATTTGTATGCCATGTGAATTAGAATCGAAAGATTAGTTCACGATTGATGTTTATAATACGAAAGTTGCATAAACCTTAGATCACCATAGAAAGATAGGGTTTTTAGCCATTAATGATGACAAGTTAATGAGTTAGATTCCCAGGTTGTTAGGTTCTTTAAAAACGAGAGTTAATTGAATCTACACCCGAGTTTTGTTTGGTAAATCAGTCTCAACACTCGAAAGATGAGAGATAGATAATTGAATTCACTACGAAAGTAGGCTTTCATAGCTTGAGAGACAGGCCCAACATACTTCCTTTGGTCCAGATCCATTCTCCAATGCTCCAGATTTGGTACATCCTATAAAACATGCAAAACGAGACAAAATAGTACCAAAACCTTGGGAGAATAACATAGATGCAGAATTACGATCCTGGAAACACTCACATATCGTTTAACATATATTACATATAATAACGAGCCTATTTATCCTCTCTTGAGCAGAATTCGAGGTGAATATAGGTATAATTATTGATACCATTTAGGGCGTTATCAACTACCCTCCACTTAGCTTTTGATCGTCCCGAGCAAAAAGGCGAAAAGAAAACAACACTCTGATCAATATACAAGTTAATTAAAAACAACTAGGTCTCACAAAGTCAAGATCAAGATCATGCCACTCATATCCATCAGTAACGTATTAAACACTATTCACGTCATGAGCCAATGTGTGTGTGCAATAACGTTCACAACCGCTTAGTAATGCAGACAATCTCACATTACGCCAACCCGCAGTCAAACTAACCAGTATCGAACATGTTATTTATTAATTAATTGAGCTGGCAAGGAAGATCGAGAACCGAGCATATATTACTCTTGGGCTCACGTTTATCGGTCTATGCAAAAGTCGTGCGTCTTACGCTCCATCGACTAAAATATTGACAAAGAGAATATAGACGTATATATTTCAATGCACTTCTCTTTCTTGGCGGGTAAACTCTCATTGGTTTAGCTATCCTCACGGCCCCACTCATGATAAACTACCGAATCCGAAATTCCTCTGCCTTTATAAGCATTGTTGGAACATGATTCGTGATGAAGCCAGGGTCAACTTTAGTCAAAACAATATGCTATCGACTACTAGGCTCAAAACCGGGAGGTGAACCAGAATTGGAGGCAGCAGCGGTGGAAGAGGATGATCTATGACGAGGGGCAGTCCTAGGTGGCGGGGTAGCAGGCGGAACTCCTAGAAAGTCAATAATCCGATCCATCTTGCGATGTAGACTCGGAATCTCTCACGAGTGCTCCTCAAGCAAGGCTTTCTGAGTCCTCGGTGCTCAATGCACCGGAGTACGCTCCCTTTCAGCTCTTCCAACCCGTCATTGTACTCTCGAAACTGACTGCGAACTAAGCATTGGCTCAGGGTCTTCCCAATCATCACTGACGAGCATCTTCACCTCGTCCTCCAAAGCAAACATATCAATCATCGGCCCGTATTGTAACAGCTCGTGCTCAGAAGCGGCAACAAGCTCGTGGATACGGCTATGCATCAATAGACCGATGTTGATTGGATATCCCTGCTCCAGATAAAACATTAATTCCTTCCTCTTGGTGGTGACAGAGACCGTGTGCTTAGTCGGTAGAAGGCGGGCCCAAACAAATTTGTTTACCATCTTCCGGTCCCAAGATAACTCATTCTCTAGGAAGATGGTGGGGGCTCCAGCAGGATTGCACTTCCATTGCACCCCAAAATACTCAGCTATCATGTCCATCCTCTCAAGATCTTCAATATTGCTCGAGGATGTGTACTCATCCGGGCCCATCGATGGATGTCTAACCCCAAAATGAGCGTTGATCCGCTCGATAGAGAAGTCAACCTTGATACCGCGAACCATATCATATGTTGCTCCAGGTTATGCGAAACATAAGCATAAAATTCCCTTACCACCGTGGCGTTGAACCGGGCCGGTGCCTCAGCCATGTCCAATATATCTTGTGCTTGTAGGGCACCCGGCAAAATCGAACCGTAATCGTCCAAGTCTACCCCTCGTTCTCGAGCCACTGGTCTTGCTTTCCAATGCCCTCGGAATGACTCGTAGATAGCCAAAGAATGGAACTGCTCAACCCCGTCTATCAAGGGATTATCGTCTCCATACACACTCTGATAGCCATTGGGACGAACAGCTGAACGGCTATGCTTTGGGCCCATCCTGAATGATGATAGAAGACGACACTGAAGCTGATTATGGAAAATTCACCCCGGTAACTCGGCAGTCCTGGTCGGGTTACCGGCCGGGTTTTTCTGATTTCTTTCTGGGACTGTGCTTCTGATGATAAAAGATGAAGAATCTCAGCACTTCACTGCAGCAGCTGCACTACAGATCAGCAGCAGGGGTGGCGGATCACATGTTTAGGTTTTGGAAAAATGGAAGGAAATGGTTTGGTTATGATGGTATATGGTGGTGATGGTGGACGAATTAGATGGAGGAAGAAGAAATAGGAGAAGTTTGGTGATTTAGGAGAACGTATTTGATAAGAATGATGAGATTGGTGATGAAATGGTGGTTTAAATAGGAAGAAATGAGTGAAGGTGGAAGGATTTAGTGGGATAGTGGGTAGAGGAGTTATTAGGGTGAGGGATTTGAGGAGGTGATTGATGGGATTGAGGTGGAGTTATGGTGGAGTGTGGGAAAGGATGAAAAATTTGAAAAGAAGGAAAAATGTGGCGTTTCTGCTGAATGACCGTATCTGGTGCAACGTGTGTCCTCCACGTGTCTCTAAAAATTCAGCTTTACAACCTGACGTTCAGAAATCTAAAAATCCACCCTCGGTAAACCGGAGGTAGCCTAGGGTTTACCGGGGGTACTTTTTCCCAGATTTTCTTTCTGCCTTCACTACACACTATGATCAACCTCTCTGCTCAATTCTGTTCTCAAATTTCACTCTTTCCATTGCTATTTCCGACTCAAAACCTAACCTACTTCACTAGAATCCGCAACGAGTAAAAAAACCTTTCCACAACCATTCGGTTTCAAGCCTACGGGTGCAGCAGGATGAAAAAAGCTCGTCCCTTCATCTGGCTACTTTTATTCATTCCTAATCTACCTAAGAGTTTAAAGAAAATAGTTCTGAGTTTATAGTCGCCAGCTTGACTTTCTTCAGATCTTCGATCATTCAAGGGTTGAAGCTTTAACTCGCCAAACTTTTGCTCCATAGGCTTGTACCTTTATAGAACCTTTTTGAGCTCTCTTCCTAGCACTCCTCTCTTTCTTAGCTTGCGTGCTAAGTCTACCTCTGCGTCGAGATTTAGACTTTGAACCCAAGGACTCCACGTTTTCCACTTTTAGCTCAACTCGTTCACTATGCAATATGGAAGGACTAGCTTCCGTGAGCATCTTGTCGTGGTCCTTCTCTTCTCTTTCTCTCAGCATTAGTCTCATAAATTCTTGCTCAACGGTTTCTACTAAAACCTTTCTATGCTTATGCCCCTTTATTTCCATAATTTCCACCTTTCTTGAAGCATACGTCATCTTGCAACTTTCTGGTCGGTTTTCTAGGGGTTCTAAGATCTTAAAAGATACAGCGTCATTATTCAACCTTAGGTAATCTCCCCATTCTCAAAATCCATAACCGCCCTACTTGTCGCTAAGAAAGGTCTCCCTAACAAAACTGGGGCACTTGGGTCCTCAGGTACATCTATGACCGTGAAGTCAATAGGATATGTGAACCCTCCTGCCTTAATCATACACTTCCTAAGCAGACCGGCAGACATATCTCTAGTTCTATCGACGAAGGTCATGGTCCTGGTTTGATTCATTACAACCGGAAGCTTGATCTTTTGACAGAGGGAAAAGGGTAGAATGTTGCAACTCGAGCTAGAGTCGCATAGACCTAATCCTACTGATATACAATTAACAGAATGAAATAAAACAAAGAACTTGTATTTTATTGAAAGAATTCTGATGTACAACTATGCTCCCTTAAATACTAAAAGAAACAAGAACCCTTACACAAGTAAACTCCTAATTCATAGGATCCGGTTTTGCTAAACTCTAAAATCACATTAAACCCTAGAACTGATTGCTTACTTAAATAAAACATTAAAATTACACTTCTGCCCTTATTAGAAAACATAATAAATAAATACAATGGAAGCACAATACTCAACAGAAGTTTGGTCATTCTCTTGGGTGGTACTTCTATCCACGCCGGAATTCGTACGATGTAGGTGTAGATATACATTTTCATGCTAGAGATCCTCTCCTTGCTAAGGATTGGAGAGAGCGAGATTCTTTTATGTCTTAACCATAGAAATACCCCATGTGGGTTAGGAGTAAGGGTCCAATTGTCGATCTTATTCCCAAAAGCATCCTTCAGTACCCGTTAGAGGCCATGACCCGTCATATGATTTGCCTCCCTACTTCCATCTTTACATCCGAGCTGCTTAGATCGGCCAGGCTAGAAAGTGCTTTCCCGAAAGATTACGAATCCCTCTCCTCTGAAGAGATAATTCATGGTTTTCTAAAATGACACATAAATATGAACAAAATCAATTTTTACAAGACACTTAGGGTTAAAAGAAAGTGAGACTATGGACAACGGGACATTAATGGGAAGTTGGACAGACGGAGTCGGCAAATGGTGATGTCGAAATCGGGCCTTACTGGACAACATCGCCAATAATGCACACATGGGTTTGTCTTTCTGTAGACACCAATATTAACTATAACTGAATACCCTTTAAGGCGTTAGTTGCATTTCAGTAATTAATATGGTTTCTACCCCAAACATTACATACAATTCAACCCATCCCCATCATCACCTCCAATTCATTGCTGTTCTGATCACGACTGTTGTAATTCATCAGTGAAATATATATATATATATATATATATATATATATATATATATATATATATATATATATATATATATATTGTTTTCTTCTTATTTTCATTCATTAACATATTTTATCAAACTAGAAGATTAGATGTACATTGATTTTTACATATTTTATTCGGGATGAAACCAATTAAGATCCTTGTAACATGCAACTTAAAAAGTAAATTGATATATATATATATATATATATATATATATATATATATATATATATATATATATATATATATACATTTTTTTTTAGAAACGTAAATTGATATTTTATACACTACAAATAACACACAGCGTCCTGTTTTAGGGAGTATTTTGCTACGCTACTGGAGCGGTAGGTGTCCACTATTTCTCAGCTCCTCTGGAATCTGTGGAAGGTCAGGTGTAGTGCTGTGTATGATGATGCTCCTATCTATGTTTCGCGTACTGATTCTTCCTCGATAGCAGGGGCGCTGAAGTATCGGCAGGCGATGGCTGTCATTCCCCTGACAGACGTTGGGCCTTCTTACTCTGAGACTTGGAGCCCTCCTCCTTTGGCCTTTTGGAAATGTAATGCGGATGCCTCGGTTGCAAATGAGGGATCAGGTGTCGGCATGATTTTTAGAGATTTTGTGGGGACTATTGTGGATGCGTTTTCTTTTCATTTCGACCCGTGAGACGGCCCGGAACTTCTGGAGTTGCGGGCACTCTTATTGGCTATGGAGGAAGTTGGGCAGTTGGGTCTCATCTCGGTTATCTTTGAGAGTAATTGTCTTTCTTGCGTGCAGGCTCTCTCACGTCCTTCGGAGGACCTGTCTGTTCTCGGCTGCTTAGTGTCGGATTGTTTAGCTTTGTTACCTTCTTTTCATGAGTGTAAATTCTCCTTTGTCAAGCACACAAGTAATGTACCTGTACACCTTTTATATAGCTAGGCATGATGTGGCTTTGTTGGGTCGAGTGGTTTGGGGTTCCGCCCCGCCGAACGATGTAATCTCTACTTCTTGGGCAGATTTACCTTAATAAGATTGTTTGTTTTCTATAAAAAAGAAAAGAAAAGAAAACAGTAGACATGAATAATATTATTTTTAAATTATCTATCACAAGTTCTTTTAATAATACGAGAACCATAAGAAAATGTAACTTGCAAGTCTAGTGAAGTTCTTAAACATATGGTGTTTTTTTTTGTTTTTTTATTTTTTTTTATTTTTTTGAGGGGATTAAACATATAAAAATTTAACCAAGTTTTTTACGACACATGCCATGTGTGGAAGACATCCTATGAAATTTTGTCTGCACGCACATGCACGCAACTAAGTGTGCCACAAGTAATGACTCAACATATTTTTATGCCGTTGATTACGTTAGACCAACATAATAATTAATAGGGCGGGGGCGATGTTTCTGAGTTTCTTAAGGCTCTAAGCCAATATATCAAGATTGGCATTCTCCAAGAAAATAAACGGTTTTAATGGATATAATACATGTTTAGAATAATAGACTAAAAAATTTATGGGCACTAAATTTTATAATTTGTCGGAGGGCCTTACGTCATGACTTTGTTGGCCTATGCCTATAGACAGATCTGAATAAAAAATAAATCATTATCAACTTTCACTCGGTGTAACACAAACGTTGTGACAGTAACTTTTATCGTATATAAAAGCGAGTTAATGATGGCCTCTTACCTCGACCAAAGTAGCCCAATGCCACATTGCATGCTTCTTCAAAGGCGCATCCAATCCATCACTTGATTTCTAGAGTTCAATCCGTTTTCTTTTTAATTTACTCGCTGTTTTAATTCTAATTTTTTTCTCAATGGATTCAAAAATTGTAGCGCTTCTGCTCATCTTCCTGATGGTCATGGCTCCATTATGCTTCGCAAAAGGTAAGTGATTGATTTCCTTTATTTAGATCAATGATATATATATATATATATGCATATATAACAACATTTTAATTTACCGCAATTATTAATTCAAATGCAATCGATTATATATATATATATATTGATCTCAGGTATGAATAATAGAATGGATTCAGAGATTTACCAGATAGATTATAGAGGTCCGGAGACTCACTCTTTCCTTCCTCCGCCCGATGGATCCAACATCGGCAATAGCAACAGCAACAACAACAACAACGAGAGGCGTTCGATTCACCATCGGAACATGGTCCCTCGCCATCGCAAATCCATTGATTTTAGAAATGGTAGATTATGATTCAGGGTAAGAACTTGTATAAATCGATCTGCTTCGGTTTATGATGAGCATATATTTGTTCATTGCTAGTTTGCACTTTGCACAGCAGGGTAACCTAAAAAAAAATATAAAAAATAAAATAAAATAAAAAATCAATAGTGTAAACGGCAGGTGGTCCTGATAGTGTAAATGTATTTTAGATCGAGGGAATTTTTTAGGTAGTGACTCCATATGAAGTGAAGGGAGGGGATGGATGATCAGAACAAAATCATTTGTATTCTAATAGGAACCGTGTGATTATGATCATTCATCTCCTCACCTCAGTTACACGGTAAAAAATTTCCATTACATCGATCGATCAATGGTTTTAAGACAAATATTGTGATCAAATCATTTTTTTTTTGAAAAGATTTATTTTTTTGATAGGCTTTGATATTTGATACAAGGGCGGATCCACCCCATAACTAGGGGACACTCTCTCCCATCGGATCCGAAAAATACACTATTACATATATGTTACGTATCTTTTTCGCTCTCTATAAAATTTATAGGGGTAATGAGGGAGAAGGACAAAAAATTTATATTAAGTAGAAGGACGAGTTTTTGAAACTTTTGCATAAAGGACAAAACTATTTATCATTTATAATAAACCGATAATTTGACATAATATTTTTATGTATTAATAAAAATACATACTTGATTTTATTATCAAAAAGTCGAAATTGATATATTTAAAAAAAATATTAATCGGTTTCGTTATAAAAACATTGATTTCTTTTATAAAAAATATTGTTTGTTTAATAAAGATTGTTTTAAATCTTTATCGATATTTATAAGAGAATTTGTTGATATTGTTCATAGATAATCAAAGCGATATATGTAGTAGAACATTGATTTCTTTTTTTTAATCTTTATATAGAAGTAGAAGGGTTGAGCGAAAGTAGTATAGTATCGTATTTTTTTGTTGTTGCGATTTATATTATTTTTTTCGAATCGTAGGGGACAAGAAAAAAAAAAGGAAAATTAGGGATAAGGACACAATCTAAAATATTTTTAAGTAACAGGACAACTACATATTTTTTATAGGAAGAAGGACAGCTACATAATTTTTATAGCGAGAAGGACAAACAGTGAATCCCGAAAATCGGTAATCTCCCAGGTGAATCCCGAAATCGGTGAATTTCGACAGTAAATTTCGACAGTGAATCCCGAAAATTAGTGAATTTCGACAATGAATTTTAAAAATTAGTGAATTTCGACAGTGAATTTCGGCAGTGAATTTGAACAGTGAATTTCGAACACAAGTGAATTTCGACAGTGAATAAATAGTTTTGTCCTTTATGCAAAAGTTTCAAAAAACTGTCCTTCTACTCAATTGATGAAATATTTTTGTCCTTCTCCTTCATTCCCAAAAAAAAAAAACACTATTATATACTTTTTTGATTACAAAATATCTTTAACAATTTTCGTCCTCTATTGTCTGGGATCCTGCATCCGCCCCTTGATACAAGTGAAATAATGGCCCTATGAAAGGGATTGATTTCCCGAATGTATTTTCATTGATATTGTGCGTATAATATACAATTGAGTATCTACATATATGAATGGTAAATATTCTTTTTGTGAAGAAGGATGATAAATATGCTACAATAACTACACAATATTCTTTACAATAAATACAAAATATACACAATATATTTTATATTCTAACACTCTACTTGTATCTGCTGCAGAACTAAATTAAAGATGCAGGATTTCTTATTAGAAATATTCCTTTTTACGTGGATTCTCCAATGCATTTCTCTTCCCCGAATGGGTATTATTATGTTCCAGATGAGTGGTTATGTGCGAAAACAAACAAAATATCTACACAATCATAATAAGTATTATAGGAGTAAACAAACAAAGCAGAATTAATTCAGACTGTAATAATAATAATGGGAATGATGTGATAGATAAATTGTTTTTGTTTGTTTACATACATTACATTTATGTAACCAATTCTATATAAAAATATCTCGCTTCTCTATATAAGTATGTATGCTTCTACTTAAAATAAGAATATATGCATCCATTTTTGGCTCATTGTTCATCAAGATTGTTGTATTTTGAGGTTAATTATTGGAATGTTGTCTGAAATGGTGAATATTCGGTACGTAATCTTGCAGTATATAGAGTTTTTTTTAAGCTAAGAGTTAGTGCAGAAAAATTCCCCGATAACTAAATAAAGGAGAATTTAGAAAACGAAAAACACGCCAACATACTACAACAATCTGAAGGAGGCTCACAATTGGGGATCCTTGTCGATGTACCACTATTGAGAAGTGGTAATTGTTGGCATACCACTCAGTTTGTCAATATACCACTCCGTTTTTCGCGTTTCCGGCAGCTTTCTAAACCCTAATTGGGAACCCCACGATAGGGGATTTGTGTACGCTTAAGATCGTGCATATTCATAAAAAAAATCCCCGGATTTGAACGAAAATTGTGAACCAAAATTGACTATGAGTGGTATATTGACAAATAGCACTCAGAATGGATGGTATATTGAAAAAAATTCCCTGTCGGTTTTTTTTTCCTCCTTCCAATCTACGTGAGAATGTCTGGAGAACATTTCTCTCGTTATCTTGAACTATGCCTTCTACAACCACATTATTTTCATAGAAAACATAATCAACGTTAAATGAACTGTCTTTGGATGGCAATAAGGATTCAAAAACTTACATGAAAAGGCAATTAAAACTTACGTTGGGTTTTTCAATATTTGTCTTTAGTAAAACACTGCAAATTAGATGGATGTGCTGCGGGGAAATTAGGTACAAATATAGAATGAAAAGGCAATTAACTATAAAAAAAAAATTGCTCAAACTATAGAATTCGTTATTCTTTTTATACGCAAGTACAACATATATAGCCTTTTCTCCTGAAAACATACTACCTCCCCTCCTTTAAAAAAATATCAATCTTTGTAAATTGAATTGTCAAATAAAAATTATTCATTTAAAAAATCAATACATCATTTAATATACTTTTTCAAAACTTACTATTATCATAACATTTAATTTAATATTTATATATTCATTTCATATTCCAAAAAAGCTATTATTATTTGATAGGGTATACATGTCCATCACTATTTGAAATACAACACATTAATTGTTTTATTAATCTGACCACAAAAAAGTCGACATTTTTTATGGGACGAAGGTAGTATTATATAAATATTTGCTACATCCGTACCAAAATATAAGTCATCATAGGAGTTTTCACACAGATTAAAGAAGTGATTGAATGTGATTAATTTTAAGGTTAAAATGTCTAAAATACCTATTGACTATCATTAATGCAATAGTTGTTAAATAATGAAAAGTTGTTGGATTCGTAATAAATTAGGGGTAAGATAGAGAAATTGTAATAAATGTTGCACTGTTAACGTAAAATGACTTATATTGTGAGACAAATCAAAAAGTGTAGGATGATTTATATTTTAGAACGGAGGTAGTATAAAGCAACGGATGAAAGACTCTCGAACCATCACACACAAATTAAGTTTTTTTTTTAGAAAACCAACCGCTTTTATTATTCAAATTAAATGCGCCAAAACAGAGGTAGTAACAAGGTTTGGGGGATGTGCTCCCCAAGCAATAACACCCAATGAATCAACACCTAGACATGCGCTAGAATGTGTGCCGGTTCATTACCGGTACGTCTAACAAATGAAAAACAAACTGACGCAAAATGTGTTGTCTCTGCAATGCAATCCGCAATAAGTTGCCGAAGGAAGAGAAGTCATCCCCCCGATGTTGCAGCCGCTGAACACAAACAAGACAATCACTCTCCACCAACAACTGTGTTAGTCCCAAACGCCGTCCCTCCACTAGTGCCATAAGAATCGTCCTCAACTCCAACACCACAACCGCTATATTTAATCGAAATGAATAAGCTGCCAGAATAGAACCCTGATGATTGCGGAAGATAAGACCTATCCCTGATGCATGCGGAGTGGCTGATCGAGGCATCGACATTGCACTTTATCATCCTATTAGGCGGCCGCTCCCAACGACCCCGCAGCTCTTGTTGCTGCACTACACGAGATACCTGAGTAGCTTGAAAGAACTCTCTGCTGCACTAAGAGCCGAGGAACATACACGAGATACATACACCGGTTGACCGTCAAAAACAACACTACATCGCGCCTTCCAAATATGCCACATCACCCACACAAATTCCGCCACCTCCTCCCGCAACAACTCTTCGTGAAGGAGCGTGAATAGGCCCTTAAAATCCGACACCCTACACCGACGTGCCAGAGTCCCGAAAGACTTTTGCTCCATACTCTAACCGCCATCTCGCACTCGAAAAGAACATGCGCCAAGGTCTCATTTTCATCCCTGCAAGCCAGACACCTACCATCTCCCACATTGCGCTTAGCCAAATTACGTGATACTGGAAAACAATCGTGTAAACACGTCCATAAGAAATGATGAATACGTGGCTGGACCGCAACGTCCCAACATTGTCTCCACACCTTGTCCAAGCCACCTGACCCAAACGCCACACCCCCCACCAACCCTGGCCTATAAAGAGATAATGTCAACCAATAGCCAGACTTGACCATATAAATTCCCCGCCTCTCATAGTGCCAAATGTGCCGTCCTAATTAATTACTTCATCCGTTCCAAATTATCTGAGATATAATTAATGTGTCATTCTTTTTTATATTTCATATTAAATAAGGTTAAAGCAAGAAAATGTAATAAATAAGGAAATTAAGCAATAAAATGTACAAATTAATGTTGCATCAAATAAATTGGAAATATAATATCTAGATAATATTCCGTTCGTTTTAATTAATTTAATTAATTACTTAAATTAATCTAAATTATTATCGTGTTCATTACTAATTAATATCGGATAAATTGAAACAAAGGGAGAATATAGGCTTTTTGTGGGCCCTGAATAAATGTGTGGTGTGGATGATGTTGTGGATGATGTATTGGATGTAAATGTAGTGTATGTAGCACTACCGATTTGATAAATTGATCACTTGATCTTGATTCAGCCGCAGCCTTTTTTTTTCTTCGTATGAACAGTGTTGTCGCATGAACAGTGTCTTCGCATGAACAGTGCCTCGTGGCCAACGGAAACGCCAAGAAAAATAAATACTACTACTTATGAAATTTAAATTGCAAAAATTAATGACATAAAGAGCCAAGAGTCCTTTTTTTGACACAAAATAAACAAATAGGACATACTTATTTTTTTAGTTGCAAAAAAGACAAACAATTTCAGACGGACAAAATTACCCCTTTTATTAAAGAGGGACGCGCGCATATGTATTAAATCTTCCGCTGCTTCAGGTTTGTTTGTTAGTTAGGTTTTTTTTTTTTTTTTTTTTTTTTTTTTTTTTTCAAACAACCGTAACTTTTGATTTACAATTCCGATTATCGAAATTTTTTCACCAAAATTCATGTTTTTTTTTGCTCTTCAATTTGAGCCCAAATACGATACCCTTCCGACGTATATTTTGAAAGACGAAAAAATATTTGTATTAACCGAGCCGCTTTTTCTTATAAACGACCGTAATAGCTTTTGATTTAGAACACCGATCATCAAAATTGTTTCACCAAAGTTCATATTTTTTTTATCTTCATTTTGAGACCGCGTTTGATACCTTTTCGACGTAGTATTTGAAAGCCGAATTTAATTGCAGCATTTACACTAACACAGTATCAGTATCAGTATCAGTAACAGTAACAGTATCAGGCTAATTTAAAGCTTAATTCAAGTGACTACTGTTAGGTGTGATGCCCGAAAGACAATTTTGTAATTGTTTTATTTAATAAATGAAATGATATTATTATTCATATTTATTATTCTCATAATCACCGATGTGACAATAGTATTTACACTACAGAAAACCCTAAGTATATATCGTTTATGTAATCACTTAACTCAGTGTATGGGATATACACGGGAGGATTGAGTTAGTGAAGATGTACTTAAAATACAATTAGCCCGTAGTAAAGTTAATCGAGAGTATCGGGTCTCTCCTTTAACGTGCTATTAATGCGCCCAGAACACAATAGGTGTGATTGCCTTATCCGGACTTTCGGTTAAAAGAACCTAATGGGGCATTTATATATGATAGATATATCATATAGGGTGGACCGATTTGATTAGAGTTCACGATATAATTTCGTAATCGAGAATTCTTATCGAATCAATGGATGATCATATTTATGGATATATCTTAATCCCGAGGTGATCACGATCAACCGCTTGAATCGGTATGAGGTTTGACTTGACGGTTAAGGATTACACCGAGTCCGTGATCCGAATTACCCCATCTTGGCATTGTCTTGGATTGAGTGAGTAGTCCGTGTTATCACGGATACGAATCCATTCATTCCATTTATGAAAGTAGATAGACGGTTCCCTTATTTGTTAATCCTAGAAACCGATCGATCCATGGAGTTCATATTACACGATTAGCTACCGGTGAGTTGTATGAATTAATTGATCACTAGGGGGTTAATGGTAAATAAGGATAAGAGGTTCTAAAAAGGGTTCACGGTAACTTCCCGATTTAGAATGAACAGTCTATGGAGGATTAATCCATATGTAATGATTATATCAATGGACGCTTATTATTATTTTCGTGAGGAGATAAATATAATCTCATAATCGGAGGAGTGCAGTCACGGGATTATGGTGGCATATTCCTGTGATTGATTAATCGAATATAATTATTCTGTTCGTAAGATAATTATTTATTTGATTTATCGGAGCCGCTGATTATTAGTCCATGGTCCCCGACGTGCCTCCTATATAGCATAACTATTCTCGGACGTCGAATCCTAATAATATTAATTTAGTTCTTGTTGGATTTTATTAAAACGATATGTGAATTAATTGTTTAGTGGACTATTAAATTAGTTGGGCTAAATAATTAAATATGTGGAAAAGACATTTTCCATAATCTTGGCCCAATTATTATGTGATGGCAAAATTAATATTGACTAGGTCAATATATGAAATTTTCGCCCCATGCTCTTATTTTGGAACAAGAAATTATTTTCTTGTGTATTAATAAAACATGTACATAAAATATTTATTGGATAAATATTTATGGTAAGAAATAAAGATAAATATTATTCTAGATTTGTTCTAGAATATTATGGGATTATCTTTTATTTAATGGGATTATTATAATTGATTTTGTATTAATTATTAAATCCTTGGAGGTTAAGTTTTACTCTCCTATATAAAGAGAGTTCTCCCAAGCCTTAGACACACATCAATTTCGACTTCACCTCTTAGAGAGGGAAGGAATAAATTTCGGCCAAGAGGGTTTAAGGGAAAATCTTGGAGATTTTTCCGGGTAGCATATCGGAAGGATTCGAGATGAGAATTTCCTTCCACCGGGAGTTGCTTGGATCACACGTACGGAAGATCGTGGTGCTCTTCACATCTTCGTTCGTTCTTTTTATTGCGGTTCTTCAACTTGGATTTTGAGATCCAAGAGGTATGTTCTACAACCCCCTTGTAGATATAGATCTAGTTATTTTATTACGTGTAATTTATAGATCTAGATCCTTAAATCGCTTCCGTTGCGGATGGTATTACTAACAGTGGTATCAGTCGCCAAGGTGATCTATATTTATACGTATAAAATATTAGATCTAGGAGTGGTAAAACATGTAGATTTTTTTGTCCCAATTTTTTTTTAAAAGGGGCCGATGCATGCTTAATTAATTTTTATGTTATGAACGTCTTGGTTGAAGAGATGGATTGGGGTTGGTACTGTTTACTCGTTAGATCTATTGTAGCTCCTTTATTTTATGACAATTTTCGAAATTTATATGTAAAAGTAGCATCTTTTATTGTAATTTTGAATATCCGGGCTGGAAAAGATGAAGATCTTGCTGGAAAATTGAAGATGAAGACGAAACCCAAGGTATGAACGAGGAGAAACGGATAAAATTTTATTAAAAACTGCTACAGGACTTTCTGCGACGCTGAAAAGCGTCGCTATAAGTCCTGTTTAATAAAAATTTGCGGCTAGGGTTTTATTTTGTTGCGGCTGCATCATTTTTTTTGTGACCTAATTTTTTTTGATTATTAAACTGCCGCATGACACACAAAAAAAAAAAAAAAAAAAAAAAATATATATATATATATATATATATATATATATATATATATATATATATATATATATATATATTTTTTTTTTTGTGTAATGCGGCAGTTTAATAATCAAAAAAATTTAGGTCACAAAAAAAAATGATGCAGCCGCAACAAAATAAAACCCTAGCCGCAAATTTTTATTAAAATATATATATTTGGAAAATAATTAGTAGCAGCCGCATATAATGAAATAAATATATGATTAATTATAATAAATTGGATTTATTTAATTAAAAAAGACCTTTTCTCCTCTCGGGTGTTCGTGGTTCGTGATCCGGCGGTTCGAGTTCAAGATTCAAAGATCAAGACTCGAAGACAACAAGTTTGTAATTTATTTTTCCCTATGATAGATTAGATACGGGGGTACCAACAATCCATCTCGGTGTTTAAATTTTCCGCAATTTATTTTTTATGTGTCCGATCATAAAATAGATATAAAATCGGAATTGCCATGACATGCATCATATCATAAATCCACTCCATGCATACATGTAGAATTTTAATTTTGGTAATTAAAATAGGCATGTATACAAACTCGTGTAATTAGTTGAAATTTAATTAATACGTGGTAATTAATAAATTTAGTAACTAATTAAAGATCCGAGGACGGGTTATGAAATCGTTAAGCCTTTCGGTGTGTGTTCTCGGTGAACCGCCTTAAAGCCCAAACGAGATCACGTTTTCGATTCGTAGTGTCTACGAGATTGAATGATGGTAAAAGAACAATAAATCTTGGATAAAAAAAAACGGTTCGCTTATAGGTTGGGTGGTCAACTGAGCTAGGCTCGACCGACTTAACCCTCCTAGTGTGATGTATGCACGGGGGTCCGGCAAGACTAAGCTACACCGGCGAGCGGATGGGTGATTCCTTCCTATCTCAATGGGGCTCTCTTGACCCGACTTCGTCCGACTGTCACATATGTTCCAACGAATAGGACGGGTAGGCTTGCCTACGTTACCGACACCATTCGGAATCCTTGATTCGATGTACTTTTATGTTAACATCAAAAAGACGTGGTTAGTTAACCCACCACCACTTCCAAAATATTGAGTGGGAGCGGGGGAGGCGACAGCCAACCCCACGGCCTCTACTATAGGTACAAGTAAGTGAGAGAAGGGTGACGCCTCGCGGCGCTTTGATTTCGTCCCCTACGGATGGTGTTCACCCCTATCAACATTCATGGCTTGGTCTCCGAAAGGATATGATTTCTGGGTACTCGTCGGGTCACTGACCTATCCTACGACGGCACACTCGGGGCGTACCTAAGAGATCCGATATAGTAGGTCACACTCATAAAGGATATTTTTGGTAATATCTAGGCTAAAAAAAGGAAGGTAGTCAATGAATAAAGGGATGTTCGATTCTCGTGGGATGTTTGATTCTCACAAGTTATTCATTGATGAGATTGTCTCGATTTAACCGTCATCTCTTTGACCTACCCTACGGCGGCACTGAGATGCGAGGTTAAAACCTTGGAATGGTAGAGTAGACTTAATTTTAGTTTACAATTCCTAAAATAAATATAGTAGTGTTAAATTTGAATTAATATATGTCATTTTATTTACAGCATTATCCCTTACTAAATTGCTTAAAAATTAATTGACTAGTATTGACTTCGTTAAAAAGTGGAAAGTAACTAGGACGTTGAACTAGTTAATCGATAATGCAATTATTTTTCGAAATAGATATTTTCTCTTAAGCCTTTTTAAAAACCAGTGACATATAGATATGTCACTAGTGTCATTCGTGTCAAACGGAAGACAAACTTAGTTTGATCAAAGGTGATTTCGGACTTTGAAATTCTTCTAGTGAATTTTGAGTGTGTACACGAGTAATTTTCTAATTGAAAAATCGGAAAATCCTGAAGTATTACTAGTTGGACGATATTTGGAATGGATGAACTAGTGGGAGCTTTATGATTTGTTGTTTTTCTAGAACAATAGAAAAGTGTAACTGACTACACACGTAACAGTTCTAATTGAAAAACCGGAAAGTCATGAAATGTTGCTAGTTAGACGATATTTGGAATCGATGAACTAGTGGGAGTTCTATGATTTGTTGTTTTTCTGGAAACATTGGAACAATGTACGAAAGATTTTCTAATCGAAAAAATCGGAAAATCATAAAAATAAAGCATTGCTCGTTAGACGGTATTTGGAACCGATAAACTAGTGGGAGCTTTAATGTTATGATTTGTTGTTTTTTACGGTATATTAGAAAATCCAAGAAGTCCCGACGAGTAACACTCGAAATAGACATCCCACGGTTCAAGAGTAGTGTCTACTCAAACGAACCACCGGTTCAAGACTCGTTTCCATTCACGGAAAGTCAAGAATGGGAGAATATGTCTAAAAGTGTTTGTCACCTAAACCGAGAAAATTTTAAGGCCGAACCGAAAATTAATTAAGCGAAAATCATAGGATAAGGACAGTGATTTTGGATCACCAACCTATGAATCCTTGGCGATTTTCTCGAGCTAAGTTCTTTGGCCGAACAAGGTAGCAGTGCATTTAACGATTAAAATAGTAAACAACGGGCAGTTAATTTTAGCTAGAATAGTGGGAGTGATATAAGAAAATGAATCTCGGATTCAATCCTTGGATATCGCGGAAAATTTATTTTCAGTTTAAGATTCATTGGAACGAAAGGATTTACCTTCTATTCGATAATTTGTTTGTCGTATAGAAAGTGAATATACCATTTGTAGTACGAATCCAAGACTCGGACTTTTGTTTGATAAAGTCAAAACCACTTAGAAGCGCTAAATATGTATATAAAACACATCTTAAGAACTGTTAAAAGCAATTGGTTTCTATATTTAGATAAACGCTTCTTCATATTCTATAGTTAGTGCATAGTCCCTAAAAGACAAGACCCGAAGAGCGGCTCGGGGTGATTCCTTTTCTCCCGGTCGGTTATATTGTCTCAAAGGTTCAATGACTAAGTTTCCTTTCAATCGGGAAAGGATAATGGTTATAAAGAAGTAACATAGCTTGTTCATGACGACCTTCGTGGTCCGATGAAAGATACAAGCCGGTAGGAGCTTCCGAGTAGTGACTTCTTGTCCGATAACTATTCAAACACTCCGGAAAGTTTATCCAAAATATTTTGAGGTTTCTCTCGTTTTCAACGGAGATAGAGTATTCTACACTCGGAATAGGCCATTCATAGTCCTCGAGACCGATGCTCACCGCTGCCTCATTGTGACATGTTCTCACTAAGTGAGAAACCGTTAAATTGCCTTACATAGTTTGAGATGTGCTACAATAACTCGCTTAACTCAATAAAGATATTGGAAGCGAAATAACGGTTTACATTGAAATGTAAGACCGAGAAGTCTACATAGAATATGCTTTGGAATTTACGGATAAGGTGTGGATTCGGTTCACCCCACTTCCATAAATATAAGCATTTAGCACACGGTGCTTGAAGGTAGGTCTGGGAATTTCGCAAACACGTTCGGTCGTGACCAATCGTTATATATCTTGTAGCATTGAGAAAAAGGTTTGTTATAAGATTCTTGAAATCGGGAAGGGACAGTCATACTGTTGCATCCTTCCTGATAGAGTCCATGAACAACAAAACCTTGAACCTTGAAGTACGTTTACTAAAGGTATTTTCTAACTGATTAAAATCAGACCACATCCAACATCGGTTGTTGGTGATAACACTAAATACTACTAAACTAGATCAGAATTTCGATCCACCCAGAATGTAGTGGGAGTATGGTTTATTCATTACCCATTGCGGGTTCTGAGGACTTAATGGTCTACAGGATCGATTGATGACCTATGGCTCTTTTGTGCGCTGTATAGGATTCTGATAATAGAGGTTGGTTTACAAGGAATAACCCTGTGAATGGAGTTTGGTACTCCATAGCTGTTCATACTCTTGTAGAACCACCTGAGTGTCTCAGGCCCAGTGGGAGTAATTGGATCTACACGGAAAAGAGTAGAATGAATGGGAAAGTTTATCTTTCAGAGCAAAGATTGAGTGGTCTAGGGGTAATTCCCTAAGAAGTAGAGAGTTAATCAGACCTTGAACTCTCTTACCACTTACTATTGCGTGATTTCGTTCGAAAGCAAAAAGAAAATAGGGGTGATTCCCTGAGACTTTCTTGCCAAAAAAACGGAGTCTGGATTCATTCAGAACAAAAGGGTATTGCCTTATGAACTTATGACAGGATGACTGTCAAGGCTTATGTCCTTTGTGGATAAAAAGCAAACCTCTCGGTCACTAGAAGTCATATATTTCTATAATATGTGGATTTGACCAGAATATTAATAAGTCTTTTTTGTAGACTGGATATCAATTTTAGTACAGTAGTGAATATATACATACATTAGTGTTTGTGAAGGATAACACTGCACCAGTTGGAATCAACATGGGTGTGCTATCTGAAGTCAGAATCTGACAATACCACAATTCTCTGCAACAGAGATTTGGACAACATTCTGAAGAGTTTGACTCGATCGAATGCATTAGAATCAGTCATTGGTTTCCCATCCATCTTATTGGTTAAGATGATGCATCTGTGTATGCAACATTCAACGAGGAAGTTCTACCCTATGCCTCAGGAATGACTCTCTAAATCTCCGGATCAAGAGAAATGGGATAGATTCTCTTTCTAGTAAGAGATGGTCAGGTTATTGAACGTCGACTTTGATCGAATCTTAGATTCGGCGGTTAACAAAGCAAGTTTAGTATGTCCTTTAGTATCTTGAGAGAACGAGGAATAATATGCGGACATATTCATGTGTGAACTTGGATATGTGTGATACACTGATTTTGACTTTAAGTCGATTGAGGATGATCGTTAAGTCGATCTCGGGCTCGGTGTTTACTCTTGTGTTGAAGCTATTGCCACGGAGAAATCAAAGCAACGCCAACTCGACTTTAACTAGTTGGGTGATTAGCGGCTTTTGTAGTAGCTATAGAGGCGATATAGCTTAAGGATTTCCTTTTCATTTCTGGGAGTGATCCTAGATTTGGAAGCCGATACCACATCATTGTGCAAACGATGAAGGGGTAGCTTATAAGGATTTTCGAAATCACTAGAGGACAAAAGCATATTGGGAAAGTACCACATGATTAGATGGACCGGTAACGTTTCGATTCTACGGATCGTCTCGAGCCGACAACCTGACTAATCATTAAGACCCATGACATTTAGATGTAGGTACTCCCCGAGTCACTGACCTATCCTACGACGGCACACTCGGAGTGTACTTTGTCATCTGGCAATGGTTATGATATGCTTAATGGGTACTAGAATACGGGATGAGTCTCCATTGCTTTAGAGCAAGTGGGAGATGTAGTTTGTGGTATTTTAAATAATAGGGTGTGCTCTAAAACAAGTAATCACATGCTTTCGTGCAAGTGGGAGATTGTTAGGTGTGATGCCCGAAAGACAATTTTGTAATCACCGATGTGACAATAGTATTTACACTACAGAAAACCCTAAGTATATCGTTTATGTAATCACTTAACTCAGTGTATGGGATATACACGGGAGGATTGAGTTAGTGAAGATGTACTTAAAATACAATAAGCCCGTAGTAAAGTTAATCGAGAGTATCGGGTCTCTCCTTTAACGTGCTATTAATGCGCCCAGAACACAATAGGTGTGATTGTCTTATCCGGACTTTCGGTTAAAAGAACCTAATGGGGCATTTATATATGATAGATATATCATATAGGGTGGACCGATTTGATTAGAGTTCACGATATAATTCCGTAATCGAGAATTCTTATCGAATCAATGGATGATCATATTTATGGATATATCTTAATCCCGAGGTGATCACGATCAACCGCTTGAATCGTATGAGGTTTGACTTGACGGTTAAGGATTACACCGAGTCCGTGATCCGAATTACCCCATCTTGGCATTGTACCGGATTGAGTGAGTAGTACGTGTTATCACGGATACGGAATCCATTCCTTCCATTTATGGAAGTAGATAGACGCTTCCCTTATTTGTTAATCCTAGAAACCGATCGATCCATGGAGTTCATATTACACCGATTAGCTACCGGTGAGTTGTATGAATTAATTGATCACTAGGGGGTTAATGGTAAATAAGGATAAGAGGTTCTAAAAAGGGTTAACGGTAACTTCCCGATTTATAATGAACAGTCTATGGAGGATTAATCCATATGTAATGATTATATCAATGGACGCTTATTATTATTCTCGTGAGGAGATAAATATAATCTCATAATCGGAGGAGTGCGATCACGGGATTATGGTGGCATATTCCCTGTGATTGATTAATCGAATATAATTATTTCGTTCGTAAGATAATTATTTATTTGATTTATCGGAGCCGCTGATTATTAGTCCATGGTCCCCGACGTGCCTCCTATATAACATAGCTATTCTCGGATGTCGAATCCTAATAATATTAATTTAGTTCTTGTTGGACTTTATTAAAACGATATGTGAATTAATTGTTTAGTGGACTATTAAATTAGTTGGGCTAAATAATTAAATATGTGGAAAAGACATTTTCCATAATCTTGGCCCAATTATTGTGTGATGGCAAAATTAATATTGACTAGGTCAATATATGAAATTTTCGCCCCATGCTCTTATTTTGGAACAAGAAATTATTTTCTTGTGTATTAATAAGACATGTGCATAAAATATTTATTGGATAAATATTTATGGTAAGAAATAAAGATAAATATTATTCTAGATTTGTTCTAGAATATTATGGGATTATCTTTTATTTAATGGGATTATTATAATTGATTTTGTATTAATTATTAAATCCTTGGAGGTTAAGTTTTACTCTCCTATATAAAGAGAGTTCTCCCAAGCCTTAGACACACATGAATTTCGACTTCACCTCTTAGAGAGGGAAGGAATAAATTTCGGCCAAGAGGGTTTAAGGGAAAATCTTGGAGATTTTTCCGGGTAGCATATCGGAAGGATTCGAGACGAGAATTTCCTTCCACCGGGAGTTGCTTGGATCACACGTACGGAAGATCGTGGTGCTCTTCACATCTTCGTTCGTTCTTTTTATTGCGGTTCTTCAACTTGGATTTTGAGATCCAAGAGGTATGTTCTACAACCCCCTTGTAGATATAGATCTAGTTATATTATTACGTGTAATTTATAGATCTAGATCCTTAAATCGCTTCCGTTGCGGATGGTATTACTAACAACTACATCAAGGCACACATAGCTGGCTCATATAAGACTCATTTAAGGCTTAATTCAAGTGATTAACTATTAAGCCTATGTCAAGTTTATGTGGTTTTGATTGATAAAAGGAATATCATAGATTAACTTGATTAAGGTGTGGTGTTTATAACATGCATGTTCAGCAGTTAATCACTTGAATTAGGCCTATCTATTGTATTAAGGCACACAGTATCAGCAGTATCAGTATCAGTATCAGCAGTATCAGTATCGTATCATGCTCAAAAGGACTCTCCTTTCGGTTTTTTGTTGCAAGGTCTATGTCCCCCAAGTCCTTGATATGAACTGAATGTCTTCTTACAGTTCAAGCACTCGTATTTACTTCTTTTCGGAGCATGTTTCGATACTACTTTTTCTTTAGGATCACTTCTTTTAGGCCTTTTCTTGTTCTTGGGTTCAATCACATTAGGCCACTTGTTCTTGGCTTCATAAACAGCTGCATTCGTGAAAAATCCTTCAAAAGACGTATCCGAGTCGCCTTTTTCAACATCCAACTAGTAACCTGAATCAGAGCTTTCTTGCTTATTAAATGGTGCGGCTAGGTCTATAGGAAACCCGAGAGGGGGAGGGGTGTGTGTGTGTGTGTGCTTATGAGGATAAAAGAGGCTGTACTTTTATGGTTCCATTTGAATGGCTGCTTATGAGTCTACCCCTAAAGTCCACCATGGCAAGAACTTCACCATTCTTGGTTGCATCCAGTTCTGGACCATCATCATAGTTCCACAACTCAGTCTGAAATTTTTGTTCTGTTAGGCTAATCAAGAGTGAAGTATCCACCGGAAAAATGCATCTCGATTGTACACAAAATACACACAAAGTGAGTTTACTTTAAAAGTATTTTTGAATAAAATTTGGTGCATATTTTCTGTGGACCCATCATTTCAAGCTGCTCACAAGATGTTTAGATAAACAAAGGCTGGTGTGATTTACTCACAGCATCAATTGATGGCATGTTGATCAAAGCTTTCAATAAATCATTGACCACTGAAGAGTTCAACTTGAGCTTCTTCAATGTTTTGTAGATTTGTTTTGCATATGGCCCAAGTTCAATATCAGTACCATGTTTAAAACAAGACTTCTGGATGAGTAACTTAACCATAAAAGTATACCAAGAAATATTGGCACACATAAATTCTTAAAATCTACCTTTATCAGAAAAGAAGCTTCTTAATGCAATGGTTGCCAATATCTTTTCTTTAACACTCTTTGATGAGTGGAGTACATCAATGAACCGACGGAGCAAGGACTTTGGAGCGATATGTCTTATTCCAATATCAAATTCACATCATCTTCAAATTCAACAGCTTCTTCTTCATAAATCCTTCCGATTACCGGCACACCCACGCTCTGACACCTTCCAACGCCGCCGATCACTTTTCCCCTGCCATCAATCCCCTGCCATCGGTAGGATCCTCTGACTGATGATAACAGGTGGTCAACAAGGATGATGACAAATCAAGTTTATCACAGATGGATTTGATGTTTTGGAGATCTAGCATCTATTTACAGGTTAAAAGAATGGAAGGAACGTTTGAGCTGAAGTAATTGGGTTAATAAGGGTATATTCGTCCGGTGGAATTTATTTGTCCTTAATGCAACAAAAAATTTGAAGCAGGATTAGCATTTAATTAAAGGAGAAAAAGTGGACTATAAACTAATTTTTCCAAAATTAAATTACATAGATTGCAAAATAAATTACATATATCCTATACTCGTATAATACTAATTATATGAGCTTACAATAGATCTAACGGTAACAAGTACCAACCCCAATCCATCTCGTCAACCACAACATTCAATCATTCAATAAAATAAAAAAATATGCAATCTTATATGCAATTTCACTCCTAAATTAATTAATCATGCACTCGATATCGTAAAAATTAATTTAACTTGTCTCTGATACCACATGCTACGAGTAATAGCGCCGATCGAGACACTCGATCTTAGCACAGCGGAAGCTTATGCGATTTACGATATGAAACATAACTAATTAATCCTATGAGAAGGTTAGTAGATTTACCCATACCGGAGAGAGATGATAAAATCGACCAAGGGAGAAACCGTGATCTTCCGGATTGTATCTCCAAGCGACGACTGGTGGACGTCGATCCTCGCCGTAGAACCTCCTCGAATATGCTCAAGAAAAATCCTAGATTTTCTCCTCTTAATGACTAAGGTAAGAAACTAATTTTTCTTCCTTTTAATTTGAGTGTGGCGCAAATTTCAATGTATTATTGTGCTAGGAGTAACTCTCTTTATATAGGAAATAACTTGTCAAGAGAGTTATCATTTTCATACCACAAAAACTTATTTCCATAAGGAAAAGATATTTTTGCTACAAAATAAGAGATAATTCCCAAAAAATCAATCTCTTAATTTTTTCCATTAATTATCCAATAAATAGATAATTAATTAATTACACATGTGACATAATCTAGAAAAATTTCTTTTCCTAATTTATCACAAATGCATGCGCCACTTTTGACATTAATTTAATAGAAAATGTCTTTTGTTTTTTACATATTATTTACCAAATAAACAATATTGCATATTCATTAAATAGCCCAACTATTTAATTTATTCTCGAGGTTCCATAAAACGAGAAAACACTCGCGTGTTAGGAGCCAACCCGGAGACCATGGACTTATAACCAGTAGCTACAAAAAATTGAATAAAATATTCATCGAACATAATATTTATACTCAACTCATTAATTCCCGAACTACGCCACCATAAATCCGAAACTGAACTCTATCGATTATAGATATAACTTATTCTCAAAACGTCGAGTCGAGTCGATAAGTGTCCATTGATATAATCATTACATATAAATTAACCCTCCATAGACTATCCGTAATGAAGTAGGATAATTTCCGTAAATCTTCTTCACTACATCTTATCATTATTTACCATTAACCCACTAGTGATCAATTAGTTTATAACCAATACGAACTCCCGGGATCGATCAGTTTCAAAGATTAACAAATAAGGGGATTGTCTTTCTACTTCCCGCGGAAGGAATGGATTCCATATCGTGAGACACACACTTCTCACTCATTCCGAAATCAATACATCATTCACCACGGACTAACATTTCAAGTGTATCAAATAAACTTAATCCTCGTTCTCAAAACTTTTTGACTCTTACACCATTTCCAACCTATGTGTCTAACATCTTTACTTACCCATTACTAAACGTCTGATACCTTCTGGCGATTCAACTCCTATAACCATTGACATCCAAACTTCCCACTGTCCTACTCTAATGCTCCTATGTATCCAATTTTTAAGTTATACTCAAGCTTACCTGATATTATCGTAAGACTAAAGCCATTACTCCCTTATGTCTTGTGAAGATTTTAAGGTCCGGACTATCCTCTTACTAGGTCAAGCCCTTCATCACCGTTTCCACTCCCAAACTCCGTTTAGCTATTTCTCGACACGTCACGCCTCATTTCAAGCCCTTTATCACGTGATAACTATGACAAACATGAACCAATTACCCAAGCGTGATAAATGCTAATAAAAACGTGCAAACTCACCATAAATGACGAGATTCCCGGACATATACTCCTTTCATTTCGCAATACGTGCCATGGTGAAAAGTGCATATAAAACCACCATACTACCACGAAATCGTACCAAATGTGTCATAAATAGGGGTAAAAACAGTATAAAATGATAGCAATGTTGACTCTCATCAGAACTCTCTTCTAATTTTGGTGAAACTGGCGCATTATGGGAATTGATGGGGCGAGGGCTTTCACTTATAATAATAACTACCATTAATTCTTATTTATCCACAATTTCCAATATTTAATCCTTTAATTCAATATTATGGTAAATAACTACACAAGATTACTCTTTTACCCTTACTCAGAAATCAGTGGTGTAACAAGCAATACACGAACACCATGTCCAAAATCGACTTTCAAACGTCAATTAAATACAATGCAGAAAGTGGTATGTACATGACATAGTATAATATCGCATATTATCATATGCATACATCTATCACATAATAAAATAAATATATGCGTGAAACATAAATATGAGATGGACAGATAGTGCCCCTATCTAAACAATTACAAAAGCAATAAATCAAGTTACATCCTTCTAATATGTTATAGAAACATTTGGATCTTTCTAGAATTTTCTAGAACTTGCACCTAGATCCATCCTGGAAACAAGGCTCTCATTAGGCTACTCCGGAAGCTTGCGGCCACACAGCCCCCTCCCACCACTGTGGAACTGCCGAACTTTTCATAGCTTTTTTCACATAACATTCAACAAAATGAGAATGATTAATCAAAGAGGGTAATGATAACATATTATATTCAAAACCAGGAATCTATTACACTTTATGTAAGGCCAACTAGGATTAATCCACACTTCTCTTATATGTGTCATAGTAACAATATTGCCATTAGGTAATCACATCTTTATGTTAAGTACATGTTTGAGATTACTTAATAGCTCTAAAAAAGTCACAATGTGATCTGTGGCAATATAGTCCAAGATCAATTGGATAGGTTTTACCAAATTTAGATCATCTGATCCTTGAACAAGTGAGAAATGATCATGTATCTGATTGATAGCATGCCTAGTGGAATCAAAACTCAGTAGAGCCATCAGCTTCTGTAGCTGTTGTGAAGTAAGAAGATGAAACCTTGGTTCAGCTGACCTTTGGGCATGTTCATCTTTTGCTGACTGATTCACATCTGTTTGATCAACCATATTTGCTTTCTTTGATTTGAATCCAGGTGGATAGCCATGCTTTCTATAACAAGTTTCTTCGTGTGGCTATTGAATCCATAGAAAATGCACTGAATCTTCTTAAAATTATTGGCCTTAGAGGAGTTTGCATGCACAAATGATGGTTTACTGACTACCTGATTCTGTCCATGTCAATTCTTTTTTAGTCATAAAGATCGTAGAATCTTGATTCTTAGCCTTATTTGCCACATATAACTTCTGTTTCTCAAACTATATAGCCATTGCAAAAGCATCAGGAATCTCAGGTAAGGGCACCATCAACATTGCCTGGGACACCATGGGCTCATCCCTGAGACCTTTTAAAAATTTCATCAGATGTTCTGCTTCCATGTGATCCACCAAGGTATTAATGGCATTGCAATGGCACTGTGGATCACAAGAGCATGTAAGCATTGGCCTAATAGTCTTGATCTCCTCCCAAAGAACCATTAATTTGGTAAAATAGTATTTTCAACAGAATTCAAGATCCAAGATCTTACCATAGTATCACATAGCCTAACAACATGAAAGTCTACTGAATCTGTTTTTGGCCTTTTGATTGTGCCATCTACAAAGCCATACTTGTTCTTGATGATTAACACCTCTCCATGGACATATTCCAAGGATTGTAATTGTTAACATTCATCAATGGTTGCACCAACATCAGGTATGGATTCTTATTAGGATGAACATAGAATGGACTAGAGGGGCTGAACTCTTGTTTCTTTGCTGCCATGGCTGTCAAAAACATAAAATCCACACTAGAATAACTAAAAGTTGATTAAAAAATGATCAACAACTCGGAATCAATACATAATTCTCTAAAGAAACTGTGCAAATCACAAGAAAGTTGAAGAAAACTCTCAAGTTTTTCCTCAAAAGAGAGTAAAATGAAAACTCTCAAGTTTCACGCTCTGATACCATGTTGAAGTTGTGAAACTAAGAAAATACAACAAAATAAAATGAAGATTTATTATTACTCAGGAATAATGAATGAGTTAACTTACATTGATGCTGATCATGGGGTACTTATAGTATTATACACCACATGAATCATTTAACGAGTATATATGTTACAAAAGAATAACCGTCCATAACAGGATAACTGCCTAATACTCAACTGATACTTAGTTGACTGTTGTGTTTGCTGATACTCAGCTGATTGTTGCGTCTGTTACTCAACAGAACGGCGCCATCCCAGCTACACATCCTCTTGCATCAATCATTCCTTCATCCATATATTGTAACAAGTACACAACATAGACGAGTGTTACGTTTGTCAGTACATTTTTGCTCCAATTTTCAAGTTGAACAAAGCTTCTCAACAGCCATATCCTCCACGCAGCTAAGGGATTAGGATAGGGTGCTGCTCACACACCAAGCCACTCAACCATAAGAGAAAGATGTGAGTAACGGAGCAAGAACATGAGCTGACTTGGGTTTTTCATTTTGGTCTTGAAAATAGCCGTTTAATTCAAAATCATCGTTCAAATGAAGCCACTAGGAACCATACAGAAGAAAGATAGAAGAGTAACGGAGCAAGATACAGCTCAAAAGGGACCCGACTTGGGTTTTTCATTTTGGTCTTGAAAATAGCCGTTTAATTCAAAATCATACTGGCTGAAAAGCAGCTCGATCAACTTAAGCTACACTATAAATATACCCCCAATCTCCATTTTGCTTGTAACTCATTTGTCTTGTGTATCAAATTGAACAAGAAGATCAACCATTTGCCAAAGTTTTAAAGTGGTACAAGATTCTCAAAAACTGGTTATTTTATCGTCCAATCATTCAACCACCCCCTCTGATTGTTTATGGCACCTGAAATTGATAACAACATATTCTCATTTATTCTGATTACTTTCATTATTGTTTCATTAAGACACACGTCAACTGTCTTAGCACACTTATTATGCTGATTCTCGTGTGTATATATATATATATATCACACTCGTACATCGCTCTTTTTCATCATTATAAATCATTCTTTTTGCGGTATTTGTGTATCAGATCGATCACAATCGATGTTAAAAGTCGATTTTAAGTCGTATAATTAATCAACTTTTCAAAGTTCAACCACTTCGTATGGTGACCAAGTACGTTGTACTAGGGTAATGATTATATTAATGAGAAATTAGGGATAATGACACAATCTGGAATATTTTTAAATAACTGAACAACTACATATTTTTTTATAGGGAGAAGGACAACTGCATAATTTTTATAGCGAGAAAGACAAACAGTGAATCCCGAAAATCAGTGAATCCTGAAATCAGTGAATTTCGACAATAAATTTTGAAAATTAGTGAATTTCGACAGTGAATTTCGGCAGTGAATTTAAACAGTAAATTTCGAACACAAGTGAATTTCGACAATGAATAAATAGTTTTGTCCTTTATGCAAAAGTTTCAAAATTTGTCTTCTCTATTTCGATTGATGAAATTTTTATGTCCTTCTCCCTCATTCCCCCTTATCTTACTCTTAGTAAGACCAAAAAATACAGCCCTTACAATCGGCCACGATAGTATTTTTTGTTTGCAATTTGAGAATTAGGAAACCTTGCCACGTGTTCCTTTATACTTGACACATGGGACCTTGGGGAGAAAGGGAGGGTAATGTATTGTTAGGGCAGCTGTAATGGCCCTTTTTTTCACCCTTTTGTGGGTCCACATCTAAAAAATAGATAGAGATAAAAGAGGATTAGTAAATAATGGCTCTGTTTTCAACTGCATTTTCTTCATGCCCATCAATGATTCAGTCTAAAAATGGAGACATAAACTGATTCCCTTGAATACCTAATATATTATAAAGCCATTACAACTTACCTTGTACAAAAGCTCGTGAATCTCACTTTTGCTACTTAAATGAGTGGGCCAGCATATGTTTGGATTGAATTTCTTTGCTGAGCCATTACAGCTGCCCTTATATATTTCTTTTTCCCGTCCAAAGTAAAAAAAAAAAAATGAAGCTGGCACCTTCATGTCTCGTTCACAGAGAGAAAAGAAAAGGGAGACCGACGGTTTCATACCGGAAATTAGGGTTGCGTACCATTAACCGGCGGATCTTCTCTTTGCTTTCTTGTTATTGATTTTGTCTTCTGGTCAATAGAGATGGATCTGTCTATTCTGAATTCATTCAAAAGATATCAACGAAGATCTTCAATTTCCTTCTCAAAAATGTCGACGGAAAGACTTCTGGGGTCATGGTGATGTCATGTTCAGAAGAGGAGGAGCAAGAATCATTGGTCTGCCTGATTTACTGGATAAAAGAAATCCGATGCTCTATTCCTACTGTGTAATAGCAGAGAAAGCAATTTTGCTATGGGCTAGACCTAAATAGGTAGGTTTCATTACTATTTTCCACTTTATTATCTGTTGGTTAAGAGTAAATTTGTCTAATAGTCTTTCTAACGAATTTGCAGATCTAAACAAACCATTAAATATTACACGTATCAACCTCCTCACAAATTCACTGCACACCATCTGCTCCCCTTGATGCCATGAAAATTTATTTCCTGCAATTATGTCTTCTGCTTTGCTTGTTATTCTATGCATGTCTTATAAATTATCTAAAGTTGGTGTTTTGGGTTGTTGGTTTGTCTTTTGCTCTTCTCATTGCCATTTTCCCTAATTGTCATTTAGGCTTATTGTGCCTTGTGTAACAATACACAGGCCTATTGTATTTTCTTTTAATAAGCCTCATATTAATGAGTATGTTCTTTGTTATGATATAAGTGCAGGTTGTTAACTCTGTTGAATGCTATGGAGAAATCTATTATTGGGTCGAGTAGTTAGAGTCTCAAAATGTCTGCACCAAAGGTATGTTCTAAGCTTTACTCTTAATTATTTTGCAAGAAGAATTGTTATTTCTGTGTAGTGTAAAAAGGTTGAAACCTATTCTACTCGCAGTGGTTTACTTTGTGTTTCTTTTAATACTTATTGTTGATGTGTTTTTGTTATTACGATAGTTGTTAGAGGATCATTTTGCTTTGAATATTATGAGAAGTAAAGGTGTTGCACGCCCTCGACCTGGTATATTGCAGATTTCTTTTAAACCACTTTCATGCTACAAAACATACGTAATTCCCTTCCTGCCTTGCCCTACAGCTGGTTGTTGTGAAATTACGCTTGCTGCAGCACTGAATTGGTTCTCCAGACTCCACGGGCTGCCTCAGATGCATGTATAATAAATACCTTCATACCGTTAAATGCTTTTGCTGCTTTTTGAATGTGTTGAACGTACGTAAAAGCCAATTCTTAGGTCTTGCCTTTTGTGCCACTATATACAGCTGACCAAATGAACCATTTATTTTTGTCCAAATGAAATACATTGTTAATTAGGATGTTGATTACTCATGAGGATGTGTCTGTTGATTATGTTTTTTTTTCTAAATCACAAATCCATGTGATGAAGAAAAGTAATGTATATGGAAATCAGAGACTTGGTTAACTTTATTCAAGACATGGTCTGTATAAGTAATGTATCATAGCTTTTTTAAGGTGCTTTAAATATAAAAGACAGATATTTACTCAGCCAAATAGTATCAAAGATTTTTAAAGGTGCTTTAAATGTACCTCATGCTTTGTTCATAGTGTCGTGTTTTTGGAAATATATTTCTTTTAAATTATGCAATTAGTTAGCTTATGCATTTTGTGTTATGGTAGTTCCTTAATTGCTCTTTTGTGGTATAAGAACTTTAAAATTTGATTCGTATTTTTAGCAAGAAATGGAATATGTATATATATATATACCTATTAATTGTCCTTTTACAAATTATTTCAAGTTGAAATAGATTAAATGGGGGTATATGTGCAGGCTTTTGAGTTTTGTTTTAGTTCTTGCTTCGTTCTTCAGCTTCTAAGTATGTTGTACTCTTTTCCTGTATGATTTCTGCCATTGGCTCCCGTCAAGGATTATGCTATTAACTCTAGCTGACGTTCAATTCTCAGCTATGCTATCACGCGACTGAGGTTTCAAATGGCTTCTCTTCAGGTACTCTATTGACATGGTTATTTGTCTTGTTTTTTTGGTTTTCCTTTTGGTCTAATAGTAACCACTGTATTACACAGAGCTTCCATTAGTTGTTAGTTTCATGTTTTTTTTTCTATATATATTATTGTTATTTCAGTGGACAATGTCTAGCCAAAATGCTCGCATATCTCGGAAATGACAGCAAGTAATGTTTTACAGTTATATAGATTAGCTCAACTTGCGAAGTGGAAAGAAAAAAAATGCATGTTAGGTATAGTTATCCTATATCGAAATTCATATATAATACACATAAAAAATGTGGTAAAGAAATTGAGAAAACACTTTCATATGATATGTTCAGGCTTCTATTGTTAATTTAAGAAGATGGTGCTTCTATTCAAAACTCACCTATGAAGAGACGTCTTGACCTTAAAAAAGTGTCACAGCAGCAACTACTACAGACGCAGCCAAGCCAGGCTGCCCAGGTATGGATCAGACCATCAATCTAATTGTTTTTATAAGTCTGAAGCATATGTTAACCAAAGAAGAAGCGGTGTGGTGGTAAAAGTGAAAGAAAAAAAAAAGAACCCAAATGTGACACATGGCGTGCCGATTGGATCATCTTGGTAGTTGGAAAGTCCGGTGAAAAAAGTATGAAGAAGGAAAAAGATGAACTAAGCTTTGGCATCATTTAAGAACAAGGAGAAGTTCAACTAATTTTTTGTATTTTGCTTTTGGCCAGTAAGAATGGTTGTCGTTCTTTATGTACTTATCTAACTAATGTTTAGTACAACATTGGTGTATTGTAAACATTAGATGTTATCTTGATGTCGAATGTCTAATAAATACTCCTTTGTTTGAGGTGAGACAATCCCCTATTTTCTGCATGGTTATGATAAAAAAATTTGATGTTATGTAAGCAATGTATTCTGCCACTTTGTTAAAGTTTATGTCTATGGCAAACAACCCTAAAATATTTTGTGTTTGATGCACTCTGTAATATCAATATCCTTTGCTTCAATGCATGATGTATAATTCCTTCCGTTCTTAAATGCACTTCCTTACAGATTCCTCTTTGTTGTAAAAAAGCTTTAGGATCTATTACAATATTGGATTTAGTACATTTTTTAAGTTACACGATTAATCTTGAACCTAGACTGCCTTCATCTTGATGGTAATCTCGGTTTATTAATCTTGCAAGACAACCTCCATTTGCCTGCCGTAAGGATGCTATGATTCACTATTACCAGCCTAGAGAGTTTGTTGATCAACTGCTCGTTACTCCTGGACGCACTCCTCATCTTATGGGGAGTGCAAACTGGTTGTATATGCTCTTTTAATCCTTAAATATACTTCTGCTTGGTTTATGGTTCAAGTCTTCCATGGTTTTTTATGCAAGGTGGGATGTGCAATTTTAGATGAAGTGCTTATACTATGCGGCTTTCTCGTGTAAACAGGTGCTATATTTGTTTCTCGTGTTTTTATAGCAGCAGTTCTTCAAATTTTTTTTTTTGTTTCCCCCTTGGCTTTGGGGATGCTCATGTTTGCAGATGTGATTCCAAGATACAAAGCTTCAGATTTGAAGCTGCTCTGCTGCTTTTGCTGCATTGATTGTTTGCTGCTTGTGTGTTAATCCTTTGACGCTGTATCATTGGAGAATTCACTTATTTTGTGCCCCAAGATAATGGTCAAACAACTCTTATGGAAGTAAAGTTTGCAACTATTGTCTGAAGACCTTTAGTTTGTTCACCTAATCATACTGAATGATGATTTTGCTGCTTTTGATTTAATTTTGATCGAGTCTTTCATGGTTTTGTTGCCTAAATTTGCATAAATTGGCAGCTTCATTTCCTTTGTATGGAGTTGGTTTTCCTTTGTTGAAAAAAAAGAGTAAAATACTATTGCTCAGTTTAAAAAAAATTTACACGATTAATTTCATAATAATTTCCGTAAACCATGTCATATCATAGATATGGTAGCTAGCACACAGGTTAATTTATGCAATTATCTATATAGTACGGTGTGTTATTTTTTTCCCACTTATTTCCTTCTGTGTTAGCCCAATACTTTAAACCATCTATTAAAAAGGCGCGTTTTGTAGTGGGCATGTCGTGCTTTGAACGGCAAATAGTATCACTAGTATTAATAGTTTGCATAACCTTATTAAGGGTCTTCACTCTTCACACTGTAATATAACGACACGTGAAGGTAGTAGATGGTATGCTTTATTATTTGTGTGTGTGGGGTGGGTTTTAATTAGTGTCCTGGATCTCTTCTCTTGGAATGTAAGCAGGACAGGCAAGTTTTTTTTTTTAAGACAATTCAATTGTCAACCTACGTGTCAACCTACCTATAATTAGTTTTCAAGATTCATTCTTTTGTCCTTCGCCATCTTGATATGATAACATAGAAATGTTTGATACATACAGAACCGTCGTGCCACAACGCTCGTAATATGATAACTTAAAAGCGTAATAATACAGAAACAATCGTTGTATTACAAAAGATTGACACAACGGTCATATGCAACTGCATCGTTGATCATGATCAATCTAAATTGATAATGAGGTGGATTAATCATTATAAACGATGCATATTACTATTGTGTCACTCGGTTTTTCCGCGTCGTTTCCGGATATATTAGTTTTTTAACCACTTGAGCAAGTTTGCATATGAAGATTTTTGAGAAGTAAAAAAGTGCCATAACCGCCTACTTTAAAGTCCCAGAAAGAACAAACAAGCAGCAAATAGTATTAAGAGTTAAAAAAAATTCAAAGTTGACGATTTTAGAAGCTGATTATGCATTTTTGATTTGAAAATGACGCCCCCCCTGTTGATTCCATTTTCTGTTCGCTATTATCAAACACTTTGATTTTGATGCATTTCCCCATATATATATTAAAACTCAAAGGCAAAATGGAAAAGTCAAATCGCATTCAGCTTCTTCATTTTGCTGCATGCCTCAATATTCCACTTCTCAACTGCACCTGCACATATAAATTTCTGCATTACACAAGAGAATGGCATTTTATAAAACAAAATCTGTAAGGTATTTTGAAGAAAGATTGTCATACCAAATTAAGCTTAATTACCCTTTTCTTCTATGGATGATTAAGATGAATAATTAGTTTTTGTGTTTCAGAATCGAAGATGATGATCCTGAAAATGTAATGCTGGGTTCTCCTGATTTTGATGATAATCAAACAATGGAGTTGCCCTTGAGGAAGTGTCAACCAGTTAAACTTAAGAAAGCTTTTATTATGAAGAAAAGGGTTAACAGAGTTTTTTCTGAAGATTATGATCAAGGAACACAGGCGAAGATATTGGATCCTAGAGGACAATTTGTGACCCAATGGAACAAATTCTTCTTGGTAGCTAGTCTAGTCTCTCTTTTTATTGATCCCCTATTCTTCTACATGCCAGGTGTTCGACAGGAGGTCTGTATGAGTGGTTCCCAAAACTACGAGATCGTACTTACTGTGCTACGGACCACTGTAGACTTGATTTACGTCGTTCAGATCGTTATTCGGTTCAGAACAGCGTATGTTGCTCCTTCGTCCCGTGTGTTTGGTAGAGGAGAGCTAGTCATTGACCCTTCTATAATCGCTTCCCGTTATATGCGTAAGGAGTTCTTGCTAGACTTGTTGGCTTCTCTGCCTGTGCCACAGGTAGTATTACAGAGGACTCTGTCAGTCCTATTGCTTCCCGTATGTTTTTTTTTTAATTTTTTTTAAATGCATTTACTTATGAATAGGTGATTTCTTGATAAATATAGGTGTTGATCTGGGCATGTATCCCACTGCTTAGGGGTTCCAATAGGCTGAATACAAAAAGAATCCTTCAGATTGCACTCTTGTCGCAATTCCTATTGAGGTCATGGCTTATTTTTCCACTCTCAACTCAAATAATCAACACAGCTGGGGTTATGGTTGGTGCTGCATGGACTGGTGCAGCATATAATCTACTGCTATATATGTTGGCAAGTCACGTGAGTTTCCATCCAAATATTGACCATGTTTTTTTTTTTTTTTTTTTCTTGAAAAAGTTAATTGACAATAATATAAAGTATTGTAAAGCAAAGATCTTGCATAAACAGAGTGATCCTCACTTTTTTGGTGCTATATAGGTAATCGGTTCTTGCTGGTATCTTTTAGCTGTTGAGCGGCAAGAACAGTGCTGGAGAATGGTTTGTGATCTTCAAATGCCAGATTGTCGATACCGGTTTTTCGATTGTATTACAAAGAATGATCATGATAGGGTGGCTTGGTTCAAATCAAGCAATATCTCTACACTTTGCAGCGCTGATGGGGACTTCTTCCAGTTTGGGATATTTGCTGATGCATTGACTAATAAAGTTACATCATCGAGAATCATGCTCCGGTTTTCTTACAGTTTTTGGTGGGGTCTGAGGAATCTAAGGTAACCTGACCACCTTTGCTTCCTGTTCCATTGAATATGAATGACTTCAAGAAATTATGACATTAATTGGTATATTTTCTGCAGCTCTATTGGACAGGGTCTATTCACAAGCACTTCAGTTGGAGAGATCGACTTCGCCATTATCATTGCAATTGTTGGCCTGGTGCTTTTTGCTTTGCTGATTGGAAATATGCAAGTAATGCTTTTGATAAGATTCACACTTATGACATTTATAATCTGTTAGATTAGTGTACAGAGATATCACAAGGGAGTTATTAATTTTATATATATATATATATGTTTCAAATTTGAACATACAGGCGTATCTCCAGTCGCATACATTGCGGTTAGAGGAGTGGAGGGTGAAGAGGACTGATGCAGAACAATGGATGCACCATCGTCAACTGCCACGTGAATTGAGGGACAGAGTTCGAAGATATGATTTGTATAACTGGGTTACAACTAGAGGAGTCAATGAAGAAGCTATTATCAAAGGCCTTCCTTTGGATCTTCGGCGAGACATCAAACGACATCTCTGTCTTGATCTCGTTTGTCGAGTAAATTTTCATTCCCTCTTTCATCTTTTCATGCAAAATTTCAAGAAATAGGTCCAATTAAACATGTGTTTGATGTGAAACAGGTTCCACTGTTTGATCAGATGGACGACGGCATGCTTGATGCTATATGTGAAAGGCTAAAACCAGTTCTATGCACACCGGGGACACGGCTTGTGCGTGAGGGTGACCCTGTAAATGAAATGCTTTTCATCATAAGAGGTCACCTAGATTCTTATACGACAGATGGTGGAAGAACCGGATTCTTCAACTCGTCTGGTCTCGGGCCAGGCGAGTTTTGTGGTGAGGAACTATTGACATGGGCTTTACACCCGCGTCCAAGTATAGCTCTTCCTTCTTCTACACGTACAGTGATAGCAATCAACGAAGTTGAGGCATTCGCTCTTGGATCAGATGATGTTAAGTTTGTTGCATCACAATACCGCAGGCTTAATAGTAAACAACTTAGGCACACTTTTAGGTATCATTCCCATCAATGGAGGACTTGGGCTGCTACTTTCATACAGGCAGCTTGGTTTAGATACAAGAGACGAAAAGCAGCTGCTGAGCTTAAAGCTTTGATGATGATTCCTCCTGAAACGCCGTCACGAGAAGCTACGGATCGTAGCCGGTCTGTTCCTGCAAGTGAATTCGAATATGCTAAATATGCTGTAAGATTATTTTCAACAAGAAGCACAAGAATGGTTAGCAGTTCGGAGTCACTAAGGTTATTAAAGAAGCCTGTGGAACCTGATTTTTGTGTGGAAGATCAATGAATGAAGGTATGGCAGTCAGTTTGAACTAG
The DNA here is from genome assembly GCA_036785695.1 of Gentiana straminea. Lineage (NCBI taxonomy): Eukaryota > Viridiplantae > Streptophyta > Magnoliopsida > Gentianales > Gentianaceae > Gentiana > Gentiana straminea. Next base: position 772,453 of record JAVUPR010000100.1, read on the forward strand.
ACACTAATTCAGTACAGAAGTCATGATTCTTTCATAAATGGGGAAATTTCTATTGTAAGGTGGTTTCATTCCATTTCAATAAAGGTTATATGTATGACAAGTATAACTTGTGGTTGTGGAATTTCATCCATGGATAAGAAGTTTAAGTTCTGTTTTAATTGCTCAATGAAAATCCATTTTCCAATCACCAATATCCTGGTGTGGTATCAGAGTCTTTATGAATCTCTGGGTTTCCGACTCCCTCTGTGACGCCCAGTTTCTGAACACCGAGTCATTATTTGGAATGAACACCCGGCACGCGAATAACTCGTATTTATACTAAATTATATACGTATGCCTTACAAAATACAACATCAGAGTATAATCGCGGAAAATAAAACAACTCGGGATTTAACACAATACTAGAGGTAGAATAGGAAAAATCAAATGTCGATACCATTACAACATTTATAGTCCAAAAACAAAGATAATCCACAAGTCCAAAATATTACAACACTTATCTTTCAAAAGCTAAAGAGCTAAGGTACAAGATAGTTATTACAATACATGGCCGAAAATAGTAAAGATAACAACAAAAGATCAACCGGATCAATACGTGATCACTCCTCGAAGTACTCAAACACTTCTTCAAAACATGCATCATCTTCTTGGGGTGGGAACATACAGATAGGGGTAAGTACGAACGTACTTAGTAGGAAGCTTAAGCATTGAATCCAATGTCAATCAAACAGACAAATTCAATAGGATCACAACACGAGATAGCAATATCGAGTATGTAACAAACGAGCCACGTATGTTCAACATCTCACTACCTTCAACTAGCCTAGCTAGTAAAACTCAACAAACAAAGGTATGTGTTGCATAAAAGTCCAAGGGCACTTTGCATGGTGAGAATGCACCACGACATATCAACCCCTCATATGGCATGAGCCCGGCTCAACTGGAGTCCAACTCCCGGTTGCGAAAAGAAAACGCGCCTCTCCAAGGGCTAGTATGCTTTATCTTTTAGACTCTCAAGTACGTATTTAAGCGTTTAAACTAACCACTTAAGTTCATTGCACATAAAAAGGCTTCTATGGACTACTAAGCCTTAGACAACTCTACATTTCACTACCTAGCACGTGTCACGGAAGCATCGGATTCTAGTCCAATACCCACGAGGCTAAGGAATAAGGTTTCCAATGATCCCGACCTTCTCCCCGCAGAGGGTCTCCACAAGATGCCGAGCGAAATCCACTAGAAACCGAACCTCTAACTTCATCATATAACATATACGATGTTGCCATCCCGGAACAACATCTTGTAAGGCCAAACGTTTCATGTTCCAATTCTCCCGTAAGTTACGGTGTGGAGCCAAAGCCACTAGAACACTCACATTTAACTTTACAACACTCCACAAAATGCCTCTACCCTAAAGCATGCTCAAAGGGGCTCAGAATCCAAGATTTTACACTACAAGGCTTCTTGAAGCCCGCCAATAGTTGACAGGATTGAACCTGACAACTTTGGCGCCCGCCAAAAAAAACTGGAACTCTATGTTGTTGGAAAATCTACGCGGGAACGCAGCGGAATTCAAAAATTTATTTCCTTTTAACTAGGATCAACTTCGTTCAAACAACAAACATAATAAGTAGTAGACGGTGAATACCTTGTTTGATCTAAAAGATCGACGATTTGACCGTCTAAGGAGAGTAGTGGTGCATGGAGCCGCCCAAGCGTTCGGCATCTACCGCTAGTCCACACGAACAACCCGCCGGAATCCCATCTTGGATTGCTACCAGAAAAACTCGGTTGCTAAACCGACATTTTCTCTCTCACAAATCTCTCTCTAAGAAGCTCTCTATTTTTAACAAGAAACTATTAGTCTCTTGGAATTGTGATGTACAAAAGAGCTAGCCAAACCTCCCTTTATATAGGGTGACTTGCGCCCTATGCACTTCCTAATCTGATTGGGAGAAGCTTCTGAGTAGATTGGGAAGAAAGAAAACATTTTCATAATAAAATAAGGAAAATCAATTTGATTGATTTATCTCTTTTAATTTAATATCTTATATTAAATAAATCTAAGATACTGTCAATATCCAATATTGACTATCTTTATCTTATTACCATAAATCAATTTACACATTGTGCAAATCTATAGTCATTAATATCTAATATTAATATATGATAATATTATTAATTAAATTGCACAATCCAAGTGTATCTTATACACAAAAATATGAGCCCCAAATATTCCAAATATTGGCATCCGGAATATTATTTAATTAATATAATACTATGATCAATTAATTTGCAAAACACATGTATATCATATATATATATGTATGTATGTATATATATATTTTTATTTTTATTTTTTTGACTTACATATCTAATATATGTATATTTAATTAATCAATATAATTAATACCTTGTATTATATTTATTCATAATAAATAAACATCACCATATTAATTTATCACTATAACACTTTATAGTCGAGATAAAACTTTCTTATTTGGTTATCACTATAACCACATTTTAATCCGGCTAGATGTTCATATGTGTGTGACCCGATAGGCCTCCGAATATGTTGGCCGTAGACACAAAGTGCGTTTACCAAAATGCCCTTCATATCTAACGATCACGGAATAGCGTCTAGCAACACACCGTGACCCCCAATCATCGGAGGTGTCAAATGCAATGACTACTACCTTTCCTGTGAAACAGTTACTGTGTAAATAGAATCTTATCGTTGTTATAATATCCATACAATCGTACATCGAGTGTCAGTACATTAACGATCATATCTTATAATCTGGATATCATGCTCTTTCGGAATAACTCATTTACTCCCACTTTGTAAAGATTCACGAGAGCTAGACATTCCTTATAAGAAGGCCCTTTCGGATATATACTCTATTCATAGGATACGCGATTCCGGGACGAGCAACATGAATCATACGCATGCTTCAGTATCACACCCAATCACTACCGCATGATCGCCCCATGGCTAGGGGAAACCTTAATAGTGTCAAAGCATGACAATCCACACCGTGATGCCATGAAGACTCCGGTCTCAGGATAATTACACAACCGCCATATAGTGCGACACTTAATAAAGTAAGTGGGTCAGTCTAACGTACGCATTCTCTAATACACGTCCACGTACAGTCCAAGTGTCTATACACTTCGATAGACGAGATATATCCCTACCTTCATAAGTAGAAGACGTCTAATACGTGCTAGTCTAATTGTACTATCAATGTCCCGTTTGATAGTACATACGACTAGAGACATTTAAGTATCAAATTTGATAAAGTGATTCGAGATCTCATCAACCATAATCACTATCTCGGTTTCTCTTTCACAGTTTGACACTCATGATGTTATTATATAACAATATCGTAATTGGTCCGTTAAACGAACAAATATATAATAACAGAATTAAAAGTCATTTATCATATGTATAAACATAAAAAAAATAGTAGAGATTATCCGACCCGGTCGGATCCGGTCCAACCCGATTGGGTTTAGGACACTATTTCAGCAATCTCCCACTTGGACTAAAGCCAATCACTCGTATACACAAGACCAAGTTGAAACACAAGAATCTCATGCAATACTTGAAACCAACCCTAAGTGTAAATGGATCACTATCTGTGGGGACTCAGACTATCTTCACATCATGCTCAAATGATCAAGTCAAAGGAACCGCCTCAACACACACATGAATCTCCGTCGATACCCTGGTCCTTGCTTCAAGAAATGAATCCACTTACTATATCAGCTATATTGAAAAGGTGGAAGAACCGTACAAGGTTCATGAATGAACCTTCTAGATCCATGTACTGCTCCCACTGCGCCTCCAAGGCACTACTGTGTTTTAGCCCAATTGTAGAACCTCCAGTGATTTCTAGCTAAGAACATTTTCAGCTCACTGTATCACTTAATCAAAGTGACTGCAAACCCAGACCATAGCTCCCACTATCTTCTTAAGATTCAGGGTACACATCTGTATATCTACGTTTATTTAATTCAAGTTTTAATAAACTAGGAACTCTTCCTTAATACTTTAAGTACATTCTCGACATTTACTAGAATCACTTTCATGCTTGCCCATGACTCTTCATGGAGTGTGAAGATCTAGCTTAACTCTTATGATGGATCCTATTGCAGTAGCAATGAGAACCTTCCATATCATCTTTCACCTTATCTTTTGGACTGACGTCCTACCATAGATAGATCCCAAAAATTCCGGATAGCGGTATCTCTTGATGTGATCTATGCTAAACTCCTTTTAGCACCCCATCTATTAAGGTGAATTGTGATAATCAAGCAGTATCTAAATCTATCACTATAGATTCTTATTTCCAAAATAAGAACTACTACTCTCAAATTCTTTCATAAAGACCTTGAACTACCAAACATTAATTGACTGCAACATGGGATGTTGATTCCGAGAAGGAATTACCTTGCTCAAAATTGTAACACTCCCACTAACCCTTTTGCACATTAGGCATATCTTTCCTCTTGATGAAATCAAATTCCTTTTGATTTATCAATTCAAGGAAATTATATTGAAGAACTTGTTTGAACCCATAAAAAGATCTCATAAGCTTACATATCATGTTATCGTCTGTGAACATCAATGTTTTCATCACTATCATATAGCCATGATACGCAGCTACAACAAGCACTATCTGAATAAATTTAAGCATAACTGGTAGCATAAAAGCAATTACAAGGTTTACACCTCATAGCCTCTAGCCATCAATTCAGCTTAACTAGTAATCGTATTACTCTCCATGTTGGTCTTTCATAAAGACATGCTACACCATTCAGAGACATTCCCTTCAGGTAAGACATATCAGGTTCATAACCCGTTTGTCACACATGGAATCTATTTCAGATATTATGGCTCCAGCCATATCTCTTAATCTTGCCTTTCAAGCATTCTTGCATAAGTCGCGAGATTTTCATTCTTCAAGATGAACACATCAGTAGCCTTTTCAGGCTTATGGTGACCCGTAGACTCACAGAATACTTATGCACAGAGCAGTGTTGTACACCTCATCATTATGTGGCGCCTGCTCACGTTCCAACAGTTGAATATCTCTTTGTGGTTCTCAAACTACTTTTGAGATATTAATTTACTCTCACTGTCACTTTTGGAAGGGACACTTCCTCTAGAAGACGGCATGTTTGGAGAAAACAGTTTTGCTCCACGGGTAAGTAGATAACATTTAGCTTACTTGCTAAGATGTCCCACAAAGTTGTATATGTCATACTAGGTGCCAATCCTTTCAGACACTGCTTGCTTGCTAGAAGCACGACAACTCAAAACCATCGGTTAAGATAGATTCGATGTCATCGTCTTCCATGTATGATATGGAATTCATTCAACATTTAATCCTTGGAAATTGGTTAAGTGTATGTATTGTGTAAGGCCACTATCCTGAAACAGGTAAGGGATACTTCGCATGGCTTACTTCGCATCTTCATCGTATAAAGTACTATTTCCATTTTTGAAACAAAATCTCATTGCGTATCCCAAATGGTATCCTTCAAGGGAGAATCTGATTTCATTTCAGACAGCTTCTGAAACACCCTTCAGGTATTAATTACTTCAATCCAATTGAAGATTAATTCCTAAGTAGTTCGTCAATCTCATATTCATATTAGCTCGAACTCTTCGGGCTTTCCGAATTGTCGTACTTCACTAAGTACTTTCAACTATTTCTAAAATAGTCAAAGAGATTAGTAAACAATAATATCATTCATGGCATTATTTGTCATAAGCCAACAAACATCAATATGTTTAGGCTTTAGACAAATTTTCTAGAACTTATAACCTTTTCATAAAAGGGTATTTTAGTCATCTTAAGATAAGATATGTATTACCCATATGATTCATAATCACATGGTTCAGACATCATCAGAATGACATTTGATTACACGTTTCTCTTCCAGAGAGTCTACATCTAGAACAACCACAAATACCAAGGATAACAGCCATACAAATATTTGGTTGAGATTTCAACACCTATACCAACTATATAGAGATACAATCTAGTATGTTAGATTCAGTGACCGTTCAACCTAATCGGAATAACGTTTATTCCTTACGATTGAATTTGTCCATTAAATTCTAACGAATAACTAAAATCTTGTTCTTCGTAAGAACTAGAATGTAATAACATTTATTTAGTTCATTTATCAGTTTACCTGACTCGGAATATAGTAAATGCTGCAACATTTGCTTCACTTTCCATATCTTAGAATATTCTGTATTTAATCTTTTTAACTTAATCACACTCGTAAGATATCATATGTCTTAGAGTAGACTTGAGCTTAGATAGATTTATCTCAACTTATTTCCTTAGGATAGAGACTTCGATAAGTTCTCTTATTTAAGCATATGCTCTAACTTTCCTTTTAATCCTTTAAGCACTCGTAAATATTTCTTAGTTTAGTCTTCGTAAGACTTAAGAAAAATCACAAGAGCTTTATTTTTTTTTTCATAAAGAAAAGTTTATTAGATAGTTTATTTAACCTTTTGAATCATATTCAAAATATGAACTATTTAATTAACTTTTAAGCAATGATTAAAGAATTAAGTCGATAGTTAAATCTTACAATTTTGAAAACATCCTTTTCAAAATTCATTGTGGTCATTCACATTCAACGCATCTAATGTTTTGAATTAATTGTCATCATATGACAAAATGATCTATTGGACAACGTCGTATCCAATGTATGACTAATTCGTTGAAACTTATTTCAAGTGATTTAATCATATCCTGAGCTTTCGTTTGATTCATAATTAAAGTCATGGAGCACCACATCAAGTATGTAGTCTCATTGTCTTTAACTACTATAACGTAGTTGCTTGTGTCATTGCTTATTTCAAAAGGGTTAAAAATTACTTAACCCTTTTGAGAACATTTCTCAAAATGTAACAGTCATTTAATTTTGGTTTTAACAGTCGAGAATAAAAGCATAGAAATAAAGTTAGCTAAAACTACAACATAAAATAAAGATAAAAGAGTGTTGTTGTTTATACACGCAAAATCAAAAATGGTCTTTTGGTTATGATTTTGCTCCCATTAGTCAACTACTCACAATTGACTTTCAAGAATTTTAATTAATTCTTTAGTGGATGGAATCCAATCTAGCTGACTCATCCCCAACGAGGGCCGATCGACCGAGTCAATTTCGAAAGGTGAGTACACATACCGGTCACATCTCATGCGGCTTTCATTGGTTGACTAGTCAACTCTTTGACAATTTACATCTAATGTGATAGTCAACCCCTTGTCTCTAAAATCAGACGGTCCTGACGAAGGTCAATCACCGCAAGATTCTTAGTCGAGTCGTAACCCAAATATTCTTGAGATCTTATAACGATCAATATCTCGATAACGACGATATACCCGAGGTAGGTCAACTCCCGACGAGGGCCGATCAGTTGGATCCGAACACCGTCGTTATAATATTGGGTGACATATATAACTCGATTTTTGTTGTGGGAGTAATTTTAAATTAATTCACTTAATTAATTTCGAATTAATTCTCTTAATTAATTTAATTATGGTCTCACCCCTACGACGTACGACATCGAATTGACAACATGACTAGTCAAAACAAGCATTGATTGAGAAGGTCGGTGTGAATTATGACAACCATCATGTATATCTATCTCTATAGACATACATCATACACATTCATCTATATCGTACCTAGTTATGCATCTATCGTATCATATAAAATAAATACAAGCATAAAATAAATAAATGCGTAAAGTAACCGGTATGATCATGGACTTTTCCTAGGTGCGGGTTCGAATACAAACTGACGAAACCGCGGGTCACAATCTAAAAGTAGCTGCAACCGCCAATAGGATCTTTAATGCGCCATTCTCCAATGAGATTTTTATTTCGTCTTTATTTGGTCTCCATCTTCCGCTCCATTGTTGTTACATATATTTTATCTAATAAAATAAATACACTCACTGCACACGGGGGAGGGGGAAGCTAATGGGAATGGGATAATGCAGAAAATAAACTAGGTCACGTTCATAACGGCCTAGGACAATTTTTAAACCAACCAAAAAATAAATCATTCACATCTATCCTATTGGTCGAGTCCATGATTAATCGGGGTCCATATAATCATATTATATCTACGCAATATCTAATTCATACAATAAAATCTTATGAAGAAAATAAAATTAAAAACTAACAACTTACGTCTTAATTAATCGATTAACGTTTAATCTATTAAATAATTTTATCTAATCAGTTAACTAATTAACATTTAAATAATTAATTGATTATAATCGAAATAAAATTAACGGTTACGATTTCAATTTTAATTTTAATTAATTAAAACTATTCCAAAAATAAATCAAAAATAATATTTTGTCTCTTTTGTTTCTTTCATTTTGATTCCTAATCAAAAGGGGTGCATTTGGTTTCCTAAACCAAAATGCACCAACCTTGACTCTTTTCAAAATCAAAATTTTGAAAATGGCATAAACCTAGGCTTTTTCCAAAATTAAATATTTTGAAAAAGGCCTAAGCCTATTCCAAACATAATTTGGAAATGTCTAGATTATTTAAAGGCAAGTCATATTACCAAATAATGTCATGTGGCATCCCAATAGTCCAAACTATTTGAACCATTAGTTAGCCACATGACACCAACTAAACACAGAGATATTATCATTTACTACTATGAACTATATTGAATCACAAAATACACAAAACAAAAACATCGGGGTTGCACCATGATCGGGGTCAATCAGGTTATAATATACTTGACCACCATAAACTAATATTAGCAAGAGGACTAGGCCCATCGTAGTATAGCTATAGTGAATCAAGGTCGATCCCACAGGGAACCAATTGTGGATCATCTTATATACAAACAATTAATTAAACATGTCAAGGACATAGAGGCGGTCTACGACCAACATAAGACAAGAAAAGTAAAGACACGACTCGACACAACGTAATTAACCTCCCCAATTATAGTCTTTATCGTTTGGACCTAGATAATTTATATAATAAACTGAACTTATTAACTGTCAATCCGCTTGTATCTATCTTAGATTGGCTACGGGAGTCATCCCCTTAAACTTGACTTAGCACCAGTTAGGTTACTAGATCACTGTGGTGTTGTTACGTGACTTCACCTTTTGGGTATCCATCTCATATAACTCACACGCTCATTATTCTAAGGATGCCGATATTAACCGTACACCTCGCTTAGGCAACATTCCTATGGTTAGGCGTACTTCCTAAACGATCGCATCAGTCTCTGTCCTATTAACAATTACCTGCACGGTTTCATGTTAATCTACGATTTACGTACAACTAGATGACGTCAATTCCCTAATACAAAACGGATCTAGGTCTCGGCCGAAAGTCCCGGAAGATCATTCGTGAGCCGACCTAGGAGTCCTATATTGGTATTTTCAAATCATACGCTAATTAAAACAGACGAGCAATGTAGCCGTAGCCATACCTACCAAGATGATAAATCCTATTAAGTTAACCTAACCATAAAGACGTGGCTATTTAACGGATAAAACGGGGCTCGGTCGACCGAATAGGTGGGCTCGGTCGACCGAGTGAACTCATTCGGTCACCCGAATCAATTTCGTCCCCAGATTACATCCCGAACGTATCTCTCGGCGTTTCATCATACACAACGGATTAAACAGTAATTCGTAAAGCATTCATATAAACTAACACAGATACGCATTAATTAAATCAAGTAGATTCATGAATAAATACTAAGTGTATGACGTAGGTTATGGGATCCCCATAGACAAGGCGTCGCCACATCCCTAACGTCATAGCCTAGATCTACATCATCTAGCTATGATTAACTAATTCAACGATAAAGCATAATTGGGAGGGATTAATTACTTCAAAGAAAGAAACAGAAAATAAAGGCTTACATATTTGCAGCCCCTAAATTGCTGGAAACCCTCAAATTATTCTACATTGTATCAAAGCTATAATATTGAAGAAAGAATGAAGGGATGTGTTGGTGTGTATTACAATTCTCGTAGCTGCTTGCTTATATAGAGGTTTTTGCCGACTTAGGGTGGTTCTAGAAGATAAGCACGATATAAGCCGGAAACCGACCCAAACCTAAGGCTCGGTCAACCGAAGAGCTACACTCGGTCGACCGAAGCTATAGGCTCGGTCGACCGAACCTACTTTTGCACACGTTAATCGTTTTTCTCGTCTATCTTGCTCCCCACTCCACGCTTGCATGTTGATCCGATTAATCTTCCACTTAATGCTCCGATTTTCTTCCTTCCTTATCTTGAGATAATTGATTGAATGACATTAATCCTCTCGATTTGTTGTGATCTGCAAAATCAATAATTATCGCACAATAAATCGTCTTTAAATAATAAAAACAGCTAAATACCAAATATCATATTAATAATCACTTAACATTAAATAATAAATATAAACGAGTGATTTAATATGAAATATACATTATTAATCTCGATTTAAGGTCAACGTTGATGACTTTTACGGGTATAATTTGACCGTCATCACACCAAAACACCGACAGCCGACGTCAATAGCCAAAGCCGCCAACGCTGCCGCCGATTTGTTTTTTTTTCGTGTATTGTTTTGTGAATAAAAATTCTTTCCTCTATTAATTACGTTATTTAAACGATAAAATTAACTACGTAAATTAACATGCTTATTGCTTAAACTCGAAACTCCCTCTGATACCACTTTAGGAAATCTACGTGGGAACGCAGCGGAAGTCAAAAATTTATTTCCTTTTAACCAGGATCGACTTCGTTCAAACAACAAACATAATAAGTAGTAGACGGTGAATACCTTATTTGATCTAAAAGATCGACGCTTTGACCGTCTAAGGAGAATAGTGGTGCACGGAGCCGCCCAAGCGTTCGGCCTCTACCGCTAGTCCACACGAACAACCCGCCGGAATCCCACCTTGGATTGCTACCAGAAAACTCGGTTGCTAATCGACCTTTTCTCTATCACAAATCTCTCTCTAAGAAGCTCTCTATTTTTCACAAGAAACTATTATTCTCTTGGAATTGTGATGTACAAAAGAGCTAGCCAAACCTCCCTTTATATAGGGTGACCTGCGCCACATGCACTCATGGCCGGCTCTGCCTTTAAGGGTTGGGGTGCGCCCGACCCCCTAAAATAAAAATATTATGAACAAATAGTAGATAATTTTTTTTTATAAACACACATATATGTGAAACTGACCACCTTATTTTCATGTATTGACGCCATGTTTTTATATGTTGCCCCATAATTACATGTATAGAATTGAATATCCAAATATATGTGTGATACGGAAAAAAATTGACAAATTTCTGACCTCCATGTCAAAATTCATGCAGCCGCCCCTGCATGCACTTCCCAATCTGATTCGGAGAAGCTTCCTAGTAGATTGGGAAGAAAGAAAACACTTGCCTAATAAAATAAGGAAAAACACTTTGATTGATTTATCTCTTTCAATTTAATATCTTATATTAAATAAATCTAAGATATTGTCAATATCCAATATTGACTATCTTTATCTTATTACCATAAATCAATTTGCACATGTGTGCAAATCTATAGTCATTAATATCTAATATTAATATATGATAATATTATTAATTAAATTGTACAAACCAAATGTATCTTATACACTTAAATATGCGCCCCAAATATGCCAAATATTGGCAACCGGATTATTCTTTAATTAATATAATACTATGATCAATTAATTTGCAAAATACATGTATATATATATATATATATATATATATATATATATATATATATATATATATATATATATATATATATATATATATATATATATATTTCGACTTACATATCTAATATATGTATATTTAATTAATCAACATAATTAATATCTTATATTATATTTATTCATAATAAATAAATATCACCATATTAATTTATCACTATAACACTTTATAGACGAGATAAAATTTTTCTTATTTGGTTATCACTATAACCGCATTTTAATCCGGCTAGATGTTCATATGTGTGTGACCCGATAGGCCTCCGAGTATGTTGTCCGTAGACACAACGTGAAATTAACGATCACGGAATAACGTGTAGAAACACACCGTGACCTCAATCATCGGAGGAGTCAAATGCAATGACCACTACCTCTCATATGAAACAGTTACCGTGTAAATAGAATCATATCACTGTTATAATATCCATACAATCGTACATCGAGTGTTAGTACATCAACCATCGTATCTTATAATCTGGATATCATGCTCTCTCGGAATAACTCATTTACTCCCATTTTGCAAAGATTCAAAAGAGCTAGACATTCCATATAAGAAGGCTATTTCGGATATTTACTCTTATTCATAGGATACGCGATTCCCGGACGAGCAACATAAATCCTACGCATGCTTGTATCACACCCAATCACTCGCATGATGCCATGAAAACTCAATAGTGTCAAAGGGGCCATGGGATACTCCGGGGCCGGGATACACAACCGCCACATGGTGCGACACTTAATAAAGTAAGTGGGTCAGTCTGACGTACGCATTCTCTAATACACGTCTACGTACAGTCCAGGTGTCTCTACACTTCGATAGACGAGATCTATCCCTACCTTCATAAGATAGAAGACATCTAATACGTGCTAATCTAATCGTACTATCAATGTCCCGTTTGATAGTACATATGACTAGAGACATTTAAGTATCAAATCTGTTAAAATGATTCGAGATCTCATCAACCATAATCTCTATCATAGTTTCTCTTTCAGAGTTTGACACTAAGGACATTATCATATAACAATATTGTAATTGGTCCGTTAAACGAAAAAATATATAATAACAGAAAATTCATTTATCATATGTATAAACATAAAGAAATAGTAGAAATGATCTGACCCGGTCGGATCCGGACCAACACGATTGGGTTAGGACACTATTTCAACATATGTTCCCTCTTGGCGCCCGTCAACCTTCTTTTGGCGCCCGCCAACAACAAAACATACCACTTTGTTCACAACTGGCACACGCCGAAACTGTTTGGTGCCCGCCAAAAGTTCCAGAATTTCCACAAAACATTTTCTAAGCCATTTCTACCTTATGCAACCCTCAAATCAACCTCAAAACCGTGCAAGAACAAGTTTAGGAAATAAATACAAGTATTATAACATGCATCAAAGGCTAAAACATGCTATAAGGCTTCTAACATGGCAAAAAGGTTCCTAAACATAATACAAGGTTTCTAAGCATAAAAAAGCTCTAAACCATTCTCTTAACATTAAAGATTCAATGAGAACAACTTCCTCCCTCAAAGCACTTCAATCCAAATTCAAACTTGCCACCAAGCCTCTTTGAATGAAAAAAGCCAAAAGCTCTAAGCTTCTCCTCCAAAATCTAAATCAAAGCAAGAATCTAAAGAATTACTACAACATCTACACATCTAAACCTCAAGATTGCTAAGGAGCAAAGATTGGGAAGGATGAATTCTTAAACATAGCAAAAGATTGAGTTTCTTGCACCAAGATGTTGTTTTCTCCTTGTTGCTTGAGGGAGCAATCTACAAGTGAATAGCTTGAATCAAGAGACGTTTTGGAACCAAAACTTCACTTCAACACAATGAGCCAATCCTTCCAATGATCCTTCTCTTTTGGACATGCAAGAGCTAGCAAGAAGGGTGAGGGGAATTTTGGTTGAGTGGATGTTGTAGAGAATAGCTGCAAGAGTTTATTTGGTGAAGATGGTGCAAGTGTTGTAGGGAAAATATGGTATTACAATTTAAGAGTTTTTGTGAAGTGTTTCTTGTGTAAAGAGTGCAAATGGTGCAAGTGTTTGGTGATAGTGGAAGTTGTAAAGAAGAATAGTATGGGGGTGAAGTGTTTGAGAGTGTAAGAGTGCAAGAATTTTCTTGTGAAATGATGGTAATGTGTGAAGTGTTGCAAGAGTGATGTGGGTGGAGTGTTTAGAAAATGAAGGAGATTAAGTGGAAAAACTGATGTGATGTTCTTGATGATAATTTGAAGATGGAGTGTAAAAGGTGGTGATAAGAACATGGGGCAAAAGCTGGTGATGATGAAGAAACTTGATGTAAAGATTTAATTCATTGTGTTATAATAATCCAAATGGAAAAACCTTGTAATATAACACTTCACAAAACTTATTTGCCTGGGAAATAATACGATACTCGATAAATACTCGAAAAATGACATAAATGTCCTTTCACGAATTTACGGGGTATCACACCCTCTCTTTCTCTCATTCTTTCATATGATTCTCTAAACCCTCCTTCGTTCCTACAACAATTCTTCTCTCCACCCTTTTTTTCTTTTGTTCGCAAATTCTCCTTCCTCTTTCGTTATGGCTGAAAACTCCACGGTCCCATCCGCAGCCGTCATTCATTCCCCTATCAAAATCAACTTCATCAACTACATAGCATGGAAGCTTCAATTCAACAGTTTGTTCAATAGTAATGACTTGATTGGTTTCATTAATGGGTCGAAACCTTGCACACCACCGACTATCCTTGACAATGGGCTTCTCTACACTCCTTGTCTACACTATTTGGATTCGCCAGGACCAATTAATCTTGAATACAATTCTTGGTTCTCTTTTGTTAAATGTGGTGCCTTATACCTCTCATGTCAATACGGCTCGTCAAGCTTGGAATATTCTCTCAGACACATATGCCAAGCCATCACGGGCCGGGACGGAACCATGAATTGTTGATCGGGTGGGCTAATGGAGTATATTTAATTGATCGGGTGGACTGTATTAAGACAACTAACTGTGTTTGTCTGAATTCTATAAGGTTTTTTATATATCGAAAATAAAAAAAACCCTAGGTACGTCCCTGATCATGGGGGGCTTACCAATCAGATTAAGTTCCATCTTTGCACTATGACCAAAGGTACTCGGAATGATTCCGCTATTCATTTGATTAAAAGTAAGGCCGGCCGGTTAGCCTCTTTGGCCTTGTTTGGTTCCGGACTAAACCTGGCTCAAATGGGTCTAACCAACTGATTTTCTGCCTTATTGCTTATCGGGCTTAAATAATCCGGCCCATTATGATATTTAAGCCCAACTATTTTTTTTACTTAATCCAAACCAAATATATATTTAATAAAAAAAATATCAATATGGTGGGATTGGATTAATTAAAAAAATTAGTTGGGCTTAAATATCATAATGGGCCGGATTATTTAAGCCCGATAAGCAATATGGTGGGAAAATAGTTACTCCAGAACCAAACAAGGCCGGGTGCTCCTCTTGATCCTGAGGATCGTATTGATCATATCTTGGCCAATTTGGGTGATGAATATGTCGAATAGTTTGCGTTGTTCAAGCTCAGAATAACCTTTATATCCTCACTTTGCTGCAGACGGGTCGAGTCAAAAGGCTTCAATGGGCCTAAAAAATCTTAACCCGATCTCTTAGGCTACATCTTGTAAGGAAGAAATTCGCATTCAATTAATCTACAGAGAAATTCGATCGATTTTGAAAGGTAGACGAGAGAAATAGGTGGGATTTTTTTTTTGAGGGTGGGAAATAGGTGGAGGAGAACCAATGAAGCTGAGGCGCCGTTGATGTGAATCATGATTATTCAACCGTAGATTTTTGTTATAATTTGAAATGGGATTATACGACAAGAGTTGTTTGACTTTCGAGCTGTAACAGCAAGTATTTTATTAAGTGGCCGGGCTATCAGGCAACTCAGCTCGGTTCGATATTTTTTTAATGAATGACGTAAAACGATGTCGTTTCGCATCAGTTCCGTAGTGCGGCATCTTCGCATCAGTTCCGATTTCATATCCTAATACAATACGACTTCGTTATACGCCGTTAATTCTAGATAATCAACGCATGAAGTAAATAATTTTTTTTTTTAAAGAAAAAAAGTTGTAAATGAAAGACTAAAGGTGTAAATAATTCATTTTTTTAAGAAAAGGTGTACACTTTGGTGCTTCTTATTAGATGTAAAATGATAGACTAAAATATGCTTTATACACCATTACATCTTTCAAAAATTAACTTCTACTTTTGCCGACAACATATAATGAAGCAAGTTCAAAGGGTATACCCTGTAGTTTCACACCTTAAAGGAAATTCTTACTTGGCTAAAATCTCCTTTCTCAAATTATCTCTGTAAAATCTAATATCGGTAAAATAAAATTCTGCTCACTCCTATATAAGTGTGAGACATAAATATTTTGTCAATTCAGGTTAGACCTTTTAGACCAAGCGAGAACGACGGTCTAAGCAGTTGACCGGACCTTTTATGACTTATTTAGCGCCACCAAGTCCGGGGGCGTTACAGAATGATATCAGAGCCGACTGCCATACGGAACTAAGTGCCACACTGTAAGAGGCGGTGTAGGCCACCTATAGAATCCTATGGTAGGGACGAACTGGGACAAGTCCATTGGGACAAATCTTGACGTCCTGGCGAGGACGCCAGTCTCTTATAAGGGGGGAGAATGTAAAATCCTACATCGGTAAAGTAAAGTCATGCTCACCCCCATATAAGTGTGAGACATAAATGTCTTGTCAATTCGGGTTAGCCCTTTTAGACCAAGCGAGGACGGCGGTCTAAGAAGTTGACCGGACCATTTATAACTCATGTAGCGCTGCCAGGCCCGGGGGCTGGGGGCGTTACAACCACACCATTTAAAAATTAAAAAAAAAAAAACCAATGTATAAAGAGCATTTCACTAGCCCCCGAAACAAGTGTAACCAAAGACCGAGTCAGAGTTTTAATTTGGGGTGGTTTAATTTATCGAGTTTGGTGGTTGAATTAAGATTATATCGAGTCAAATTCGGATTATGATTTTATGTAATATTCCGAAAAATTGAATATTTTACGTGATCAAATTAGATTTTACATTTAGATAAAATTTTATCAATAATATTTTTCGTCTAAAAAAACGTTTCGGCTGTAATCCTAAAAGAACCTAACCAATAAAAAAATACTTTGTCAATATAGTGGCTCCGTCTGTGTAATCAATAGTACGTAATAATTCCGGCTCCTTAAAATCTTAATCCGACAAATTTAATGTGGAAAAATTTCGGTCCGAAGAAAAAATACGGCAACCTATACATTAAAAAAATAACCAATAGACTAAAAAACAAAAAAAAAAAAACATTTGGAGTGTAATTCCAAAAGAGAATACATATACATACAAATTCTTTTCGTCGTAAGAACAGAAGAAAAGATTTAAAGTGCGTAGGTAGGTAGACAACCCCAACCTTTACGCTTATAGGCTCGTACCGAAAGTAGATATCCCTAGTGGGAAATATTTTTTTTTAGAAGTAGTGGAAAATATTTATGTGGTGTCTGTATATGTGTGGAGAAACCGTGTGTAGCCAATGGCGTAGCCAGGATCTACGGTTAGGGTACGTAAATTGTAATCAAACGCACGAGCGAACGCCGTAGGCAGATGTAAGATTTTTATTAACGGGCTCAATTCTAAATATAATATCATGAAAAAAGTGTTTCAAAAAAATCTCCTAAAAATATATAAATATGAAGATTAATCAAGAAAAACCAATCATGTTGACTAATCATACTAAAAAAAATAAAATAACTTAGACATATCTTTATAAGAACGTAATTTTTTTTGAAATAATATGATTTAGGAATATGATAATTAAGAATTGTAAAATACGAATGAATATTATGGATGATATAAGAGAGATTATAAATAATTAATTATTTTGCATTAAATGAGTTAATAAGATATATCATGTTGAAATTTAATAAGTAGTTTTCTTCAACAAAAAAAAAAATTCATAAGTGATAAACAAAAGCTAAAAATTACATGCTATAGCTGGGAATCGAACATGAGACCGTCTAACTAAAAAAAGTTCCTTTACCAATTAAGCTACATTTAAGATTTGAAAATAATGACACAACAAATTACATATATGAATTTCTATAAAATATTAAGAATTGTCAAGGGTATATTAGTTATTTTTCAGAAACTTAGGGGGGGTGTGTGCCCTTAGCCCCTCTGTAGGTCCGCCCTTGTGTGGAGCACCATTAACCATACAGTTTCATTATGTATTTAAACAGTGTGGTTTTGATCGTCTCACCCGTCACTTCACCTCAAAATACAATCTCCACACAAGTATTTCACATCCCTAGTGAAATACTTGTGTGGTGTCTCCACATGTGTGGATACACCGTGTAGAGCACTATTGACCGCATAGCTTCATTTTGTATTTGTAGTAGCTAGAAAACCTAAAATGAAAGGCAAATGATTAAGGCACTGGAACTTTGTACAACAGTGAAGTTTTTATGTGGTATTTCCATATGCACCGAATTAACTGATAAACAAATATGGACCACACAGTTTAAATCAGTTTAAAAATAAAAGGTGTATGCTTTGTCAGATGGGTGCACTCCGCATATGACATGTGCACCCAACAATTTCCGCATACCATCTATCCCCCAACTGATGCAAATTGTGGTCCAGAAATTGTAAGTGTGTGTGTGTGTGTTTTTTTATTATTATTTATATCCTAAGTGTACGGTTCAAAATAATTCGGGGAACCAGATCGGTGCACAATAGGTGTGCCTCCATCACTATCCAAAATGAAAACCGACAAGAATGTCGAGAAAAAAGAAAAAAGAAAAATGTTGCGATTTCTAAGGGTAAATCCAATGGTAGGAGTTAAACCATATATACAAAATTTTGATAAGACACTATTAACACGAATATCAAATTTTCATCTTCAATTATAGGTATTAAAATTTTCTGTTGATACACAAACAATACGTCCAACAACATGTATCAAATTCCCAATATGATTTTTTTAGCTTTGATTAAATTAATAGACTTATTATTTGCGCCACACTCAATCTATATACTCGTAAACCACTCCACTTGTACACTTTAGTAAACCGACTTTATGAAATTAGGTTCTAGAGTCAGAACCGACTTTTCGTAGGTGTGCATTGTGAGAACCGACTTTGATAGATGCAGTTCTTGTTATTTAACACTACGAAAAGTCAGTTCTAAGCTCCACAACAGATTTTCACAAAGTATGTTTTATTGTCGTGCACAAAATAATAGAGTGGTTCAAATTTGATACTTCATCTGGTACCAACTTTAATTTTAATATTTATCATTTTTATCATTGAAAATTCTAACATTTTCATATAGATATTAAAATTTGATTTTAAACCCTATCATTAGACTTGCCCTAACTAGGCTTTGGGATCCATGATGAATGTTGCAGCACCTTTGATTTTCTTTTATCTTTTTCCATAGTGTTTGTCCTGCTTTTAGGAAACTATTTCATGTGTTGTCATCTCTTTGTCTACCGTAGAAGTAGAACCAAGGGAAATTGAAAAATCAGGCTTGTTTTCCCTCAGCATTTGGAAATAATGTTACACTTTTGACAAAATGCGTTTTTAGGTAAAACGACGATAATAGTGGAGTGAAAAATATTGGAGTTAAACAGATTTTACGACGATAATAATTTAAACAAATTTTACGACAATAATAATGGAGTTAAACTTTTTACGACGATAATAGTGGAGTACAAAGATTTTTTACTACAATAATAATGTCGTAAAATCAGTGATTTTACGACATTATTAGTGTCGTAGAAAATCATTTTACTCCATTATTATCGTCGTGTTGCCTAAAAATACATTTTTTCAAAAATACGACTTTATTTTCAGGTGGAAAGGAGGAACAAACCTGATTTTCCAATTTCCCTGGAACCAACGCTTCAAGGGAGAAATTAGGATGTCTGATCATTTGAGTGGTAAAATTAATTGTTTTATTTATTTATTTTACCATTTCATACATATTGATCTTAGTTAAGTAGTTAATTGTTTTACTATTTGACTCATTTGAATTGATAGAATGTAATAGAATGAAATAAATTTTTCATTCTATTTCATCAATTCGGTATGTTTGGAAACACAAGAATGAAATTTATTTTGATTCACATTCAATGAAAATGAGTGATGTAATTCCATTAAAAAAGGCCATGGAACGGCTGAAATGGAATGAAAATAATTCTATTTCATTGCCTACCAAACACACTAATGGAATAATATCATTCCATTACATTGCATTACATTCCATCAGATTTATTTCATTCCGTATATTCTATCAATCCAAACGAGACAATTAGCATGTATCAGAAAAAAAAAATGTTAGATTTATGACGAAAAAATAAAAATTGTGAATGAGTAAATGAGAGTTTTCAAGAATATGTCGGCAGTTAAAAAAAACAGGTACTATGATAGTCATGTTTGTATATATGCAATCTTTACAAACTAAACTATTAAAATAGAATCGTCTATTTACATCATTCACAAAACTCTAGAGACAATATCTTTGAGGTTAAATTCAATTATGAGAATTGTAATTTACCCCATCAAACTATACACTATGCAAAATTTACACCCTTAAACTATTATTTGCTCGATTTACAATCTTAAACTATATATTTTAATCAATTCACAACCTTAAACTTTTAATTGATCAAATTTCAACCCTAAACTATCATATTTTTTTATTTACCACCCTTTATTCATTATTTACCTTTTATAAATCTTCAATGAAGGGTAAAGTTGTCATTTTAAAATTCATCTTCCTCACATTCATCTCCATCAACCTAATTTCGTCCCCTACCGCTAAACCCACACAACACCTACAAGTGCGCAGACTTTCACAGTGAAACTAAGAGCATATATTTGAACAACTAAAACAAAATCAACCTTTAATATGCTTGCTCATTCACGCATCAATTGTCCATTTTTATATTTTTATTTGGAGGAGATTATGTAAAACTTTTATTTTTTTTAAGAAATAGGGCATTTCGTACCTTAATAAAAGATATAATTATCATTGATTTGTTTGTGAAAGATAGAACTGCAGGTGTTGGAGTGGGTTTGGTGGAGGTGGAGGTGGAGGTGGAGGTGGAGGTGGAGGAGAAGTGGATGGAGATGAATGTGAGGAAGATAAATTGAAAATGACAACTTTATCCTTCATTAAAGATTTTCAGAACGTTAATTGTGAATAAAGGGTAGTAAATAAAAAAATTGATAGTTTAAGGTTGAAATTTGATCAATAAAAAGTTTAAGGTTGTAAATTTAACAAAATGTATAGTTTAGTTTAAGGTTGTAAATCGAGTAAATAATAATTTAAAGGTGTACATTTTACGATGAATATAGTTCGAGGGAGGGGTAAATTGCAATTCTCTCAATTCAATTTTTATTCTTATTTGTATTTTTGTTTTTATTTATTTTTGTTTATTTTTCCTGAAAATTTGGAACAAACCAAAGGCCTTCACAAGCAGAAAAGTACAGTTTTTTTTTGGAGAAGGAATCTTGGGACATGTTGGTTTTTCCCAATTTTGGTGGTTTTGTTTGTTAGTTTTTCCTTCTCCGGTTACCTTCAAAAATTGCGATGGTAGCGGCGGCGTTTTTCGTTTTGGATGGGGATCTTCGGATCTAGATCTACTCCGATCTGTTGTTTAGATCTTGAGATCTCGTCGTTCGTGGCAATCAGGAGCCGGACTTTTGGTTGAGTGGCATGGCTGTCTCCTTTACCGGCTGGAGGTTCAATCCATCGCAGCATGGCTTACATAATTCAGTTAAGGTTTCGGACTCTTAATTGGCGGTTATGACAGTCGTTCTTTTGACGGAGGAGTTAGTCATCTCTTACGGGCTTCTCTCTCCGCCCGGAGGTGGCGGTCGGTGGCGGTGGTTTCCGGTGGTGTCCGTCATGGTTTATGGTTTCAGCTTTGCTGCTTTCACTTTGTTCTCCGGCGGCGCTGCTTCTGTTGATATTTATGTATTAGTTTGTTTGTTTTTTTCTTGTCTTTCTCTGTAAATGTTGTTCTAGTCCTATGTCTGTCTGTCGAATAATAGATTGCCTATAGGATCCACGTGTATGAACGTCTTATTTCGGAAAAATTATTCTTTCCTTCTGTTCAGCACCCTCGATCCGATCTATTATTCAGCTTTGTTGTTTGTCGTGCGGCTAGGCTGCGTTGTAGTGCGGTTTTGGCCGCGTTGTAAGTTCAGTTTATCCGATATTAATAAAGCTTTCGTGTTTGGGAAAAAAAAAAAAAAAAAAAGCAGAAAAGTACAGTTAAAACAATTGTTTCCCCCCCCCCCCCCCCCCCTTACAGTTTTGGCAGTAAAGTCGGAAAGTATGCATAGTAAATTAGTCATGTTTACAAGTTTTAGAATAATCATGATGCAAATCTACTTGATGCATTATAACCAATAGGATTTTTTATAATTAAAATAGTTCCCCATTTTAAAAAATAAACTACCAATCATTGATGTTGAAATTGATGACTTGATGGTCCAAAACTTACATTTGGACCACCATAAAATTTGACAGTACTGTTATATTTAAAAAAAAAAAAAAAAAAAAAACAACAAAGTCATCAACGGCCAATCAGCTGAACAGAACTGTAGGAAATATTTTGTCGTGTCGGTGGGATTTAGTCCCACTTCCGCTTTTTGACTTGAATTGATAGGAAAATTCAATTTAGCATAATGTCAAACACTTTAGTACTAAAGAAAAGCATTAGCTGTTTATATATTTATTATTATTATTATTATTATTATTATTATTATTTATTTATTTAGGAAAGTAAGCTTTTTATTAAACATAATCCACAATAACGGCGGGAATTACATCATGATAAGGGGTGGTTGATCGCATGCAAAGTACTTACTAAAGCAATGGGGTAGGTCATCAGTAGTAGAAGCGGCGAGTCGAGGTCGAATCGCGAGAGACTCGTAAGAACGTCTAATTATCAAGATTGAGTTGTCACAATAACGGTCTACGACCAACTATAATATATAGACAAGTAGTATTGGTGCCTCAAACTAACAAGATTATGCAAGTTCAACGAAGCAAACTAGAGTTTCTAAGGTATTAGTTCAATTATGAGTAATTAGTTATTCCCCCCCCCCCCCCCCCCCCACACACACACACATGCAACAGTCCTCCCATTGGTGAATTTATTCAATGTTCAGCTATGAGTACAACTCCTAACCCTATCTACTCCGACAATGGCGTAGACAATCTATACGCAAGCTACCCTCCTTAATTGGTCCGTAATAGCCCATACGCATAAAGAACTAGAGCTGCCGATATTGAGTGTTACCTCATACCGCAAACCCGCCTAGACAATTGTCGACATTGACCAGCACGTTCCTAGGGTCCATTCTAGATAATGTCCTAATTAACACTTCACTTGTGGTCATTCATGTTAATTTACGATAACATGCAAATAGTTGATTAGGCTAAAAACATGTAAATTAAATCTATCGATCAACATAGCTGGCGCCGATTATCATGAATTAGTAATTTACTAGGTATTCAAATCTAGCGATATAGATCGTCGCAGATATGAAGAACGCAACTACTATTTCATGATTTCTTCACCAACGAATCAGATCTATAACACATTGGGTAAAATAAACTAGCTACTACATAATTAATCTAAATAAGCAATTAAAACATACTAGTCGAATATAAAATTGATAGATCTACATCTTGGAAAAGATAGAAAATCATACCCTCGAAGACGAGCGTAGATCTCCTTCGGATCTCTCCCTAGGCGGCGACTCCGTCGTTTCTCCGACCAGAACTCATAAAATAAATAGAATAAAGAACAAGAACTTTTATTGCATAATTTCCTTGAATAATTTGAGTACATTTTGTTCTGAGGCGAAGCCTCTTATTTATAGCTATCTAAACCGACTTAGGAACAACTTGTTCGACCCCTCGTCCAAGAAAACGCGTTTCGGAAGATTCTGGACCCTCGGTAAGTCGGCGGCCATCCTCGGGTTACCAAGGGTATTTTTGTCATTTTTCTTCAACCGACTTAACTTGAATGCTTCTAGAATACCCTAGGCCCATTCTTTCATTCAAGCCACTCCGGATTCGTCCGTAATGCTCAGCCCAATATTTCGTATCCTGAAAATCATCAAATAATGCACGAAATAATATCGAAACAGGGAAAATAAATGCTAAGTGCAGATTTCTCGACTCACGAATCCGACATATGATATTCAACGTAAATGGTTCATATTTATAGGTCGAAACAACTATATTTAGCTCATAATGGATAGAATATTGATGCCATAGGATAGACTATTTTAACCGTCATCAACTACCCCCCACTAGTCTTCTGCTCGTCCGCGAGCAGAGTATCAAGGCGGAATGTACCTCCAAGAACAATCCCCATCAACTACCACACATTCAATAAGATTTTCGGCAGAAACATACATCAAGTCACAATCCATAAGCTCCCCATTAATCACTACTCACCACGCATCAATGTGTCGTGTGATGAATCAGTCGTGATAGTGTGTTCGTGAGAAGAATCAAGTTGTATTAACCACACAATCTTAACTTGCTTGTGCATACACTCGCTCATCTTGCTTTCAAACTTGGTTACACAACATGGTACCGTAATTGGGTCGGGCGGACTTGGGGACTGCATCGCTCTTAAGTCCTCGTTTGTTTCTTTTGATGCGAGGGTCGTGCCCTTTTTCACGAGTTCGCTTCCATCACTGCCTTTATTGCATATCTATTTTTTTTTCTTTTTACTTTTTCTCTTTTTTTTATTATTTTTTTTTCTGGCAGATTTCCTCACTTTTTCTCTCTCACTCACAAGTCCGTTTTCCCGGTCACCTTTCGTCATCCAAGTTGCTTCCCTTGTCTTACAACAATTTGTTAAAGTATACAAACACACAAATAATGATTTCCGGCTAAAACAACTCATCATCTAATCTTAAACACTTCTCACTCAAATTTTGTGCTCAAATATTGATTGCAATGATAGAATAATAATTAATAAGTTACCACTTCACGCACCTAACATATGCTCATTCTTTTATACTAAATTGAATATGCTATAGCTCATTTCAAATTGAACTTGGGCTCCTTTTCTACCGATTCCTTACAAGAAAACGTGCAAATAGCAAGCTAAAATAGTGTTAATTTTTCAAAAATATTCCTTTTTACGACTACCCAGCCCAACTAAGACGCCTTACCCCCCACTTATTTTAGACATTGTCCCCAATGACTAATAATAAAGAAAAGGAAAAATACTTAGCTCTGGAAATGTCGGTTGAGTCAAAACGAATCCGGGAGCGTAATCGTTAGCTCCTAGGTCATTCCTCTTCCAAGTTATTACCTGCTTTCCAAAATTTTTCCAAAAACCGTGAGTAACATGCGAAGGGCAATAAGAAAATACGGTGGCGGTAATTGTGCATACCGGAGGAATGCGCAAAAATAGTTTAAGCCACTTTATTCTGTTATCGGCCTAAGCAAGACGCGAAAACTTTTACGAGGGTATCACATGAGAATCGTGAAGGAAAAAAACACATATAGCCCTAGTCAGGTGACTGAAGATATACGTGATGAAAAAAGCGATTGTCATGCTACTTTATTGATTCAAAATATAATAAACAAAAACAATAAATAAGGGTTTAGAAATAGTTCGAGTTTATAGTCGTCAGCTCGACTGTACTAATAGGGCTCTTTTATTCATATTCTGGCTCTTCTAACGCAAAGACTTCCAATTCAGGGTTATAATTGTGCTCTAGGTAATGTTTCAGCCTGTGGCCGTTAACTGTGAAAGTTTGCCCAGAGTGTTCATCTCTAACTTCACATGCACCTGAATTGAAAACTGTCGTGACTACGTGTGGTCCATACCATCTAGACTTCAACTTTCCAGGAAAAAGACGAAGACGCGAATTGTACACCAGCACTTTATCTCCAACTTGGAATGTGCGGTTCAGAATCTTCTTATCATGCAAGCGTTTCGTTCTCTCCTTATAAATCCTTGCATTCTCATACACTTGAAGTCTAAACTCCTCCAATCTATTCAGCTTTAGCGTCCTCTTTTCACCGGCTAAATCCTCATCCATGTTTAGAAATCTCATAGCCCACAGCGCTCGGTGCTCAAGTTCTACCGGTAAATGACATGCTTTTCCAAATACTATCATATATGGTGACATCCCAATCGTGGTCCTATAAGCTGTTCAGTATGCCCAAAGAGCGTCATCTAATTTCAAAGACCAATCTTTCCTCGTGGGATTCACATTCTTCTCTAAGATCCTCTTAATCTCTCTGTTCGTGACTTCTACTTGTCCACTCGTCTGGGGGTGATATGTTGCTGCAATCTTATGTCTAACCCCATATCTTATCATTAACTTCTCAAACAACCTATTACAGAAATGACTCCCTCCGTCACTAATTATGGCTCTGAGCACACCAAACCTCGTCAAAATATTTTTCTTAAGAAACCTCAGGACAACCCTGGCATCATTAGTAGGTGAAGCTACTGCTTCCACCCATTTGGAAACATAATCAACTGCTACCAGGATGTAATGATTTGATTCTGACGATGTGAATGGTCCCACAAAATCAATTCCCCAAACATCAAATAACTCCACTTCTAAGATACTCTGCAGTGGCATCTCATTCCGCTTAGAAATATTACCGGTCATTTGACAGGAATGACAGGATCTTGTAAACTCGTAAGAAGATTTATGAATTGTCGGACAATAGAATCCACACTTTGCAGTACTTTTGCTGCTGTCTTGTCTGGTCCATAGTGACCTCCAGCTTCTCTAGCATGACACATGTGCAGAATACTTGGAATCTCACCATCATGGACGCATCTCCTAAGAATGGCATCAGGCCACAATTTGTATTGGTAGGGATCATCCCAATGATAATACTTTAGATATGTGAATAACTTCTTCTTATCAGCATTATTGAATTCTGGTGGTAGGTACTTTCCTGCTAAGTAATCGACAATGTCAGCAAACCAAGGGTATACCTTGCTCACTCTTGATGTATGATGTTGGGTCTGAGATTCTACTCGAGCCACCACTGAGACGGAAAACAGTTGTTCATCAGGAAAACTTTCCTTGATCTCAGTCGGTTGCTCTTCTTCCAGCTAAGTTAATCTCGACAGGTGATCAGCCACCTGGTTCTCAGATCCCTTTTTATCTTTAATCTCAACATCAAACTCTTGTAAGAGTAGAATCCATCTTAATAATCTTGGCTTGGAGTCTTGCTTGGTTAGAAGGTATTTCAAAGCTGCATGGTC
Source organism: Gentiana straminea (assembly GCA_036785695.1). Classification (NCBI taxonomy): domain Eukaryota; kingdom Viridiplantae; phylum Streptophyta; class Magnoliopsida; order Gentianales; family Gentianaceae; genus Gentiana; species Gentiana straminea. The sequence goes on from JAVUPR010000100.1 coordinate 799,601, forward strand.
AGTGAATATAGTGACTTTCGATCCTATCAGATAAGGTCGAAACTTGTCAAATTCAAAGATGACAGCTAAAAGTTCCTTCTCTGTAGTCATATAATTCCTCTGGGCACTGTTAAGGGTACGACTGGCATAATAAATAGGCTTAAATATTTTATCCTCCCTTTGTCCTAGGGCTGCTCCAACTTCCGTGTCGCTTGCATCACACATAAGCTCAAAAGGTTTATTCCAATCCGGTGCTACCAAAATTGGGGCGGTTATAAGCATTCGCTTCAATGTGTTGAATGCTTTCTTGCACTCTTCTCCAAATACGAAAGGTACATCCTTTGCAAGCAATTCAGTTAAAGGTCTAGAAACTTTAGAGAAGTTCTTAATAAACCTCCTATAAAATCCTGTGTGGCCAAGAAAGGCTCGCAATGTCTTCAAGTTCGTTGGAGGGGGTAACTTCTCTATCACCTCTATCTTTGCTCTATCAACTTCCATTCCTTTCTTTGAAATTCTATGACCTAACACTATTCCTTCTGTAACCATGACATGACATTTTTCCCAGTTAAGTACAAGGTTGGTCTCTTCACATCTCTTCAACACTTTACTCAAATTGTCCAAGCATTTATCAAAGCTATCTCCAAATACCGAGAAACCATCCATGAAAATCTCTAGGAAATCCTCCACCATGTCCGCAAATAATGACATCATGCACCTTTGGAATGTTGTTGGTGCATTACATAACCCAAAAGGCATGCGATTGTATGCAAATGTTCCATAGGGACATGTGAAAGTTGTTTTCTCGCGGTCCTCGGGGGACATGCGTCGTATGAAGGTGATACTTGTTGAAGTCATCTGATATATAAAGCCCAATATTAAGCCATCTGTAACATTATTGTATTGTTACACTACATTCGGCTGGTTAGTGCATCTTGTGCACTGTAACAACATTTCATCTATAGATAGTCTCACTACACATTGAATGACTTTTCTCTCTTAAGACCCCCATATTTCAATGGATCAGGGTATATGCAATGGAAACACTCAATGCGTCTTCATATTGAGTCAATGGACTATCAATTGTGGTTCATCGTGAAAAGTGGTTCATTGTTTCCGATGAAAACCATTGGAGGAGGAGGTATTGTTGTAAATATTGGAAAATATAAACATGATTTTGACCTTGAGGACCTCAAATTGATGTCCTTGAATTCAAAAGCCATGTCCAACTTGATCAAGGCCTTGAGTCCTTCGAAAGCTCAATTTGTTGCTTCATATACCATTTCCAAACAAATTTGGAAGGCTTTGGAAAGAAGTCATGAAAGAGCAAAAAGAGTGAAAAAGTCTAAAATCAACCAACTCATGCATGCTTATGAAATGTTCAACATGAATTCAAATGAAGGTATAAGTGATATGGATACCAGATTCACAGACATTGTCAATTCACTTAGTTTGTTAGAAAAGCCTTTCGATAGTGAGGATCAAGTCAAAAAATTCTTCAGAGTCTTCCTCCAGAATAGGACCCTGAGGTCATTGCAATTACGGAAGCAAATGACGTAAACATCTTTATTAAAGACCTTATCGGGTCCTTTATCGATGTCCGTAAATGTACTAGTTCATCATGTAAATGATGAATTGCCTGAAACTGAAATGGATGAAGAAACGCACGACGTGAAATGTAGTCCAAAGAAATCAAGCTGAGACCAAAAATACATCATGCAAAATGTTTTGAATGAAGTCAAAAGAGACATTTAGCCAGTAAGAGTCCCAAAAGAAAGTCAAACAATTAAAGATCCAAACATGGCTCAGGCTGGCTTTAAGGGCCAGAAGAATCAAAAAGTGAGTCATGAAAAGAAAGGTTTGGCCGCTTAGTCAGATAGCTTTTGAAATGGATCGCAAACATATGAACAAAGAAACGTCAACCCTCAAATGTCACGACGGTTTGAAACTTCAATAGATGAGTTCCACGAGCTAAGTTTCTCAAAAGAAATCAAATCCTTATCGACAATCCACGGCGATGATAGCACTAAAACAAGTCATTCAAGGACTTGAAGAAAGCTGTAACATGCTTAAAGAATAACCCCCTCCGGATAAAGAGTCAAAATGTAAAGAAGTTAGTGGTTCTTAACCAACAAAAAGTAGATACATCAATCAAACCACCAACCGATCCTATCTCTTCGAAGAAAGTCTTTGAACCAAGACCCACTGCCTTGGAACACACCAACCCCGTAAAAAGAAAAGCACCTAAGAAAACACAAAAATATGCTTCCTCAACACATACACGCATCTAACAACATACTAAAGCCCCTAAGACCAATTAAACATATAAGTACAATATGAGAGGTTCAAATAAATACACTCCAAAAACAAATCCAATCAAACCGACTATGCTACACCTAGATATCATGATCATAGAAACATGTATACCTTCATACCATGAGGCATCATATAGATACTTTGATCCTTGGATACACCAAGAACCCGACTACATTCTTAGACATTTGCATATCACACCATTTATGGCTCAACAGTGTTTTAGCAAGCTCAAGTTCAATGAAGACAACACGACTTATACCAGTACGAACCTTACTATGGCCATTATGAACAAGAGGTCTGGAACTAAATGGGTATAAGCTTAAATAAACATGGGTTCCAAAAGATTTTTTGAATCCTGAGTCTAGCCCCCAAGTACCCAAGAACTAAAAGGTACTTATAAACATTTGTACTGCATGTACCGTTGCAATTGATGAAATTGAAAATACATGACAAAATAAAATGCAGAATTCCCATTAATCAGTAAAAATGATCAAGTTAAATTACATAATTTTATGACGGAGTATTTATAGATGATACTCCTCATAACTTGTTAAAAAAGTTACAAACGGTTATAACAAAAAATGCATGAATACACTTCAGGTTTGTGTACTCAGCAGAAACATGCTCTGATGAATTTATGCTATGAAGTCTTCTCAGCTGAAATCTTCTTGTCAGTTTATGTTTAGATGACCGATTCAACACTTCATATGATATCATAAGTGTTTGCACATCCTACTTGCATCAAACACTCCTTTATCTATACTATATATTGTAACACCCCTAAAGCTGAGAGTGGTGAATGAATCAGCCTGCACATCTTGCTTGCATCCAACACTCATTTATCCACTTGAACTAGGTTGGAAGATCTTGGAAATACCAAGTTTTTCCAACAAATAGCGAAAAACAAGTGCATCCAAATCCTTTTTGAGGATATCAGCAAGTTGTTCCTCGGTATGGACAGGCAGGAGCTTGATCAAGCCCGATTTAACTTTGTCTCTGACAACATGACAATCAATCTCAATATGATTGGTTCTTTCATTAAAAACAGGGTTATGAGCAATGTCTAGAGTACTGGCACTGTCACATACTATAATAACATGAAGCTGGACTGGAATCTTTCAATTCAGCAAAATGTAGATAAGCGACTAAATCAAATGACATTAGCCATTTCTTTGTATTCAGCTTCAAAATATCTTCTAGCAATTGATGATTTCTTGGCTTTCCAAGAGATATGATATGAGATAGACCTCCTAGTTTTAGGATAGCCTGCCCAATCACTGCTAGTGAATCCTTTCAAGATAAGATGTTGTCACATGGAAAGAAAACTCCTTGCCCTGGATTAACTTTCAAATATCTTAGGGGCCTATGAGTTTCTTTCACGTGGTTCTCAGTTGGGGTATCCAGAAACTGACTCAACTGTTGAGGTACAAATGCAATGTCAGGTCTGGTAAAAGTGAGGTAAATTAGTTTACCAACCAATGATCTGTAGGAAGTATGTCATCTAATAAAGGTGAATACTTATGATGTAACATTTGTTTAGATTATATTGGATTTTTAGTAGTTTAGCACCCAAAAAGCTCATATTCTTGCAAAATATTCAAGTTATAATTCCTCCGTGAAATTGAAATTCCATTAGGTGTTCATCAAACATCAATCCCTAAGAAGTATACGAGTTTACCAAGATCCTTGATGGTACACTGATTGTCGAGATGTTCTTTGATTTGTTGTATCTGATTTAGATTAGGATTGGCTGCAATAATATCATCTACATAAACCAATAAGGCAATAAAGGACTTGCCGGATCCTCTAGTAAACAAGTTTTGATCATGTTTAGACTGAACAGATCCCTGATTCTCCAAAGACTCTATCAGCTTGCAATTCCATTGTCTGCTAGCTTGTTTCAATCCATATCATGTTTAGACTGAACAAATTCTTGATTCTCCAAAGACTCTGTCAGCTTGCAATTTCATTGTCTGCTAGCTTGTTTCAAGCCTGAATGGGTTTCTCAGACCTAAACCCTTGAGGAAGATGTATGTTGACTTTTTCATGCAAATCTTCATGTAAGAAGACAATGTTAACATATCTGATGCGATGCAGATGCCAATTGTTCATTGTTGCAGCTACTAATAGTGTTCTGATTGTTGTGATCTTCATAACTGGAGAGAATGTTTCTTGATAATCAATGACATAGGTCTGAGTGTAGCCCTTCGCTACTATTCTGGCCTTATGCTTCTATACTGGTCCATCAGTGTTGTATTTTATCTTATACACCCACTTGCATTCAATAGACTTAATTCTATGTGGCAAAATAACAATTTCCGATGTGTTGGTCTTCTATAATGCCTAAATATCCTTCTGTATTGCTTCCATCCATTCATCATGTTTGATTTCTTGATTGTATGTCTTTGGCTCAGTGACTGCATCAATGGCACATATATATTTGGCATATTAAGTTGAAAGTCTATTCAGATTCATGACCTGATTTAGCAGTTGGAGGGTCTGCACAACATTAGCACCTTCTTGATAAAGGTTTAGTGTCTTTCTGGTCTTGGTAGATCTTCTTAGTTGAACTGTTGGTGTAGGTGCCTATGTTGAAAATGTGTCCTAAACTCAATCGGGTTGGACAGGATCCGACCGGGTCGGGTTATTTATAGTCTGTTTTAGTTAATGTAAAACATAATGGATCCGGTTCACGTAAGTCGTTGATGTTTGACACTCGACGTATGACTGTATGGATATTATTACAGTGATAGGATTCTATTTACAAGGTAACTGTTTCACATGAAAGGTAGTAGTCATTGCATTTGACTCTTCCGATGATTAGGGGTCACGGTGTGTTGATAGACGCTATTGTTAGGAAATCACTAGTTTAACGCAACAGAATTTAAAATTTTGATTTCCTTTTCTAGATCGTTCTTCGTTTAATGCAAAAAAACACGTTAAGTAGTTTGACGGTTATACCTTAGATGATCTATAAGATCGTCGCTTTGACCGTCAACGGAGAGTAGTACAGTGCACAAGCCGTCCACGCGTCCGGCCTCTATCGTTGATCCACACGAACTCCTCACCGGAATCCTCCTTGGATTGCTATTGCAAAACTCCGGTTGCTAGACTGGCCTTTTTCCTCTCTCTCAAACTCTCCTTTTGGAAGCTCTCTATTTTACACAAGAACAATGAGCTCTTGCAATTGTGATGTACAAAAGAGCTTGACACCCACTTCCTTTATATAGGCAAAGTGAAGCCCCAATGATGAGTGGAGGAGAAGAAAACATTTTCCCACTAAAATAAGGAAAATCAATTAGACCGATTTATCTCTTTTATTATAATATCTTATATTAAATAATATCTAAATATTGCCAATATCTTATATTGATTATATTTATCTTATTACCATAAATCTATTTTTCCAAAATCAATTAATAAACAATATTAATATTATGGTAATCTTATTAATTAAAGTGCACAATCCAAGTGTATATGTCAATTAATTGGTATCCAGTATATTCTTTAATTAATATTATGTATAATTAATATCTTGTATTTTATTCATTCATAATAAATAAATACCACCATATTAATTTACCACTATAACCTTTATAGTCTAGAGATAAACTTTCCTTATTTGGTTATCAACTATAACCGCATTTTAATCCGACTCAATGTTCATATGTGTGTGACCCGATACGCTTCCGAATATGTGCACTGTAGACACAAAGTGCAAATTACGAAAATGCCCTTCATGCCCAACTTTCACGGGATAACGTCTAGCAACACACCGTGACCCCCAATCATCGGAAGAGTCAAGCAATGACTACTACCTTTCATGTGAAGCAGTTACCATGTAACTTACAATTCTATCGCTGTAATAATATCCAAACGATCGTATCTCGAGTGTCAATACATTAACGATCGTATCTTATATTCCGGATATCATGCTCTCTCGGAATAACACATTTACTCCCACTTTGCAAAGATTCTGGAGAGCTAGACATTCTTTATAAGAAGGCCATTTCGGATATTCAATCCCAATCATAGGATACGCGATTTCCAGACGACCAATCATGCATACTCCGCATGCTTCAATATCATACCCAATCACTACCGCATGATCGCCATGTGGATAAAGGAAACCTCAATAGTGTCAAAGCATGACAATCCACACCGTGATGCCATGAAGACTCCGGCCTAAAGGATAATTACACAACCGCCACATAGTGTGACACATAATGTAAGTGGGTCAGTCTAACGTACGCATTCTCTAATACACGTCCACGTACAGTCTAAGTGTCTTTACACTTCGATAGACGAGATATATCACTACCTTCTATAAGATAGAAGATATCCAATACGTGCTAGTCTAATTATACTATCTATTTCCCATTTGACAGTACATAAGACTAGAGACATTTAAGCATCAAACTTGTTAGAGTGATTAGAGATCTCATCAATCATAATCATTATCATGGTTTCTCTATCACAGTTTGACACTAGGGACGTTACTATATATATGCAACAAATAATATGAAGATAAACAATATATAATAACATAAGTGCTTTTATTAATCATAATAAAGTTATTACATAGACTAAATAGACTGTAAATTACCCAACCCGGTCGGATCCGGTCCAACCCAGTTGGGTTTAGGACACCTATTCAACAATCTCCCACTTGGCCTAAAGCCAATCACCCATATGCCTAATACCTTGCATGTGAACATGTCTCTCATGCTTTGCTTGTGACAATGCCTTGGTTAATGGATCAGCTATATTATCATCCGTGTGGACTTTCTCTATCTTTACATCTCCTCTATCAACTATCTTTCTAATCAAGTGATAGTGCCGTAACACGTGTTTGGATGATATATACAACTCTCTCTAATTTAGATCATATATACATATACTAAATGACTTTTCTGTTATTATATATTTGTTCATTTAACGGACCAATTACGACATTGTATATATGATAACGTCTTTAGTGTCAAACTGTGAAAGAGAAATCATGATAGTGATTATGGTTGATGAGATCTCGACTCACTTTAAAAGGTTTGATACTTAAATGTCTCTAGTCGTATGTACTATCAAACATGACATCGATAGTACGATTAGACTAGCATGTATTAGATGTCTTCAATCTTATTGAAGATAGGGATGGATCTCGTCTATCAAAGTGTTGAGACACTTGGACTGTTCGTGGACGTGTATTAGAGAATGCGTACGTTAGACTGACCCACTTATTTTATTGAGTGTCACACTATGTGGCGGTTGTGTAATGATCCTAAGACCGGAGTCTTCATGGCATCACGGTATGGATTGTCATACTTTGACACTATTGAGGTTTCTCTAGCCATGAGGCGATCATGCGGTAGTGATTGGGTGTGATACTGAAGCATGCTTAGGATTCATGTTGCTCGTCCGGAAATCGTGTATCCTATGAATATGAGTAAATATCCGAAAGGGACTTATTATAGGGAATGTCTTACTCTCGTGAATCTTTGCAAAGTGGAAGTAAATGAGTTACTTCGAGAGAGAATGATATTCAGATTATAAGATACGGTCGTTGGTGTTTGACACTCGACGTATATATGACCGTATGGATATTATTACAGTGAGAGGATTCTATTTACACGGTAACTGTTTTACATGAAAGGTAGTAGTCATTGCATTTGACTCTTCCGATGATTAGGGGTCACGGTGTGTTGCTAGACGCTATCCCGTGATCGTTAGGTATGAATGGCATTTTCGTAATTTGCACTTTGTGCCTACGACCAACATATTCGGAAGCCTATCGGGTCACACACATAAGAACATCTAGCAGGATTAAAATGCGGTTATAGCGATAACCAAATAAGGAAAGTTTTATCTCAACTATAAAGTGTTATAGTGATAAATTAATATGGTGGTCTTTATTTATTATCAATAAATATAATAAAGGATATTAATTATGTTGATTAGTTAAATATACACATAGTGTATATGTCTCGAAATATATATTTTGTATATTGATACACATGTATTTTATAAATTAATTAATCAGAGCATTATATAAATTAAAGAATATTTTGGATGCCAATATTAGGCTATTTGGGGTGCCACTTTCATGAGTATATGATACACTTGACTTATGCAATTTAATTAATAAGATTACCATAATATTAATATTGGATATTAATTGATTTTTGGGAAAATAGAATTATGGTAATAAGATAAAGATATTCAATATAAGATATTGACAGTATACTAGATTTATTTAATATACGATATTAAATAAAAGAGATAAATTAATCAAAGTGATTTTCCTTATTTTATTAGGAAAAGATTTTCTTTCTCCCCAATCTACTAGGAAGCTTCTCCAATCAGATTGAGATTACTAGTTGCGCCACACACCCTATAAAAGCACGGGGTGGCTAGTTATTTTGATCATCACAATTCCAAGAGACTAATAGTTTCTTGTGAAAAATAGAGAGCTTCTTAGAGAGAGATTTATGAGAGAGAAAATGTCGGTCTAGAAACCGAATTTTTTTTAGTAGCAATCCAATGATGGATTCCGGCGGGTTGTTCGTGTGGACTAGCGGTAGAGGCCGAACGCTTGGGCGGCTCCATGCACCACTACTCTCCTTAGACGGTCAAAGCGTCGATATTTTAGATCAAGCAAGGTAACCACTGTCTACTATCTTATTATGTTTGTTGCTTAAATGAAGTCGATCCTGGTTAAAGGAAATAAAATTTTGAATTCCGATGCGTTCCCCCGTAGATTTTCTAACACATTATATATTGCTTTAAATGTTCATATCCTAGATTCAACTAAGATCGACTTTCATAATATGACATTCTCTATCGAAAAGGGAATCTATCCCATTTTCATTATATCCGAAGATTAAGAGAATTATTCCGTGAGGGGTTGGTAGGAGACCTCTTGTTGAATCTTGCATACGAATATGCATTATAATCTTAACCAATAAGATGAATGAGATACTATCAACAACTTGTTTTCTTGAATTCTACCGAATTGAATCCTAAGAATTTTCATGGCATCACAATGACATTGGGGTTTACAAGTGCATGGAGGACTTGGCCTTATAGTCTTGATCAATATAAGAGCGACTTGCATAGTACTGAGATCAACGAGCCTTGCGGAAGTCTTCTGATTTAAAGCCTAATATTGAGCCGAGTCCGTGTCGGTTCGTTTGCTAGTGTGGCTTTATGAGGCATGATGAGTGTTACGCGTACGGTGACCGATCTCATCTATGTCAGACATATTCTTCTCAATTGTTGTATTATTTGAATATGTTAGATACAAATGAGCTTTTCTCACTAATTGAGTGATGTATTTTTTATGGATCGATTAATAGTTAAAAAAATTGTGATGAATAAAGTTTTAACAAATACGCGGCGTATAATTTCAGGGTTCAAGAGATCGCATTTTTTTCGGGAGTCAGGGCTCATGTCATGCCTTATGGCAGGATCGGCCCTGGCCGCCCGTGCTATTCTTTGTTTTGCTTTTGTGGCCTTTTTTTTTTTTGAACAAGCAAATAAGAGGCAATATTATAATGTCAACTTTGACATTTATAATGATGTTAGTAACTTAGGTGCTTATTTTATTGATTCTACAGAGCATTGTTGTGTCGGTTATAGTCTGCAGACAAAAAAAAGGAGCTTTCCAATTTGACGTTTTAACGGTAATAACGGTCAAGGACCCGTGATTAACTTACGACCTTTGGTTTTTAAGTATTCAAATATTTAGGTTTAGTGGGTCATGCAATCACATGATAAAGTATATCTTTATTTTATTATTTATTGTTGGATTTTTTGATTTTCTATTGTCCATTCCTCCTAACACTGTATTTTTGCGGAATATTCATTGATTCCGTAATTGCTGGACTGTTTAAAGATGCATGCATGAAGAATCCTTTATTACAATGCTGGGGCTCACATTTGACATTATGATGAAATTAAAGACATAAAATGATTCTAGATTAAGAAGAACCTTTTGCTATTTCTAAAAAAAAAGAACCTTTTGCATTTAGATAACATCACTTCGTTAGGTTCATTAATTAAATATCTCCATGATTCAACAAGTCGATAACCGAAATAACCCAAAAATTAAAATAAGGATTTTTCTGTAGTAATTTCTATGGCATTGGGGTTCCATATGGCATTGGGGTTCCATCCATTATTGTGTGTAATTGTCGAAATTGTCAAAAAAAATTTACAATGCCTACACCACCACCTTCTCGGGGAGCAGGAAAGTGGAGCAGACACTTAAAATTAATAAAATATTAAAACCAAAAAGACTCTTTCTTACATCCCTCCTCTTTTATTTTTACGGTAAATTTACAAGCTTGCTTTTTATTAAAATAGTAATTGTCGGTGTGCGAAGAAAATAAAGATTTCTTATTGTGGATGCTCTAAAAAGACTTTAAAAGCACTATACTAAATTTATCATTTTGTTGTATCCATCACATGCCCAGCTTTTAACGTTGTTTTGAGGTCTGAGATACATTTAGTGTCGTAAAGCCCCGGTAAATGCCAAAGTTACAATACGTTGGCCTTATCACTACAATAAAATATGACTAATGTGTCTTATTTTTTTTGCTGCGTAATGAAAAATTGCCCCTTTTAGTTGTATATTGAAAATAATTAATCGCGGCAAAAGATGTAGCCTCCCTCCCAGTCAAAAATCAGAGCGGATAAATTTTGTGTGAAACCCCAAACTTTCATTAAGGATATTTTTATCCTTTTTTAGGAATTATGTTTTCTTTTCCTATTAGTTTAATGTTTAATTAAGTTTTTCTTAGCCTCCAAAAGACCCAAAAATTGACTTAGGCTCAGAAACACCTATAAAAGGCTTCCAGGTAGCCCTAGACTTCCTCAGTTTCATGTTTTTGAGGTTTCAGGAAAGCTTAGCGCGCTGAGTCGAGAGCCAGATGAATTCTACAAAGTTCGATTCGATCGTTCTGAGTTCGTTTTGCATATCATAGTGTTGAAATCTGTGTGGTTTGGGTTGTAGAAGATGTTTTTGTTCATAATCTCTTCTTGAAGGCACGATCTAATCTTTTTGTAGTTGTTCTTGGATTTGATCTTTGTAAGGTTAGATTCTTGTAAGATTCGTTGCCAGTTTGTAGATTTGCGTAAAATTTGGAAAGTAGTTTATGTTCGGTTCGTAGTTCGGCTCATATTTAAGGTAAGAAGTTATTCTAATAAAAAGATTCTGTTTATTGTTTAAAGATTATGCTTTTAATTTGTTTTGAATACTGTTTTATGTTAAATTGCACGAAACTAGACATGATTATGTGTTTCCGGGTATTGATGACGGTTAAAATTGTATATCCCACGCCATCAACATTTTACCATTATTAACTAAAATTAGTTGTTTCGGCCATGAAATGTGAGCCAATTGTGTTAAACGCTATATGTAGGGTTCACGAGTCAAGAAATTGATATTTCCATTTATTATTCCCGGAATCGGTTTTATTTCGTGTTTTATTAGACTATTTCCAGGTAGCGGAATTGGGCCAAGTCTTAAGGAAGAAGATATGGGACGGACCTGTTGGAGAATCGGGCCAAGGGTGTTACAGAAGATTCCAAGTTAAGTCGGCTGAAGAAAAAGTATGGATTTTCCCTCGATGAGTCGGCAGCTGCCTTCAAGCCATCGAGCATTGGGTTTACATGTTTTCTTGGACGAGGTTTTAGGGTTTTTTTAAGTCGGTTATAACACTATAAATAAGAGGAACCAAGCCTCGGTTTCAATGTACCACAAGACATATACATTTTATGTAATAAAAGTTTGTTCTTTCTTTCTTATATATTTTCTATGAGTGCTAGTCATGGATCTGACGATTCGCCACTTTGGGAGCGATCTGGGGGGATCTACGCTCGAGTTCGAGGGTATGACTCTTTCGCTTTCTAGATGTGGATCTTTTGTTCTTTTGTGATGAGTTTGTTTTTATTGTTGTATTAGTCCTGCTATGTAGTAGTTAGCTTATTTCCCCCAATTGTTAGTAGATCTGAATCATTGGTGAAGAATATGAAATACTGGTTGCGTTCTCTCGACGAGTCGACGGTCTATATCGACGAGTCGAGATACCTAGTAAATAATATTTCATGATAATCGGCGCCAGCTACGTCTGATATATATTCAGTTTTAATTTACATGCTTTTAGCCCGATAAAGTATTTGCATGTTATCGTAAATTAGCATGAAGGAGTATTAGTGCAGTGCTAGTTAAGACGTGGTTTATCGATCTCTAGGAACATGATAGTCATCGTCGATAGCTGCGTGGGAAGGTTGTTGGTCTTGAGCCGGATATCCCTAGTTCTTATTGCGTGTGATGCTAATACAACCTAAGGTAGATTAGTTGCACATAAGCACTTGATGTCCTTGCAAATGGAAGTATGGTAATATTAGGGTTAGCAACCGTAGCTGACAAAGAATTAAAATTTACCAACGGGGAAAATTGATTCATAGTTTGGGGGGAATAACTAATCACTCCTAGTAAGGACTAATCTTTAGAAAGTCATAGAAGTGCATTGGTGTGTCACCATCATTTACATTACTTGCTCCATTGTTGGTCATACACCGCCCTAATTGATCTCGATCTTGAGTTAGTTGTAGCCTTACGAGTCTCTGTGGGTTCGACCTTGATTCGCCTTTGCTATACATCGATAGACTTAGTCCTATTGCTAGTAGACGCGACATTCACGCGACATCATGTATCTGTCAAATTGTGTTTTCGGAACGTTATTATATTTTTAGTTACTTTACGGTGAATAATGTTTTCAAAGCTATAATCTGTTTCTTAGCTAGTTATTTTTCTGTGAGCTGTTTATGATTTTTGGTTATGAGTTGTGGAGATAAGATGTCGAGCTCGGTGTTGTTATAGCCTTTAGATGCCCACGTAGGTTGGATATGGATTTGAACATGAATATATGTGCTCCTACTTGCTTTATGTGTTTACCTGAATATACTTAGCATAGTAGGGTATTCATTAGTAAGAACAAATCATAAAGGGTAACATGGGTATTATTCAAAGTCCCATGTCGGATGATGTGATTAGCTATATTATCCAAGTCGTTCTTAAGGTAGTGTATTATAAGAGCACCTTGGGTATTATTCAAAGTCTTGAGTTGGAGGTATAGTTAGTCGTACTAGCCGAGATGTACCCTGCGCCCTCAGGTTAAGTTAGACTAGAAACAAGAACATGACAGAAAATAATGAACGTGCTATAGTTGTTGACAAGTACATTATGGGTTGGTAGATGGCTTACGTAAGAATGATAAGTAGGCTAAAATAGTAAGTAGGTAATTATTGTAAACGAATAAGTACGTGCAAGATGAACTGAACGTAGTTAATAAGAATATTTTCTATGCAATCTTCAAGTTGGTTTTATAGTGGATATTCTTATGTTTCAAGATATTCATGCCTTTAAAGGTGTTTTACGTATTCCTTGAGTTATGTATTTAAAGTGTTTGCGAACTTGATGAAGTAGATTAATGTGGTGTCTCCCGGCATCTGACATACATAAATCTCTCTTTTGATTTTATTTCTCCTTACCGAGCTTTGTGCACGAGCGCACTTCCCTATTTAGAATAAGAAGATATACAAGTTAAAGACGAGGTGAATAATGAGTATGGAGAATAAGTTTAAGAATGGAGCAATGAAGTTCATTGTCTTTCAAGTGTTTCCTTACAATGATCAAGTTGAATTGTAATAAATGTCAGTTGCCACTTATGATTCTAGTTTGACACCAGTTGTAATCGGAGTTTGTTACCGAAAGATCTTAAGTGTTTTTTGAGTTTTTTGTTTGTTTGTTTTTGTTTCACGTTTTCTGGTCCACATGAGACTTACGTGGGATTTTGGTCTACTCTAAATGCCACGTGTGAAACGTTTTTTTTTCGGGTAGAGACTCGATATCCGGGATATGGCGTTACATTCTGCACCACACCCATTGTGTCAGAAAGTATTTAAAAATCGGCAACATATATCATCTTATCAATAAAAATAATTATTTGATCATAATTTTTGGGGTTTATTTTTTACACCACACATCCGTATCATGTAATACAAATTATTATTATTGACACGAGAACTACGGTTGTGCTACAACGAGTGACACAACGGTGATCTGCAACGTTGATAATAATGACTCTAAATTGATCATGATGTAATCTATCATGATCAACGATGCAGATCACCGTTGTGTCACTCGTTGTGTCAGAGTCGGCGTAAAATTCGGGGCCCAAGGCCATTTTGCGGGACAAGGCCCTTTAGATCTGAAGAACAATTTTTTTTTCCGGTAGTGAAACATAAATAAAAATTGTAAAAAAAACATTTTATTTCAAATTCATAGGTAAGTCGACACGGCCTAAATACAAATTACTACTTCAACACCGTTCTTCTAGCATATTTAGAAGCAAAACCATTTATCAATGTAGAATAATCAACTTCATCAACCATATTCTTCTTGATCGATATCATTGCTAGCTCATTCAAACGTTCTTATGACATTGTACTTCGAAGATAGTTCTTTATTAACTTTTACTTCGAAAAACTTCTTTCTCCTGATGCAACGATAACTGAAATAGTCAACAAGATTCGGTAAGCGATCTCTGTGTTTGGAAAACAACCATTTTGATGTTTAAATAATTCAAGACTTAGATGGGTTCTCCAAATTCAAATGGAAGAATATGTTTAAGAAGTTGCAACTAGGGGTGAACAAAAAAACCGAAAACCAAACCAACCGGCCGAACCAAACCGGCCGGGCTAAACCGAAAATGCGTAAAGCATGGTTTTTTGATTGGTTTTTGTATTGTAAAAAACCAAACCGTGAAAAACAATTTGGTTTTGGATTTATAAGATAAAAACCGGACCAAATCGGAACCGGATATATATATATATATATATATATATATATATATATATATATATATATATATATATATATATATATATGTGTGTGTGTGTGTGTGTGTGTGTGTGTGTGTGTGTCTATGAATATCGACACTATAAATTAAGGGGACATTTATTTGCACCACACCAATCCACTCGTGTACCACTCTATCAGTGCACCAAAGTAAAACCGACTTTTTGTTAGTACATTGTGAGAACTGATATCACAGTGAACCGACTTTTCGTCGGTCCCTATCAATTATCACCACATGTAAATAATTAATATCTCAGTCTATGATCTATTAACACTTTAATCTACTACCTCACACACGTATTTTGATGCCCATCCTAATAGGACTTATGACAAGATGAAATAAAACAGTTTAGATGATTTTATATGATCATCTTCATTGAAAAATATGATAATATAATGTTGTGTGTACACACACACATAGTGACATTCGAGTTAGGGTGTATGGTAAATGGAGAATGAGAATTTTGTATGATTGTCGTATGAATGAAGACATGAATTCGCTAAACCGTGATCATGCCCTTTTAGTTAATTATTTGTAAAAAAAAGAGAAGACTAAAAACCGGAAAAAAACCGTAACCAAGTTAATCAAACGGGACCGGATAATTTGGTTTTACCTAGCTATGATTCGATTTTGGTTTGTAAAATTTGAAACCATAAAAAATTGTTTGGTTTTAAAAGTGGTTAAAAACGGGAAAACCGGACCATGTGCATCCCTAGTTGCAACTCTCTGTAGAAATCTTTTCCGTCAATATCAGTTTCTCCATTGTGTGTCAAAATATTTGAAAGATTGTCACAAGAACTCTTCAAATTTTTTCATCGAGGCACATCTTCAAATCAAACAGGAAGCCAAAATTTTGTTCATACAACCAAAATTTCTTGAATCTTTCATCAATTGAGGCAAGAGTTTTGTTAACTATATACATGAAGTATTGCACTCTGCAACTCTCTTCAGCAGAAAACACGACTTCTTCAATTAAAACCTCATCAAAATGCCTTTTTATCTGGATTTGCCTTTTTTCACAAAAAAATGGTTCAATTTCCATTTGTTGAGCAAGTTCTCGGGCTGCTTTAAGGGCATCATTGAATCCACGCTCTCTATACCCACGAAAAAAAAATCAATAAGCCCTTCAATCGATCTACCGCGACAACAATATGCATACCCTCATTTTATTCAACGATTTTTTTTTTTTTGAAATGTTCAGTGATTTAAAATGTACTTAATTTTTTTAAACTATTATAAAGGTTGGAGAAAATTTTGTTCAGGGCGTTGTGCCCGTATCATTACTCGTTTTAGTTATTGTTGTTTTACTAATATTTTTTTTAACCACTCTAAACTAAAATAAATAAATAAAATAAAATAAGCCCTCCGTCCCTGTGCTATATCACCGTCGTTAATTACTTTGATGGAGGTGACAAATATTTAGTAATTAACGAGTAATGACCTAGTTTAGGATAGGGTGTAAACAATCCGAGCCGCTCGTGAGCCGTTCGCGCACCGCTCGACGGTCGGCTCGTATATGGCTTTGCCTAACTCGAGCAGCTCATCATAATTAACGAGCCGAACTCAAGCAATTTAATGCTTGACTCGACATGCTCGCGAGCCTTATCAAGTATTTTAATATTATTTAAAATATATTATATTTCTTATTATTATGCTGCTTGACTTAATAATATTTCATGTGCATATCTTAGCATTTTTACTATTTTTTTGAGATGCTCTAGCTCGAGCTCGAGTTTAAAAGTGTTCGATTTTTTTTCGAGCATAATCGAGTCGAAGTCGAGCATGATTAATATCTTATCGAACTGGTCTCGAGCAATTTGTTTCCTGCTCGAGTGATCTCGAGCCGAGTTCGAGCATCACTGTTTTGAAAAATTACTCGGTTCGATAAATAAATAGTTGATTCGGATTGAATCGTTTACACCCTAGTTTAGGATCATTCTAAGAACTCCATTGTAGTGCAAAAAGAAGGCACTCAATCTAAAGGGACCACTTAACGTTAATTAGGTTAGTGTTTAATACCCATTTTGCCCTTTGGCCCTTACCACTTTGAATGCTTAGGTATCACTTTTTTGTAAACAGAAGTTTGAAAGAAAAGTGAGGTTTGTAGGCATATTTGTAATCCTAAAACTTGAATACGCAGACAGAATGTATAGTAAGTCAAGCCATAATGACCATGCGTATGTCGAATTGAAGTCAATTTGACCAAATATGGCAAATGTAGTAATTTGTTGAGGAGTTCAGTAAAGCGGTCTATCTTTACTCATCTCTTTTTACACTTCTAATCCAACCAAATTTTCTGTCAGTCCCTACAGATTAGGCTTTAACGTCGGTAACTGCAACATAAATCTACTTTATCTATTTGCTTTAGGGGTCATTCTATTCTATGGTAGGGACTCCCTATGTAGGGAGTTGTCTACGTGGCATCATCGAACGACCGAAACAGTTTTGGTGGGATGATGATGATACCAATGCGCAACTCCCTACGTAGGGAATCTCTATGTAAGAATTTTTCTTGTTTTAGGAATTACACAAATATGTCAAATTTCTTTATTATTACAGAGAATGCGGCTATTTTTGCACCTCAACCGTTCCTTCATTGTACCCGCCTATCGGTACACCAAAGTGTTTTCGCATAATCGATCTTGTGAAAGTTGATTCTGGACGAAAAAACAGACTTTTATCTTAGTTGATTCAGAATTAACTCGATCTGCGGCAAGTCGGTTTTTTTGCTTTATTAACCGACTTCAATAAAGTCGATTTTATTGTGTTGCACAGGTAGTATGTTGCACCGATAGAGTAAGTGTGGTGTAAACAAATGTCGTCTTCTTAAATCTGAAACACAATTGGAATGAGATTGAATAAGTCTCATGGAATATACGTATTAAAATGAAATTGACAGACTTTTGCATGCAAGAATATTATAAATGAAATGCATATTGTAAAACTTCGAACTTTTAATTAAGAGTTATATATTTTTTTCTCGTAAATGAGTGATTTTATGGATTAGTAATGACCAATAAATATGTGCTTGACAGGAAATACGACTATTCTAATTTAAAGAGATATTATTGAGATTCATTAAATAAACAAAATTATGGAGAAGAGTTTTTTTATTTATTTAGCCATGTCGTCGTGTCCGAGACGTGTCGTGTCGTGCGGCGTTTCGATCTGTTTTCATGCTTCATATGTATTGTGCAATCGGGGAATTTACCGACAGAAACGGGTTTAACCCCACCGTTGAGCCGATGAAATCCACCCCAAGGCCGGTGGTCCCAAAGCCCAAATCTGTTGCATAAAGTCCCCTCTGACTTCTCCTAGTGGGGTAATATTGACTCGAATTGTGATCAAGATAACTAGGTGCAGATTGAATGAAAAATCATAAAAATTAACATAGCAATTCGATTATATAATTCTAATCTCTCGAAACGTTCGGCACGCATAATAAATCTAGGAAATAAATAAAGAAATGAATAATAATTAATCAAAGTCTTCAACTCCGGCGTCCTCAAACGTCGTCATCAAAGTTCTCCTCGAACTCATCATTTACCTCGTTCGTCTTCTCTTCCCCAAACACATAAATAAACATGCATTTGAGGTAAGTACAATGTACAAAGTAAGAAGTAGAAGCTACAATATAATTAAGGTTTATTATTAAAAGATTTGCCTTACTGAGACCGACTCGATCTAGGGTTCACTACATGCCCATCGACACGTCGTGACTATACGTTTCTAACTTAGCTTATCTTTGTTACATCATTACTCGAGGACACAATGCATGGTGAAAATTCCACCACGAGATATACTTGCCAACTACGGTGATTAGCACCGGTAGTCCCGGGATCTCCCCGGTATGCATATACGTCCGATGGATTTCCTCCACTACCCTTGGCCTTTTGAGCCAGTAGCGTTGTCCACCTTTTATGAACGTATCACATCGCCGATTTGAATCAGTGCCTAACCAAGAATAGATGACGTTTTAGCTTTTACTACACTTATGTAATTATTAATGTGAATTAACTAGTCACCTAAGTGTTTTCAGAATAATACTTACCTTATCAGCTCTACTCCCTCACTTAGACAACTAGACATCACATCCTATTAATTACACAGACAATGATGAACCCTAGTTCATCAAAGCACAAGCCCTTTCATGCCCTTCCGACGGATCCGAACTTCAACTCCCTTTAAGAGTACATTCGGTGTTTTAACTGAACGAATCAGAAACTCAATCGGGGCTTGTTCATATTTAATTAGGGTTATTTAATCATGAATTTAGGTTTAAAAATTCAAAACATAGCTTAAAACAACATTACATAGAAAACTGGGGCAATGCGTGCGCATTACTCGGAATGCGTGCGCATCCCCGTCGCACTTATTCTAAGCAATCCCGCATCGGGAATGCGGGCGCATTGCTAGCCAATGCGTACACATCCTACGCGAGAAAAAGCCAACAGCTAAAATTTGCGATATGGATTCAAGAAAATTGTGATGATTGATGCTAGCTTTGGATCATGAGGAATCATTCGGGATTGATAATCTGCGATTCAAACGAATTGAGGAAGAAAATTGTGGATTTTTTTTTTTTTTTATTTTTATTTATGGAAAATAGTGGAAAATTCATTTGACCGATTCAGTAATCAAAACTTGTGGTTACTTATGTTGTTTGTACGCTGATATTGCATTTTTTACTCCCCGTTTCGATTTATCTGAGGCAATTGTCAAAATCACTCATATTAAGAATGTGAGTTAATGCATTAATTTTTACAATGAAATGACTAGAAAGTCATTGGATATAATTATTGTGGCATTGTCTTTTATATCTCATACTGTAATAAGTAAGGGTAAATCAAGTAAAAACTAAACAAATGTTGCATTGGAAATTGTACTGTCTCACATAAAATGAAACAAAATATTTTGATAACTGTATCAGTTATTGTGAAACGGAATGAGTAGTCGTTTAACCGACTTCGGCCGTTGGGTCTCGATAGATTTCTAATTTTCTATCGTAGTCCAGGTGGAATTAATTATTATTATTTTTCAAAATTTAAAAAATATTCCAATTTTAAGTTTCAGGCTATTAAATGCTTCTCTTCTAATACAACCTCCGTCCTATAAAAAATATCTACATTTTACTATTTACACTGATTAAGAAACTCAATTAATGCGTTGTGTTTTAATAGTAATAGACATATATACTCATATCTTATAATTAATGTTTGTATTGGAATATGAAATGAACATACAATAATAAATTCTAAGGGTATGTTTGGAAACATAGCATTAAATGATGTATTGATTTTCTAAATTAACCCTTTTTATGGGACAAAATTTTTTTTTCAAATGTGGATACTTATTATGGAACGGAGATAGTACATATATTCAATCATTTCGAAAAGTATAATGATACATGCCCCAAACTTGTGCACAAATTTGACACCGAGATGTTATCTCAGCCTTGTATTATTTTTAATACATGACAAGTAAAAAAAGACAAAAAATTAAAGGGTGAAGATGCATTTTGGGAGGATGAATCGGTGGATTGGTCGGTGACTTAATCACTCTCCTTTCGAAAAAGGGGTCCATTGCATTATCTTTTTACCGATTAAAGGATTAACTCGTTCCTTTTTTTTTTTTTTTTTTTTTTTGAGGGCAACTCATGCCTTTTGAAATTGTGAAAATTCAATATAGATCAATGGAACCAAATAAAACAAAACTGTGAAATGATTGTTACACTACCACCCCAAATTTTAGTGAGGGTAAAATAGTAATCTAGTTATAATATTTATTTCCTATCTTATCATTTACCCTAATAATAATTAAAGGAAAAAGAGATTTATGGGAATTAATAAATAAGAACTAATTTCCGAAAAAGATAATCCCCACCCTCTAATCCCCCCATTTACAGGCTGTCTGAGTAAAAAAAAACCGAGGAGTCTGCTGGAGAGAAAAATAAGAGAAGAAGAATCTTGGCAATTGAAGCTAATCCGTTGCGTTTTTTTCAACAACCCACAATAGAAGAATTTCAAGTCTCGTCGCTGGCATCGTTTTGGTATCAACAAATCTCTTTTTTCGTAAGATTTCTCCTTTAGCCCCTAACTAGAGTTCCAATCGTTTCGTGTTAGAATTTTGAGTTTTAGTGGTGTACAATGTTGTAGTAGTCGTAGAATTATGCATTCGTTTCGTGCTAGACTGGTTTTAGCGCATGCCAAAATGGTTTGAAATTTGCAGAATGGTTCTGTTCATGGTTTGTGTGCGCCAAAGGGGCTTAGCGCGTGCCAAAGATTTCATACATGGAACATAAAGCTCTATTCAGGTATTGCGCAGGCCAAAAGGGCTTAGCGTGCGCTCAAGGTCAGTAGAATCGAACATAATGCTCTGTTCGATTTTAGCGCGCGTGAAAGGCTGTCAGCGTGCGTCAAAGAGGTGCATAATGGAAACAAGATGATATGGACAAGTTTTCGAACACACCAAAGGGTGTTAGCGTGCGCCGAAATCCCTGTTCACCACATTTTCATATTTTCTCTTGTATAGCATGATGTTTTATGGTATGTATGCCCTTAGAACTTGGAAATGTCTAACGCTGACTTTTGGTAGCCTCAACTCAGCACCACAACAGAGACCCTCTGCAGGGAGAATGTGGAAGCACTGGAAGGCGGTTGTTTAGGCCTTGCGGGATATTGACTTAGTAGTCAATGGTCTTTTTACAATGTGATGAGTAATATAATTAGATTGTCTAGGACTATATGTCCTTAGAAAGTCTATACATAAATGAATCTAGATGGTTGGAATTAAATTCGTAAATACATAATTGTGTGTCTAAAAGCTAAAACATTGTAACTCTTGGTAAGGCACATTTATGATTCGCAGCATGAGCAAGACCACACAGAACAGTCTGTGCCTTATGAAGTGCTGAACGTCTCCCAGTGCAGACCTGTCATTCGGGCATTGTGTCCTTGAGTTATAACGTAACAAACCTTACTTGGTCGAGGTTTTGGAAATAGAGATAGTAGAGGGAGAGTGAACTCTTTATTTAAAACCTACGTGGTAGTGTCTCTAGAATTATTTTTGCTATAATATATTGTTGTAGCCCGTTTCTTCTAACTCTTACTGAGTACAACAGTACTACCCCTTATTACGGTTCCTACCCCGGGAAGGTGATTGGCATGTAGATGAGTATGGATATGATGATAGCCATGATGGAGCTGATGCATGACTTCAAGTCTTCTGATGAAGCATGTTATATTTTATTATGCTTTCTTGTTATTTTGTTGAGAGATTAAACATGTAGTTGTTTGAGGACATCTAGACTTTTATTGTTTCTCATTGGGATTTGTAATAGTTATGAACAACATTTATTTTGTTGTTTGTCGTTTGGTTTTCATAGACGTGGAGTGGAACTAGTTGATCCGTTTTGTCTTTTGACATTCCTGAGTCGTGCTTAGTTTTAATTTCCGCTTTACTATGATGATGTTGTCATACGAGGCTTACGTATATATATATTTATTTTTCTTAAAAAAATATATGCGTGCCGTGCGTTCTTTCTGGACAATAACTCGGTGTCCGGCAACAGGGTGTCACAGTTAGTATCATAACAAAGTTCATATCTTACGTGTAAGTTCGTAAATTAAGTTGAATTGTATAACTTCCTTTAGCAGCTTAGGTGATCCCTCTTTCTTTCAGAATGGCTACAAGTAAAAAGAATACCGTAGTAATGGGACTTCAGTGAGCCTCAAAGAATTCAAGGTATATCAGTTTTTAAGCAAGTTGATTAGAATAAGGGGATACCATAGGAAGGGCAGGGGTTGGTGGAGGTTCAGAACAGTTAGGGATAGTTTGAGCAGACTTCTGAGGTAGTTATTGTTGAAATAGTGTCCTAAACCCAATCGGGTTGGACCGGATCCGACCGGGTTGGATCATTTCTACCATTTCTTTATGTTTATACATATATTAAATGGCTTTTTCCGTTGTCATATATTTGTTCTTTTAAAGAACCAACTATGAAATGTTATATGATAACGTCCTTAGTATTAAACTGTGATAGAGAAACCATGATAGGCGATTATGGTTGATGAGATCTCTAATCACTTTAATAAGTTTGAACTTAAATGTCTCTAGGCTTATGTACTATTAAACAGGGCATTGATAGTACAATCAGGGATAGATCTCGTCTATCGAAGTGTAGAGACACTTGGACTGTACGTGGACGTGACCCATTTACACTGTTAAGTGTCACACTATGTGACGGTTGTGTAATTATCCTTAGGACCGGAGTCTTCATGGCATCACGGTGTGGATTGTCATGCTTTGACACTATTAAGGTTTCCCCTAGCCACGGGGCGATCATGCGGTAGTGCTTGGGCGTGATACTGAAGCAGGCGGAGTATACATGTTCGGTCATCCGGAAATCACGTACCCTATCAGTAGGGGTGAATATCTGAAAGGGTCTTCTTATAAGAATTGTCTTACTATCGAGAATCTTTGCAAAGTGAAAGTAAATGAGTTACTTCGAAAGAGCATGATATCCAGATTATAAGATACGGTCGTTGATGTTTGACACTCGACGAACGACCGTATGGATATTATTACAGCGATAAGATTCTATTTACACGGTAACCATTTCACATGAAAGGTAGTAGTCATTGCATTTTACTCTTCCGATGATTGGGGGTCACGGTGTATTGCTAGACGCTATCCCGTGATCGTTAGGTATGAAGGTCATTTTCGTAATTTGCACTTTGTGTCTACGGCCAACATATTCGGAAACCTATCAGGTCACACACATAAGAACATCTAGCCGGATTAAAATTCGGTTATAGTGATAACCAAATAAGGAAAGAATTTATCTCATGCTATAAAGGTTATAGTGGTAATTAATAGAGTGGTATTTATTTGTTATGAATAAATATAATACAAGATATTAATTAAGTTGATTAATTAAATATACACATAATGTATGTGTATGTCGAAATTGTTATGTCTATATGATACGCATGTATTTTGCAAATTAATTATATGTTTTTGTCTAAAAGGACAAATTAGTGTGTTTATTAGGCTACAAGGAAATGAAATATTAATAAGGACAAAACCTAATTATACTTACCAAAATACCCTTTTCCCAAAAAAAAAAAAAACCTATTTTACAGGCTGCATTTTTGAACGATTTGGGGAGGAGAAGCGCTCAACCATGGCCGCCGCCCCTCTGCAGCCTGCTCTTACCTCTCCAACCCCACTGCCATGGTCAAAGCCTCCTCCCATCCAACGTCCTCAGCCCTCTACCCCATGAATTCCGACAACCCTGCAAATAACCAACCTCCGGCAACCATGATTGCATCTGTAGTTTACTCCGGAGAGAGAGGACGAGGACGAGGATCAATGGCAAATGCATCAGCGTTCAAAAACGGGAGAGAGGACGAGGAAATAGAGGGTATTTTGCAGGGGGCTTGCCGGAGATTACGAGAAACAGGAGTAGACCGGAGAGAGTCCAATTTCCGTCCAAGTCCAAGAATCAGGATGTTTATTTGAGCCATGGAAGATTGGCCACGAAAATCATGGAAGATTGGAGCCATGGAAGATTGGCCACGAAAATGAAATCAATAATCAGGCTGTTTTTTTTCCGGCCAATTCCAATTTCCGCCCAAGTCCAATTTCCAAACAGTCTGTATTTTTTCCGGCAAGCAAGCTGCTTTTTTTCCGGCCAAGTCCAATTTAATGAAGCTGGTCGTTTTTTTTTTTTGAAAAAGTTTAGGGTCGTTACTACATTTTACGGGGCTATTACTATTTGTTTTTAGTCTGTTGCTACTTGTTTTTTGGATGCTACGACATTTTTATGGGATTGTTACGACTTGTTTATTGGCCGTTACTATATTTTACGGGCTGTTATTACTTGTTTTAAGACTGTTACAACTTATTTTTAGGCTGTTACTTCTTTTTCGTTGGGTGTTACGATTTTTTTCGAGGCTGTTACTACTTGTTTTTAGGCTGTTACTATTTTTCATTGGATGTTACGACATTTTATGGGTTGTTGCTACTTCTTCATTGGCTGTTACTATTAAAATTATAAAGGGGCATTTTTGTCACTATATTAGCAATTTGTCCTTACTAATCTCTGATTTTGAAATTTGTCCTTCTAGACCCATTTATCATTTTTTTTGTCCTTCTAGCCCCTTCCCCCAATTAATTAATCATAGCATTATATTAATGAAAGAATATTCCGGATGCCAAAATATTGGCAAAAAGGGCGCATTTTTGAAGTGTATAGGATACATTTGGACTGTGCAATTTAATTAATAAGATTACTATAATATGAATCTGGGGATTCATCTGGGGCGCAGGTCACCCTATTTAAGGGAGGCTTGACTAGCCCTTTTGAATATCACAATTCCAAGAGCTAATAGTTTTTATGAAAAATAGAGAGAGATTAGAGAGAGAGAAAAGGCCGGTCTAGCAACCGGATTTTTCTAGTAGCAATCCAAGATGGGATTCCGGCGGGCTGTTCGTGTGGATCACCGGTAGAGGCCGAACGCTTAGGCGGCTCCGTACATCTCTACTCTCCTTAGACGGTCAAAGCGTCGATCTTTTAGATCAATCAAGGTAACCACCGTCTACTAGCTTATTTGTTTATTGCTTAAACGAAGTCGATCTTTGAATTCCACTGCATTCCCACGTAGATTTCCTAACAGTTACCACGCATATTTTTGTTCCTTTATCTGGGGTTACATGTACCTTACATTTATCAGTGGCTCTTTCTACCGCCACCCTTACCATAGGACATATAAGCATACCACTACCTTCTCAACCTACTACCTACTATAATGCCTCCAACACCATGTCTTTTCACCCCTCAGTTTACATGCCACATTCTACCTTCTATCTTCCACCACCGAGCTATACCTTACACCCTACAGTATATCCGCCATACTACGTGGATTACCCGCCACCACCATATCATCCATCACCCTTATATGCTTACCCTACACAGATAGCTTGTCCTCCCACCTCCTACAAAAGAACCAACACCAGAGCCATATGCACCATACCCTGACTCTTATCCCCCTTAACACCAGCCAAAAAGAACATCCCAACCTCAACAAATATACCATCCCTATCACTCTCAGCCATAGGCATACCCTTACCCGCCTTAAGCACTACCCACAGGGAGCCTACCCGCCGGCACATTACCCGATATCATATACTTGATTCTAATATGGAGCGTGAACATTCTAGACGGTTCTTGGATGTTAAAAAGACAGGCATTGAGCATTTTAATGGAAAAACCATTACCACGGTGACAAAGAGTTGGCTGAGAACAATGGAGAAAAACTTTGGATAGATGAGACAGTATCTTCGTTAACAGGAATAGCCTATGAGTGAGCCGATATGATTGAGAATACTAAGGGTAGGATCACAGACTGAGATGGATTCAAGGAAGCCTTTTTGGAGGAGTTTTTCCCGACAGCTCAATGGTCGGCAAATGAGAGTGAGTTTTACCATCTTCGGCAGGAGGGCATATCTATAATAGAATATTAGAGGAGATTTCATGATCTTAGGAAGTGAATTTGTTACAGTATAAAAGGTGATGGGAATGCTGAGTGCACTCTGTTGATCATATGAAGATATCAGCAGCCTGCTAACGGCATGAACACCAGCAACCTGCTGACAGTATGAACACCAGCAGCCTGCTGATTAGTTTAGTTAGTTCAATATAGAAAACGGTTATTTCATTGTAATTTGTTATAACTGTTTGTAACTTACTTGTAACTAATTCATGAGGTGTATGATGTTATAAATACCCTACGATCAGCCACTTTAAAAACAACTTGTAACTTTATTTGATCAATAATAATTCCGCATTTTATTTTGTGTTTGTAATTCTACAAACTTCATCATGGTATCGGAGTAAAAATTCTCAAATTTCTAAATGCTTTCCAGCGTTTCTCTCCAGTTTTTTGAAGAATATTGAGAGTGTTATTCATTTTTTCTTTGTTTTCAGTTTCTTGAGAGTAAAGTGTCATCTCTTTCCCTGTTTTTTTGATCAGTTCTTGATTGGTTTTTTTTTCACCATCATTGTTGGATTGTGATCAATTCTGGAGTTCTTGATAGCCATGGCAGCTAAGAAACAAGAAATAAGTCCCTCTAGTCCATTCTATGTTCATCCTAATGAGAATCCTTCTATAGTTCTTGTTCAGCCATTGATGAATGGCAACAACTATAATCCATGGAAAATGTCCATGGAAATGGTGTTAAGAATAAACTTGGCTTTGTAGATGGCACAATCAAGAGGACTGAAGCAGATTTAGCAGATATTTAGGCATAGAGGCAATGTGACACAATGGTGAGATCATGGATCTTAAATTCTGTAGAGAACACCATAGAACAAAGTTTGATGTATTTCAAGAATGCACATGCAGTTTGGAAGAATCTTGCTGCAAGATTTTCAAATGTTGAAGCATTAAGACATTCAGATCTTCTTAAAGAAATGCATCTACCGAAACAAGGCACATAATCTGTCAATCAATATTTCACAAAATTGATGATTATTTGGGAAGAAATCAAGACCATCAGGCCTGTAACAATTTGTTCATGTGATCCTCAATGTCACTGCAATGCAATCAGCAATCTGATGGATCATATTGAGGATGAACTGTTCGGTAAAAACGAGTTTTACAATTTATAACCGAAACACCCCAAGTATAAGGATCGTAGTATAGGATGTTTACGGGTCGTCCTAAGGGAGTGGAATGTTTATCGGATTCAAATATAAATCTATATCAATTATGTCACAATTATCTATCTAAACTAAAGCTGAAACTAACTAAAACCTAAACCTAAGAATTAAAACTAAAACAGGAAATAAAAAACAAGCGAGAAAATAAGAAAACGAAATACGGACGAGCGTTCACTAAAGTGAACGAGCGTACGGAAACTAAATCTAATGGACGAGCGTACGCTATTGCGGACGAGCGTCGATTACGAACCGAAACGAGAAAAGTGCGGGAAAACGACGCGGGAAACTAGGGTTTATATAACTAGAACTTAAACTAAACTTAATCTAAGCGATTCGATTAAAACAATTAAAGGAAAAAACAGCAAGGCGACTAGGTTCCACCTATCAACCAACAATCCAACTAGACGGTGATTAAAAAGACATAGTTTTTAGTAGTGATTTATTCACGAATTCAATTAAATTTCTTCAACCAAATTCTAGGGTTCCGTTTATCTTTTCAAATAAACTAAACATGCAATCAAAACGAAATCACGAGGTTGTTTCCCAACTCTTACTCAACTAATCATGCTTAATCTCTAACAACATGAATAATTGCATTACTTTGAACAAAAGAGAACTTAAACAATATATTTTCATATAATCATTCAAGCATCAAATATAAATAGATCGTTTCATCAAATCTTAATCCAATAAAACATAACAATGCAAAACAGATCCAAAGTAATGAAAAACTATGAAATAAACTCACTAAACTTAAGCATCGAACTCTCTAGTTGGTTTTGTTGTTGATAAGCTTCCTCCGTCGACTCACTGCAAGGTTTCTAGCCAACAATCATATTGGAGATGATTGTTGGGTTGGAGAAGTTCATCTCTGTGTAAAAAGGCTTGTGGCCGCAGCTTTTTGGTGTAAAATTGCGATCTCAATTATGTGGTATGAATTAGGGTTAAGAGGCTGCTGCTATATATAGAATTTTAAGGCGGTTAGGGTTTAAGTCGGCCTTGAACGCCCGTCTGGTCTCGTGGACGCCCGTCCAGAATGCCTGGACGCTAATCAAACGCTCGTTCATCCTCCGTCTGAACTCTCTGAATGTAAAATACGATTCTGGACGCTGCATGGACGCCAGTTCACTTCTGGACGCTCGTTTAGGATCAGTAGACGCCCGTTTGAGCGCGAGGATCGGATCTCTTCATCTTTATCCAATTTCTTCAAGCCAATTCCAACTCTATCTCTTATAATTCGACTTGAGCTTCATTTATCCTCATTATATGCACGAAAATCAACACCTACATGATAAATAAACAATGCAAAAATGTAATAAAATCCAAATAATAATAATTCCATTAAATCAACACTTAAAATCATCAATTTTGCATACAACCCTCTTAAAATCATCTTTATTAAATATTTACACTTAAACCCTTAATTCTCATGTAAATTACGCAAATGTGGGGAAAATAATAATGAAATAAACCTTTAATAATCATATAAATATGGCCTTAACATGAACATGTCATGAAATCCCTCAAAGGATTGAGGGATGAATTTGAGCCAATGGTCTCACATGAAATGTTGATGGTTCCATTTCCAGAAATTCATGATGCTTTTGCAATGGCAATCAAGTTTGAAAGACAGAAGGTGTATGTGGCTAACAAGGCCAGGAATCAAGCTTCCATGGTTCTCTTGTCACACAAGAATGGACATGGACAAAATCAGATTGTCAGTAGACCTAACTCTGCTGCAAATCCCAGGCCTAAAAATCCCAAAAAGATAATGTAGTTTTTGTGGATTCAATGGCCATACCGAGGAGACTTGTTACAAGAAGCATGGATTTCCTCCTGGTTTCAAGTCAAAAAGAGCCAATATGGTAGAAGAGGATCAATCAGCATACTAAGATCAGGCACCAAGCAGGTCTGCTGGACTAGGGTTTCTCAATCTTACTACACAACAACTTGACAAGTTGATGGCTCTGTTGAATGATCCTTCTAGACATGCGGGATTTTCTATTGGCCAACTTGCTGATGTTGTTACACACTATTCACCTGCTACAGGAACATGTGACCTAAATTTAGTAAGATTAATACAATGGATCTTGGACTCTGGTGCCACTGATCACATTGTAGGATCATTAGATATGTTAAGCAATCCCAATCCATCTTCTGGTATAAAAATGGGATTACCTAATGGAAATAATGTCTCTGTCACACATATAGGACAAGTGAGGATTAACACTCAACTGGTCCTACATGATGTGTTTTGCATTCCTGGTTTTAAGTACAACTTTTTATCTTTACCTTCTTTTATTAATCATACAAAGGTGCAGCTGTATTTTCTGCTAACAAGTGTGTTTTGCAGGACAAGATCAAGAAAGTGATTGGTTCAGATGAGTTACAAAGAGGACTCTATGTCATTGACCAACCAATAAGACTTTCTGTTACCAATGCTGTAGAAACTCACACTCTATCTGATAGATTAGAGGATGCACTTTTATGGCACTACAGACTTTGGCCCTTGCCAGACAAAAGATTGCAAGTCATCAGTTCACAGTCTGACGATGTCAAATTTTGTAATCATGATCTTTGTTATGTCTGTCTTATGTCTAAACTGAAGAAAAATCCTTTTCCTTTAAGTACAACTGCTGTAAATGCTACTTTTGACCTTGTTCATATGGATATTCGGGGTCCTCTGAGACAGCATACTTTAAATGGACAACAATATTTTCTTACTGTTGTAAATGATTGATTTACTTGGGTTTTTTTTATGAGGCTTAAATCTGAAGCCTCTGACCTTGTGAAATCTTTTGTTAAATTTGTTTCTACTCAATTTCATAAAGTTATTAAAGTAATTAGATCTGACAATGGTGCAGAATTTCAACTTACTGACTTTTATGCTCAGCAGGGTATCATACATCAGACATCCTGTGTTAATACACATGAGCAAAATGGTATTGTTGAAAGAAAACATCAGCATTTTCTTAATGTTGCAAGAGGTTTGAGGTTCCAGAGTAATCTACCTATTGATATTGGGGTTTTTGTCTTTTGCATGCTGTAAAGTTGATTAATGCCACACCTACACCACTGCTGAAGGAAAGCACTCCATATGAAGTGCTTTATGGCACCAAACCAGACTATTCTATGTTTAAAGTTTTTGGTTGCTTAGTTTTTTCATGCACACTTCAACAGTATAGGAAAAAATTCGACTCACGATGTAGGACATGTGTCTTTCTTGGGAATTCAACTACATCTAAGGGTGCTATTCTCTTAGACATTACCAACAAAGATATCTTTGTTGCTAGAAATACTCAATTCCATGAGACTTATTTTCCTCTCTCTCAACAGGTGTTGGGAAAGCCTATATATCTTGTTGACATGTCTGTTCCTTTGCCAGTAATGGACACTTTTGATGACTGCAGCGAATCGAATCGTTAAAGCAAGAATGCCATACCGAAACATCCGGACCAACCGGCAATGGGATCGCTAAGAAGGACCGAAACATCCAATGAAAGGCATGCACCAGTAAATCAGGCACCTGAACCCACATAACTAAGAAGGTCCACCGGAACAAGGAAATCACTAACCTTTTATCAAGGGGGTGCTCATAATGTTCAGCAGACTCCACATCTACTGAGTGCAGTCATGAGTCTGGATAACCTCTCAACAGACTATGCCATATTCATTAATGCTATTGATGTTAAAAAGCCTATGACCTATAATCAAACCATCAAGCATGATGAATGGAAGGAGGCAATGAACAAAGAAATTGAAGCTTTACAAAAGACTCACACATGGGAGATAGTTGATCCGCTATTGATGCCTTTGATTTATGAGGGGTTATTAAGCACAAAAAGCCTGTGCAAAAAACCCATAGGGTGCAAATGGGTGTACAAAATCAAACACAATCCCGATGGACCGGTAGAGAGATGCAAAGCTAGACTAGTAGGAAAAGGCTACACTCAAACATATGGGAGTATGAGGATGTGCATAGACTACATGGAGTTGAATAACTTGACCATTAAGAATAAGTACCCACTCCCAAGGATAGATGACCTCTTTAATTAGCTTAAGGGGAAAAGAGTGTTTTCTAAGATTGACTTAAGGTCAAGTTACCTTAGTTGAAGGTTAAGGAGTCAGATATTCCGAAGACAACTTTCAGTACTAGGTATGGGCATTATGAGTTTGGAGTCATTCTATTTGGTATCACGAATGCACTCTCAACATTTATGGACATTATGCAAAGAGTTTTCATGCCATATCTAGATGAGTTTGTGATAGCCTTAATCGATGACATTTTGATCTAGTCAAAGGAGGAGAAGAAACATGAAGAGTACGTAAGGATAGTGTTACAAACTCTTAGATAGAACATATTGTATGGGAAGTTCAGTAAGTGCGAGTTTTGGTTGGATCAAGTGAATTTTTTGGGTTATGTGATTTTAGGAGAACGAATTAAAATGGATCCAGCTAAGAGAATGAGTGACTAAATGGCCTAGACCGACTACTGTTTCATTGATCAAAAGTTTCTTGGGGTTTATCAGGCTACTACAGACGGTTCGTCAAGGATGTTTCAAAGATTACATCACTCCAACACGGTTCAATAGAAAAGTGTAAGGTATGAGTAGAGTAAGAAATGTGAGGAGGCCTTTCAGACTCTCAAGAAAAGGTTGACCACAACCCCAATATTAACCCTACCTGAAGCATTTGATAAATATGACATATATACGGGTGCTTTATGTAAAGGTCTTCGTTGTGTGTTAACTCAGAATGGGAAAGCAATTACTGATGCGTTCAAGCATTTAAGGCTACACGAGAAGAATTATCCTGCACATGATTTGAGTTAGCAGCAGTGGTTTTTGCTTTGAAGACTTGGAGACAATACCTATATGGAGTCAAAACTCAGATTTTCACCAACCACCAAAGCCTTACATACTTCTTTAAGCAACAACATTTCAATATGTCCAAGGGCGATGGTTGGAATATGCAAAGGTCTATGACCTGTATATTCAGTACCATCTAGGAAAGGAAAGTATAGTAGCAGATGCCTTGAGTAGAAGGCCAGTAAGTGCACTTCTCAGTGTGCCAGAATTTGTGGATCTGTTGGAGAGTTTCACCATTCAAAATATCGGTCTACAAGAACCGATAAAGTATGTTGCACCGTTGATTTCTAGGTTAGAGTAAGTTGATGAGATTATGGACAAGCCAGATGATGATCCACTGGATTAGTAACCGGTGAAATACCAAAAAAGCCCACGCGATTCAGCCACTAGCAAAAAATAGAACATAAATGAGTCGACGACAGAGGATTTGGGCTTCCTGGGCCCAAAGCAGTGTAGTCTTTCCTGGCCAAATAAAGGATTTGGGCTTCTGGCTACGCTCTCTCTCGTTCTATGAGGACGGGTGAAGTTTCCGATGGATAAGCTGTATCCGCGGAAGGAGGGTATTACTTAGATGTGAAATTTTCATACCTCATAGGTTGTGATATTGATCTTACGGGGAGAACGGAATCAAATAGTTCAATGGCACTAGTAGCATTGTCGACAGACTGTCAGGTCTCGGCTATCCGAAAAACACAGACTGAGGCCGAGCGATAAACAATGCAAGAACTTCGACTACATCAAGAATGTCAACCGCTAAATCGTCAGCAAATTCGAGAAGCATGAAAAAACCCTGACGAACTAAACCAACAAGTGGTTATGAGTTAGATGAAGACGGCAACCTTTGGTACTGGAATCGGCTATGTGTTCCAAATGTGGATGAGTTGAGGAAGACAATGATGAATGAAGCCCACAAGATAGCGTTTGCAGTCCATCCCAGAGTGACCAGGATGTATATAGAGTTGAAACAGTATTATTGGTGGCCCTCTATGAAGGTAAAAATAGCAGAGTTTGTGTCAAAGTGTGACACCTGTCACAGAGTGAAAATTGAGCACAGGAGACCGTCATGGTTGCTTAAGCCTTTGGAGATTCTTGAGTGGAAATGGGAGAATATTACCATGGATTTCATTAGTGGATTATCGAACATGAAGACGGGCTATGATAAGATTTGGCTGATAGTAGACTGGTTGACCAAATTAGCACATTTTTTTCCAGTTAACGAGAACATAGCATTGAAGAAGTTAGCTACCCTTTACCCCCACTACATAGTGAAGCTTTATGCGGTCCCGGTTTCCATCATGTCAGACAAGGATAGACGGAATTTAGCAGGTTTTGGATGAGTCTTCAAAATCAGCTTGGCACCAAGTTGGATTTAAGTACAACGTTTCATCCTCAAATAGATGGACAATCAGAATGAACTATACAGACGCTTGAGGACATGTTGAGAGCATGCGCCTTAAAAGTAGGTAGTTCGTGGGATGAATATCTACCCGCAGCAGAGTTTTCATATAACAATAGTTACCACGCCAGTATCAAGATGTCTTATTTTGAAGTTTTGTACGGAAGAAAATGCAGAACACCAGGTTTTTAGGATGAAGTAGGACATAGACAGATTACATGACCAAAGTTGATTCAGCAATCCAAGGAAATGTTTGAAGTGGTTCGCCGTAACCTCAAGATATCTCAAGGCAGACAGAAGAGTGAGACGGTTTGGGGAGATATAAGAAGAAGACCCTCGAGTTCGAGGTTGGAGATAAAGTATACCTTAAGGCATCTCAAATGGGAGGAGTGAGACGGTTAGGACAGAATGGTAAGTTTAGCCCAATGTATGTAGGTCCTTTTGTGGTCACAGCTAAATTAGGACCTCTAGCCTATGGTTTGCAGTTGCCAGAATCCTTGTCACGGGTACATAATGTCTTTCAAGTGTCAATGTTAAAGAAGTGCTTAACCGACATTGATGTGGAAACAAACATTGACATTGAAATGGTTTAGGAGAACTTGACCTACAAGGAAGATCCAGTCTGTATCTTAGAATGGAAAGTGAAGAAGGTCAAGAATGTGGAGGTTTCGTTAGTCTTGGTTTAGTGGAGCAATCAATAACCATCTGCGGCGACAGGGAGATGAATGACGACATGGTTTGCGAGTTTCCAGGGTTCAGACACCTCCCAGGTATGTTCTGTTTCGAGGACGAAATTTTTTTTAAGAGGGGAAGGATGTAACACCCCAAGTTTTTAGTAAGGGTAAAATAGTAAATTGGTTATAATTATTTATTTTCTATGTTATTATTCACCCTAATAATAATTAAAGGAAAAAGGGATTTATAGGAATTAATAAATTAGAAATAATTTCCACAAAAGATAGCCCCCACCCCTTAATCCCCTTATTTACACGTTTTTTGAGAAAAAAAAAAGATGAGGAGTCGGCTAGAGAGAGAAATCAGGGAGAAGAAGAATCTTGGTAATTGAAGCTGATCCGTTGCTTTTTTC
Source organism: Gentiana straminea (assembly GCA_036785695.1). Taxonomy (NCBI): domain Eukaryota; kingdom Viridiplantae; phylum Streptophyta; class Magnoliopsida; order Gentianales; family Gentianaceae; genus Gentiana; species Gentiana straminea. The sequence goes on from JAVUPR010000100.1 coordinate 834,891, forward strand.
AACAAACCACCGTAGAAGAAGTTGATCGTCTCGTCGCCGGCATCGTTTTGGTATCAACATTTCTCTTTTTCGTAAGTTTTCTCTCTTAGCCCTAAAATAGAATTCCAATCGTTTCGTGTTAGAATTCTGAGTTTTAATGGCATAGAATGTCGTAGTAATTGTAGAATTATGCCTTTGGTTCGTAGATTTTGGGTAGAAGTCGAAGAATCAATGGAATCTTTGTGGTTTACCTTTTTGGATCGCTTTCTTGCTAAATCAAAGATAAATAGATGTCTAAATCGGTTTTTATTGTTGTATATTCTATTGTATCGTATTTGTTGCAGGTTTGAGGTTGTAATAAGGTTGATAAATTTCCGGGTTTCGCATCGAAACACAGTCTGTCCTACCAATTTCCGTCACTTGGCGCGTACCAGACTGGTTTTAGCGCGTGCCAAAATGATAAAAAATTTGCAGAATGGTTCTGTTCATGGCTAGCGTGCGCCAAAGGGTCTTAGCGCGGGTCAAAGATGTCAGGCATGGAACAAAATGCTATGTTCAGGTTTAGCGTGCGCAAAAAGTCCTTGTGCGCTAAAGGTCTGTAGAATCGAACATGATGATATGTTTCGTTTTAGCGCGGTCCAAAGGGTATCCGCACGTCAAAGAAGAGCATAATGGATTAGGTTCTGGACAAGTTTTAGTGCGAGCCAAAGGGTGCTAGCGTGCGCCAAACCCCTGTTCACCACATTTTGATATTTTCTCTTGTATATCATGATGCTTTATGGTATGTATGCCCTTGGAGCTTGTATATCATGATGCTTTAGGTTCTCCTGCTCGTATACACATAAATAATTTAACAAATATAACAAATATTTTGTGGATGTTTGATTGAACGAGTATTTTGGGTTAAATAATGGATATTGGATATAATAAACAAATCATTCCCCTTAAAAAAATACTATTGAACGAGCCGAGCTCGAGTTCGAGCCTGTTCACGAGCTCGAACATTTTTTATATTTATCGAGCCGAGCTCGAACAAACTTTTAGGCTCGTTTGTGTTAACGAGCCGAGCCGAGCCTACCCGATTACAAACGAGCTCGAGCTTGAACATCAGCTACTCGGCTCGGCTAGGCTTGTTAACAGCACTATCCACACGGACCAATCCGTGCCATATGAGGTGCTAAACATATCCCGGTGCAAACCTTTCATTCGGGCATTGTGTCCTCGAATTATAACGTAACAAACCTTACTTGGTCGAGGTTTTGCTAACATAGCTAGTAGAGGGAGAGTGAGCTCTTTATTTACAATCTACGTGGTAGTGATTGTAGAATTATATTTGCTATAATATATTGTTGTATCCGCGATTCTTTTACTCCTTACCGAGTATAATTGTACTTACCCCTTACTATTGTTAACACCCCGAGAAGGTCATTGGCAAGTAGGTGAATATGGATATGAGGATAGCCATGACGGAGTTGATGCATGAGTTCAAGGCTTCCAATGAAGCATGTTATCTTTTGTTATGCTTTCTTGTTATTTTGTTGAGAGATTAAAATGTACTCCCTATGTTTTTTTAACCGACACTTTTCAACACTACAAAAGTTTTTGTTTATCTGTCATTTTAGAGTACCAATACAACATTAATTTTTTTTTTTTTCACTTTTACCCTACAACACAATTAAACCAATTGTTAATTTTTGAATGTAATAATTGGTAACTTGGAAGTTTTGCAATTTCCCAAAGCCGGTAGGATATCAATAGTTTTGAAAAGTGAATGCTGTACGTGGATTAAGTAGAAAAAATATTGTCGGACACAATTTACTAAATAAATTGTTAACCCTACCTATATTAAAAATAATTTTTTAAATTGAAAAAAATGAATACTTAAATCTTAGGAGAAGGATAATATTGTCTTTTAACAATATATTTCAAACATAATCACTTTCTTAATCTGTGTTAATACACTAAAAGCGGCTGATATAAAAAACGGAGGGAGTAGTTGTTTGAGAGCTTCTAGACTGTTATCTTTTGTTTCTCATTGAGATTTGTCATAGTTATGACATTTTTTTCATTGTTTGTCGTTTGATTTTCTTAGACGTGGATTGAAACTAGTTGATCCGTATTGTCTTTTGACATTCCCGAGTCGTGCTTAGTTTTGATATCCGCTTTACTCTGATGATGTTGTATTAATACAAGCTTATATATATATATATACTACCTCCGTCCCAAAATATAAGTCATACTATACTTTTTGTTTTGTCTCGCAATATAAGTCATTCTACATTACTAATGCAACATTTATTACTATTTTATCTATCTTATCCTTAATTTATTATCAATCTAACCACTCATTACTTAACAACTATTGCGTTAATGATAGTCAAGGGGAATGTCGGACATGAAACCATCAAATTTCGACATTCAACCACTTTTTTAATCAATGTGAAAATAACTAGGATGACTTATATTTTGGAACGGAGGTAATATATATATATATATATATATATATATATATATATATATATATATATATATATATATATATATATATACGTTCATACGTTTTTTTTCCGGATAGAGACTCGGCCGGGAACGGGAAATCACAAATGTTATTTTGAATTTTGATATATTATATCAAATATTAGCCATGATTGCCAAAGTAGAGATTTCCAACTGATGATGAAGAACAACAATTTACCGCAAAATTATAAAAAAATGAAGAAAAAACTGTCATAAAAGAGATAGAGAAACTGTTTTCATATGCTGCTGGCTTTCTTTGTCTTGTTATGGTTGAACGTTTGTTTGGTGCTCGGAGCACTTGCCCACGGCCTTCACTAATTAACACACCAAAAAATGCATGCGATTAACGCGCATGCAAGCATGCAGGGAATTCACCTAATATTCTATTACAAACATGCGCCATCCAACTCAATATACTAATTGTGGGTTTTATGATCTCAAAAAAAGAAAAAGAAAAAAAGGCAGTGGAACCACCAGACAGCAGAAGAACAGAGAATAGTTAGAAAGGCCAACCCTTGGGATCCAATCCTTTGATTATTATATTTCTTAATCCGTTCCAAAATAACTTATAAAAACATAACGTCTTTTTGGGTTAACGTGTTGTTAGATATTTTTTTTTCATAAATTATATATTTTTGTTATCGTATGTATTCGAGTTGCTGTAACAAAACGGGATGAAGTGATGTCATTTGTATACATGCATATGCGAAGTGATGCGATTCGGATACATGTATATGCGAAGTGATGCAATTCGGATACATGCACCCGCGAAAAGTGATGCGAATCGAATTCACGAATCTATGAAGTGATGCAATCAAATTCATGTATCTGTGAAGTGTTGTAGCTCATCATCCGAATGCATGCATCTACGAACATATGACCAACACTCTTTTAGTCCTATAAATACGATTCAATGCATATATGAAAATTCAATTTTTTGAAAGCATCATCGGAACTATTTTTTGACTGTTCTCGGGTTTGTTACACACCAGTCATATTTGAATCAGACACCTCTATTATATCCTGATAGATTAGTTGAATAACAATGTATTTGTCATTGAATTAACACAAACCATTACAATGAGTTTATATAGCGAGCCACAAGGCTATAAACGTAAATACACAAATAATTAAATATAAGTTATCGTCTAATACGCTCCCTCAAGCTGACGGCGCTACGCGAAGGCCAAGCTTGGAAATAAAAGTAGAAAAAGATAAACGTGGCGGTGGCTTGGTGAGAACATCGCCAAGGCGATCGGCGGTAGCTACCCGAGCAACACGAACAAGTCCTCGCTCAACATGCTCACGAATGAAGTGATAATCGATAGCAACATGCTTCATTCGTGAGTGAAACTTTGGATTGGCGCTTAGTCGAAGGGCACCTAAATTATCACAAAAAATCACCGGTGTAGAACGAACCGAGAAACCGAGATACGCAAGCGGATAGGTCGGCCAAGCAATCTCGCCGCCGTGTCGGCAACACATACGTATTCTCGCTTCGGTGGACGAACGAGAGAGGCGAGTTTTGCTTCTTGGAGCTCCAAGAAATCGCATTCCTACCCAAGAAGACTATATAAGCGAGAGGTGGAAGTATAACCACTTCCTTATCCCCCCCCAATCCGAATCGAGAGAAAGCATGCGAGCCAACGGTGAATCCCGATATAACCGTAAACCCGTGGTGGTGGTGCCGGACAAATAACGCAACACACGCTTGACTAACATCCAATGGTACTCGGTCGGGGCATGCATAAGGCCGAGCTAGCTTGTTAACAACGAACCGAATATCAAGCCGTGTAAAACATAAATACCGTAAGGCCCCCGAATGCGGCGATGCGAGTAGGGTGCGAAAAAGGCTGGAGAGACAACGGGATCACCGGAAAAGGCATCGACGAGGCATAGGTGTGGAAAGCGGCTTGGATTCCTCCATATGAACCGAGACAAGTAACTCGCGAGTGTACTTGGTCGCGTGAGGAGCATGCCCCCGAGCGAGAATGTGTAACTTCAACACCCAAAAAATACGATAAGGGACCTAGATCCTTAATAGAGAACCTAGACCCAAGCTGATCAATGATACTCTGAACCTGCTCAGCAGAGCTACCTGTGACAATAATATCATCGACATATACCAAGAGCATAGTAATACTGGTTGACGTGCGACAAATAAACAGCGACGGATCAGCCACCGAATTAACAAAACCCATGGTAAGAACAAAAGTTTTAAGCTCATGATACCAGGCACGAGGTGCCCGCGCCGAGGCCATAAATCGCCTTGCGAAGCTTACACACAAACGTGGGTTTTGTAGCATCCTCAAACCCAGGCGGTTGACACATATAGACATCTTCAGCTAGTGTCCCCTGCAGAAAGGCATTATTGACATCGAGCTGACGAAGGCACCAACCCATGGAAACCGCAATGCTAAGAACAAGGCGAATCGTAACAGGCTTAACGACAGGACTAAAGGTCTCAAAATAATCCAAACCAGGCCGTTGTGTAAACCCTTTGGCAACTAGCCGAGCCTTGTACTTATCAATCGAACCATCCGGTTTGCGCTTAATCCTGAACACCCATTTACAGCCAACAACATTCAAGTCCGAGGACGGTGGAACCAAGGACCACGTATCATTGCGAAGAAGCGCACTATATTCGTCAGACATCGCAACACACCACTGCGGGCACTGCAAGGCCTGCTTGAGGGTAGAGGGTTCTGTTTCAAGGTAGCGGTTTTGTAACTGAGCTTGGAGGGTGAAGATCGTACGAGGCTTGTATATTTGGTTTCGAGAGCGGGTAGTCATAGGATGTGGTGGGGGATGAGGTGGAGGGGAGGTAGAGGTAGAAACGAGGAGAAGGGGTGGAATCACGCCGGAGACATCGGTGGAGGAAGCAGGAGATGGAGACGAAGAGGAGCGTTCGGGTTGAGGAGTAGAACTCTCGGGTTGGACAGGGGTGGCCTCGGGTTGAGGAGTAGAACTCTCGGGTTGGACAGGGGTGGCCTCGGGTTGGGGGGTTTCCATGAAGGGAAAGTGATTGACTGGAACATCAGTGGGTTCGTAGGACTCAGGAGGCAATAGAGCAGTCAGGGAAAGGAGAGAGGGGTCGGTAGGTACGGTAGCAAACGGAAAAATATCCTCCACAAAACGAACATCACGGGATGTATACATACGGGATGCAGATAAATCATAGCAAAGGTAGGCACTTTGTGTGAGTGAGTAGCCAAGGAAAACACAAGGTTTAGAGGAAGACTCAAGTTTGTGATTATTATATGGTTTAAGCCATGGGTAACACAGACAACCAAAGACTCGAAGTTTTGAATAATTAGGAGGGGCCGAGAAGAGTTTAAGATGAGGTGAGAGCATGTCAAGATTTTTTGTGGGCATTCGATTGATGAGGTAGACAGCTGCACTGACCGCATAGGACCAGTAGGTGATCGGCATGGAGGCATGAGCTAGGAGGGTCGGGCGGTTTCGTAATGTGCGGATGACGCCGTTCGAGATACCGTTGTCTTGCCGAGGCGTGTAGGTGGGAGATGTGAAGTGAGAGATGCCATGGTCGGCAAGGAATGGACGCGAGTTTGATATACTCGGTTCCATTGTCGAGTAAAGAGTTTTGATAGAAGTATCTAGCAATTTTTCGACATATTTTTTGAATTTGACAAAGGTGGCATAAACATCGGATTTACAAGCTAACGGGTATATCCACATGAACCGAGTAAAATGATCAACAAATAAAACATAATACTTGAAATCATCAAGCGAATAAACGGGGGATGTCCAAACATACGAATAAATGACCTCCAAAGGTTTAACAGTACATAACGTCGAATCAGAAAAGGGGAGCCGGTGGCTTTTATTACAAAGACAGGAATCACAATAAGTAGAAGAAACAGAAGATAATTCTAAAAAATTATTTTTGGCGAGATTTTGAATGACAGGAAAAGCAGGATGGCCGCAGCGACGATGCCAGGTAGCAGCAGAGGCTTTGGACGCAGAGAAGGCGAAAAGAGCTGTTGAAGACCACAGATAGGCTCCATCACTGACTTGTCCCTGGTGGAGGCAGTTCCCCGTCCTCAAATCCTTCACCAAAAACGAGTCAGGTAAGAATTCAATAGATACAGAATTGTCACTACAAAATTTTTGAACTGAAAGCAAATTACGAGAAAGAGAAGGAACACAAAGGACATGATTTAATTTAAAGGAAGAAAGAGAGGTAGAGCCAATGTGAGTGATAGCCAAGGAGCTACCATCACCAATGACTATACGATCCGTACCTTGATAAGGGGAGTGAAGAGAGAGAGCGGTGAGCTCTTGTGTCATGTGGTGAGAGGCACCACTATCAAGCATCCATGGAGTAGCAGAAGCAGGGTATGGCACATGAGCACTAGGGATGGAAGGTTGAGCAACATGAGCATAAGGAGTGGATGATAGAGGAGGCCGAGAGCCAGCTGGGCTGCGAGTAGGACGGGGAAGATTGGTATAGTGAGTGTAAGTGGTGCAATGAGTTGCAACGTGGCCTTGGATGCCACAGAGTTGACAGAAGCCATGATAACCTTTTGAAGCGCGAGAGGTGTTGGTTTTGGACTGAGTGGAGAAAGGCTGGGCTGGCCGAGGATGTCTAGGATTGGTGGTGGGTGCGTGAGGCATCAATGGTGGGGAGGGCCGAGGGGCTTGGGGATACGGGGGATAGGGTGAAACAGGCATAGGACGTGGGTAGTGAGAGGCGGGGAATGCGGTGTACGCGGGGGATGTAGCGCCGACTTTGGGCAAGAGACACTTCATGCATTAACGAGTTTTTCATGTAACAATGGCGGCGAAATAGTATCGTCACGTGCACGAATAGCACTTACAAGGTTCGCATAATCACATCGCCAAGATTTTTTAAAATTATCTCAACCAATTCATCATCGGCACTTTTGAATCCAATGCGGCCAAGTCATCCGCAACATTTTTTATGGCGGTAAAATATTGAGAAATCGACATCGTACCTTTCGAGATTGAATTCAAGCGCATTCGAGATACCTAGTACGCCCTTACTCGTTTCCCATATGTATCGAGGAGAGTGTCCCAAGCTTGCTTCGAATCATGCGTGTCTTGAATGGAAGCAATGTAATTTTTGTCAACCGAACCAAGAATAAGGTGATGAATTAGAGCATCCCTGTTGAACCCATAGCGGATGTGCGGGATTAGAAACGGCCGCACCGGCGGCGCTTGTGAGGACGGCGGCCGGCTTGGGAGTATCGCCGGTGATGTACCCAATGAGACCATGACCGGTGAGCAAGGTGGTCATGCGGCTTCCGGGCGGTGAAATTTTTGTCATCAAGCTTGATCGGTGCATTGACGGCCGGGTTCAATGCAACGACGGATAAGACGGCGGAGAGAGAGGGCTGCGGCGGTGATGGTAGAAGAAGAAGAATCGGTGGCGGGGGGAGAGGTTGCCATCGCGGCGGTGGTGAAGAAGGCGGCGGCCGCGGCACTAGGTTTAGCGAGAGAAAAGGTTTTGGGAGATCGATAATCTCTCGATGATAGATTAGTTGAATAACAATGTATTTGTCATTGAATTAACACAAACCATTACAATGAGTTTATATAGCGAGCCACAAGGCTATAAACGTAAATACACAAATAATTAAATATAAGTTATCGTCTAATATATCCAGAGACTGATTTTCGTGTGAACCACAAGTGACTTTGTAGGGGCAAAACATCTCTTGCAAGACAACACAAATTGTGTGTATTGAAGTATTATTTTTGTCGGTCATTTTCATAAGTATAATTAATTTTTTCCAACAAACATTCCTTTAAAAAATGAATTTTGTGTTTTGATATCATTGGATTTTGTGTTGAATAAAGTGGATGTTATATATGGTAAATAAAAAAATATGACTGAAAATAAAAAACACGTTTGTCCAAACACACCCATAAGTTATTATTTTTTTTGGAAAATTAGGGATAAGGACACAATCTGGAATATTTTTAAGTAACAGGACAACTACATATTTTTTATAGGGAGAAGGACAACTCGCTTAATTATCCCGAAAATCGGTGAATCTTCCCGGTGAATCCCGAAATCGGTGAATTTCGACGGTGAATTTTGACGGTGAATCCCGAAAATCGGTGAATCTCGACAATGAATTTTGAAAATTAGTGAATTTCGACGGTGAATTTCGGCGGTGAATTTAAAAGTGAATTTCGAACACAAGTGAATTTCGGCAGTGAATAAATAGTTTTGTCCTTTATGCAAAAGTTTCGAAAAATTGTCCTTCTACTCAATTGATGAAATATTTCTGTCCTTCTCCCTCATTTATTTTTTTTTGTTTTGTTGGTATTCCAATGCGTGAAAGTTATTTAATGATAAAATGTATTTTTGTCATAGAATACTATTCATTTTTTTAATCTATCTGGTATAAAACTCTATTGAGTTATATTTTGTGACAGATATATACTAACTTAGATTTTCTAAAAAAAAAATAAATTGAATACTAACTTAGATATTGTGCAAGTTAATGCAGTTTTTTTTTTTGAAAGTCAACAATTCAAGAAATTGGGAGTTTAAAATTGCTACACTAACGTAGTAACATTCTTTCGTTGATCCAAGTATTAGTTCCCCACATTATTATACACTTATGCACACTCGACGAAACAAATGCTGTAAGTACTAAAGTTCGCTAGTGTTATTAGAAAAACACATGTTAACACTTATGCTGTTCTTATCAAATGAATAGGTTCTAATTCATCTAGTATACGTATTCCCAACCATGTGAGAGCGTGTGAAACAACATCTCATTCATCCATTAGGTATACTATAATAACTTTTCTCTATGTATATTATATATCTTTAAAATTAATGTTGGATTTCATGAAATATTTTGTTTCAACCATTGTAACGATCAGTTCCGGAAACCGAGTTCATAACCGGAAACAGACCGTTCGACCGGCGTTACTTAAGCTTAGTTCAAGAAATATGTCACCCTAATTAAAGCCCCTAAAATCTTTAAAACTAAACATTGCAGAAGCAATGAATATTAAAGGAAACCTCGAAAATAATATCCTTTTAACTCTACAACAAGTGCAAAATCTAATGCCCATTAATATAGGAATAAATTACAACCATCAAATACACTTAGCATAGAAGTCGTCACGAACTAACTAGAATAAAGTCTTCTATAGTATCACCTCGAGCATAAGGTATAGATCGATCCTTAATTTACAAAGCCACTGCTGATCCTCATAAGTTGTTTAAAACATTATCAACATGCATGTCTCTTATTGGGAAGGGTAAGAATTCAACATGCCTAGTCTGGAGCAGAAGACATCAATTAGGGAAAACGTGGTTACTCATTGTGAAAGTATAACACATATTCATGTCTTAAAAATTAGAACATTTAAATGAAACATAATTGGTGACGATATCGGATTTCACCGTGCCACGTGTCACGATAAAAATAGGGCTAGAATCTTAACCTTAAGGACCAAGAGTCCCTTCGTAGGCCTAAGGGCCGATCTCCACCTCCAAAGGAGAGGGCTGATCAGGTTGCTCCCCGGTCTACCGCAGGTCGACCGGTCAGGACGGAACAGAGACAGACCTGCCCAAATCGGTCATACGGACCTCAGCTGCTCGCTGCAGGTCGGCTAGAGCGTATAATGATAAGCACACGTTTATCAGGATAATTATGAGAAGAATCCCGAGCCATTAAGGCTTTGATCTTTATCATTTGAATACCGAGATTATCTCCTAAAACTGAGGGATAATTACGGTTTAGTTGTACTTGTGAAACACGAAAGAAAGGTCCATGAGGGGTCCGGCCCATGAAGGCCTAGAGCACAAATGTTGCCTATATAAACGTTCATAAGAACTACGGCAGACTTGATTACAATTTCTACTTTGGATAAGTAGGCAACTTGGGAAAATCCCAGGCTCAGTCTAAATCCTTCCCCCACAAATTCTCCCCATATTCATGTTTATCTTGTTTTCATCCTTAATCCAATTACCATCAGATAAAACGTTCTAGATTTTATACCAAACGAATTTGGTCTCGTCAATTGGTGCTAGAAGGAGGGTCTTATATTGGTAATTTGTTAAGGTTTAAGAGACTCGGTGATAATGTCAAAGTCCCAAGAAAATCAAGCGTTGAATACTAATAGGACTCTAATCTCTGATAATGGAAAAGATAAAGGTAACTCATCGAATAGTGCTCGAGCCTCCACAATCAATACCATTTGTGGAGGCCATGGGGAGGACTACATCAGGACTATTGATTCCCTTAATAAAAGACAATGACTCACCGGTGAAGTGGCGTACGGTCCATGGGACCCCTTTCCTTTGGTGATGAATAACGAAGGATAGGTAATCATAGTCGTGATTGATCGAAACCTGGTAAAAAAAAGTTTGTGTGGACACCGAAAATGCGGTAAATATACTGTATCATCACGCTTTCCAAGCAATGAAGCTAGAAATCAGAGAGTTAACACCCGTTTCAATGCCATTATTTGGTTTCGCTAGAGCGCCTGTTCTACCTAGGGGAATGATTGAGCTAGCTACTAACTTGGCCTAAGAGCCAAGGGGCCGAACTTTGAGGGTCATCTATGCCATCGTTCGATCTCTATCTCCATATAATGTCATTCTGGACCGACCAGCCTTAATCGACCTCCGAGTTGCTATTTCTTTAGCTCACAACAACCTCAAGTTCCCCACCATGGACGGGTCCGTGGTGATTAAAGAGGACGTAGAAGCAGCTAGGAGCTTCTACGCTACCATCACCAATGGAGAAGCAGCGGTCCAGCAGGTTCTCAAGGAGGAACTTCTCCCTGAGGATGAGGAGACATGGTCCTCGGAAGATAAAGAGAAAAATTTCATCCTCTGGGAAGGCCTGCCCGAACTGACAATAGCAGTCGGAGCTTGGATTCCCGACCCGCACAAGGAACAACTCGTTGAGATACTCAAGGAGTTCAGGGATGTCTTCACGTGGAAAACTGAAGATATGCATGGTCTATCCCCGGACATCGCAGTTCACAAGCTGAACATGGACCCGAGCAGAAAGCCAATCCAACAAAAGAGGAGACATTTTGCACGGGAGCGCATGGACGCGATCCAGAAGGAAGTAACTAAACTGCTTCAACCGAATATAATCCAGGAGGTAGTCTACGCGGAGTGGCTGGAAAACGCTGTGCTAGTCAATAAGCCAGATGGCAGTTGGAGAATGTGCGTGGACTTCACCGACCTCAACAAAGCTTGCCGTAGAGACTGTTATGCCCTGCCTAAAATCGACCGACTCGTGGATTCCACAGACAATTTCAAGGTATTTGCATCCTTGGACGCATACAAAGGATATCACCAGATTGCCATGGACCCCATTAACAATGGAGCTCGGGACATACTGTTATATAATCATGCCCTTTGGCTTAAATAATGTTGGGGCAACGTACCAGAGAGCATTGAATAAGATTTTTAATGGCCAGATCGGCCGATGCATGGAGGTGTACGTCGACGATTTATTGATCAAGAGCAACACTCTTGACCAATACCTAAAGGATGTCAAAGAAGTTTGTGGAGTGCTCCGGCAGACTGAAGATACTCAACGAGTTCAGGGTTGTCTTCTCATGGAAAACTGAAGGTATGCATGGTCTATCTCCAAACATTGCAGTTCACAAGCTGAACGTGGACCCGAGCAGAAAGCCAATCCAACAAAAGATGAGACATTTGCACGGGAGTGCATGGACGCGGTCTAGATGGAAGTAACTAAACTGCTTCAAGCGAATATAATCCGGGAGGTAGTCTACCCAGAGTGGCAGGAAAACCCTGTGCTAGTCAATAAACCATATGGCAGTTGGAGAATATGCGTGAACTTCACCGACCTGAACAAAGCTTGCCCTAGAGACTGTTATGCCCTGCCTAAGATCGACCGACTCGTGGATTCCACAGACGATTTCGAGGTATTTGCATTCTTGGATGCTTACAAAGGATATCACCAGATTTCCATGGACCCCATTCACAATGGAGCTCGGGACATACTGTTATATAATCATGCCCTTCGGTTTAAAGAATGCTGGGGCAATGTACCAGAGGGCAGTGAATAAGATTTTAATGGCCAGATCTACGATGCATGGAGGTGTACGTCGATGATTTATTGATCAAGAGCAACACTCTTGACCAATACCTAAAGGATGTCAAAGAAGTTTGTGGAGTGCTCCGGCAGACTGAAGATACTCAAGGAGTTCAGGGATGTCTTCACGTGGAAAACTGAAGATATGCATGGTCTATCGCCAAACATCACAGTTCACAAGCTGAACGTGGACCCGAGCAGAAAGCCAATCCAACAAAAGATGAGACATTTTGCACGGGAGCGCATGGACGCGATCCAGAAGGAAGTAACTAAACTGCTTCAAGCGAATATAATCCGGGAGGTAGTCTACCTGGAGTGGCTGGCAAACCCTGTGCTAGTCAATAAACCAGATGGCAGTTGGAGAATGTGCGTGGACTTCACCGACCTCAACAAAGCTTGCCTTAGAGACTGTTATGCCCTGCCTAAGATCGACCGACTCGTGGATTCCACAGACGATTTTGAGGTATTTGCATTCTTGGATGCTTACAAAGGATATCACCAGATTGCCATGGACCCTATTCACAATGGAGCTCGGGACATACATTCTTGGATGCTTACAAAGGATATCACCAGATTGCCATGGACCCTATTCACAATGGAGCTCGGGACATACAATTATATAATCATGCCCTTCGGCTTAAAGAATGCTAGGGTAACGTACCAGAGGGCAGTGAATAAGATTTTTAATGGCCAGATCGGCCGATGCATGGAGGTGTACGTCGACGATTTATTGATTAAGAGCAACACTCTTGATCAATACCTAAAGGATGTCAATGAAGTTTGTGGAGTGCTCCGGCAGACACAAATGAAGTTCAACCCTAAGGAATGTACATTCGGGGTAAGGTCGGGCAAGTTTTTAGGATACATGATCTCAAATGAAGGAATCAAAGCAAATCCAGATAAGATAGACGCATTGCGGACTATGCGCCCTCTGAAGAGCATTTAGGAGGTGCAAATATTGACGGGGCGGATGGCCGCCCTAAGTAGATTCATATCCAGATCGGCACAACGTGCCCTTTCTTTCTTTTAAAATTCTGAAGAAATCTACACCGTTCCGGTGGAACGAGGAGAGTCAACAGGATTTTGAAGAGCTGAAATCCTATCTCATGGAGTTATCAACCTTAACTTCTCCGAAAGAATGAGACACATTACTACTTTATCTGTCAATTTGTGAGGAAGCTATAAGTGTTGTGCTGGTAAAGGAACATGATAACATTCAAAGGCCGATATTTTATGTAAGTAAGGCGCTTCACGGTCCAGAAGTTTGATATACTAATGCGGAAAAGTTAGCATTAGCATTGGTTCATGCCTCGAGGAAATTGTGGCCTTATTTCCAAGCTCACCCAATAAAGGTGGTAACCGATCAGCCCTTGAGGCAGGTTTTAGCATGGCCAAAAACGTCAGGAAGGTTAGCAAAATAGGTAGTCGAATTGGCCGTATATGACCTGGAGTTTTGCCCCTGAACGGAGATCAAAGCCCAAGCTCTAACCGATTTTCTAGCAGAAGGGACAGCTATCACCGTTAATCCGGAGCTGCCAAGTCGAAAAATTGAGCTATGGACACTCTATGTAGATGGAGCATCCAATAAAGAAGGATCTGGAGCAGGCCTTCTTCTTGTTAGTCCAAAAAGAGAAGAATTTCCCTACGCGATGCGTTTCAGCTTCCAAGCAACGAACAATGAGTCAGAATATGAAGCCTTGATCACTAGACTGCGATTGGCAGCAAGACTTGGGGCAAAGAACTTGCAGGTGTATAATAACTCCCGGTTGATTGTGAACCACGTCAAGGGAGAATATGAGGCAACGGAAGAACCCATGAAAAGATACTTAGCCGCAGTTCAGATGTTATGAAAGGACTTTGAGGGGATACAGATAGAGCAAATCCCTCGGTCTCAGAATAAGCAAGCAGATGCGTTAACAAAACTGGCATCCAACTTTAAGTCCATCAGGAAGGTATTGGTTCAACAGCTGCAAGAGAAAAGCTACGAAGCGCGGGCAGTGCAACCAATCACACAGAAATAAATGTGGATGGATCCTATAGTGTCCTACCTGAGAAGAGGAGTTCTTCCTATAGACTGAATTCTGGCTAGAAGAATAAAGTTCCTAGCGACCAGGTACTCTTTGTTTAACGATATACTCTATCGAAAGTCGTTTATGGCCCCATGGCTCAGATGTGCAACACATGAAGAGGGAGAACACCTCCTTCGAGAAATCCACTAAGGGATATGTGGGAACGATCCGGGGGCCCGGACCCTAGCTCAAAAACGTCGCATATATTACTGGCCCACTATGCACCGGGACGCACAAGAGCTAGTCCACAAATGTAAGCCATGTCAGCTACACTACAATGTGTCTCATCAAGCCTCACAACCAATGACCCTTATAGTGTACCCATGACCCTTTGATCAGTGGGGAGTAGATCTTATTGGACCATTGCCCCGAGCACCAGGCAACAACAGGTTCCTGGTAGTAGTAGTGGATTACATCACAAAATGGGTAGAAGCTGAGCCCCTCACCACTATTACGGCCAAGGCCATTCAAAAATTCTTGTGGAAAAACATTGTCTGTAGGTATGGCATCCCGAAGGCATTAATTTCGATTAACGGGATGCAATTTGAGGACAAAACGGTTCATGAATGGTGCTCCGAGCTGGAAATTATGCCACACTTTACCTCGGTAGGGTACTCCTAGGCCAACGGGCAAGTCGAGCAAACCAACAGACATATAAAGACAGGGCAAAGAAAGAGGCTGGAAGAAGAATGAGAGAATTTTTTGTCACGCCATTCTGAAAAAAAAAAAAAAAAAAAAAAAAAAAGAGGAACGGCGCTGTGAGAGAGAAAAAATAAAAGGACGCAGAGTTGCCAGGAAATAGAAAAACAGAATTTTCAATCGTACGGCTAATCGATCAGGATTTTGAGCAGGCAGCAGTAGAAGAAACCGATCACTGGGAGAAGACGATTGTTTCCATACTCTTCATTTTCTAAACAATGAGTTTTCATCTTAGCTTTAAAATCGTAATCTTGATCGTTCTTGATAAAAGTTCGAGCTTTGATTGTGTGAATAGTTGTTTTGATCGTAGAGTATTGTTTAAATATTGTAGTTGGTTGTATGAGTTGTGAATCGAAGGATTCAAGCTTTGCTTTTAGTTTTGGGATCGGTTTTGCTCGCAATTAAGGTAAGAGACACTTCCTAATTAGTAATTATGGTTTTACATTATTTAGGTTAAGTCTTAGTGTTGAATTGTCTAAAATGGTTTTTATATTGAATAATTGATATTTTATGATGTTTTGATGAAATAAATAAGTGTTTTAACCGAAAGAATTAATTTTGATTACACTTTTAAGCAGGGGCGGATGAAATAAATAATATGTTTGTACCGAACAAAAGACCTTATAATTAATTTTGTTGTAAGTTCAAATCCCACTACACATTTTTTATTTTTTTTTCCGGATTTTTTTTTAAGTTTATATGTTCCGCCACTGCTTTTAAGATGTTTAATGTGTACCAACCCGTGAGCTATTCTGTTCCCGTAGGATCACGTCGGCCAGCAGGCTTTGCAAATGTTGTGACTTGTCAATTTCATTAGTTTGCACTTTATTATTATTATTTTTTTTTTGTTTTCCTTCTCTTATGTTTAATACAGTATTTAATTACTTATTCTTTGGTTGGTTTCATATTGCAGTTTTTGAAGCAACTTTCGAAAGGGAGAGAGAAAGAAAAAAAAGAATTCTTTTGGTAGGTTTAGGGTACAATAGCCTAAAGAATGAAAAATGTGTTAGTTAATTAAGTTTTGAGTAGTGATACATCAACTACTTTTTCAACCACAACATCTTACACAACACAATCAACACCACATATTCGGTTGGGACCCATCATAAAAAATAATTGATCACTTTAATCAAAGGCTACCACACATGTAGTGGTTTGTGCACTACACACAAGTGTAGTGCACATATCATTTTCCTTAAGTTTTGTGAAGAAACAAAAAAAAAAGAATAATAAAGAAGATAGCAGCAGCAGCATTAAATAAAAATGGAAAAGATTTAATATATGTATAGAATGTATAGTTGTTTGGTGTTATTATGTTGTGTTATTTTATCTTTTCGGAAAAATATAAATATATGGTTTGGTAGATAATGAATTTTGTGGCTAGTGTCATTGTGATGCTAAACTTGAATTGTGGTTTTCTAATATACTCAAATAAGATGAAATAATTTGAACAAGCCTCGATTGAGTTTCTGATGCGTTTAGTTCCGGCACCGAATTTACTCTTCCAAAGAGTTGAAGTTTCGGGACCGTCGGAAGAGCATGAATGGGCTTGTGTGTTGATGAATTAGTATTCATCAATGTCTGTGTAATTGCTAGGCCTTGTCCGTGTCTAGTGGTCTAGGAAAGAGAGAAGTATGTGTGAGGGAGCTTATTTGAAAACACTTAGGTGGCTAGTTAACAACAAATAATAAATACATACTTGCATAGTAATAAGCTTAAATGTCATGTCACTTTTGGTTAGGCACATGTAAACATCGGCTATGTGACTCGTCCGGATTGGTGGATAACTCTGTAAGTCTTTGGACCATACGTACGAAGGAACACCACCCCGTAAGTCCGAGACCCTACGTACGGAGGAACTTCACCGGACGTGTATGCATACCGAGGAAACCCGGGACTAGCAGTGCAAGCCACTATTGGTTGGCACCCTCTCGTGGTGGACACACCTCTCGTAGTGCCCTCGAGTGCTGACGTAACCAAGATAAGTTAAGTTGGAAACGTATAGTCATGACTTATTGATGGACATGAAGTGAACCCTAGATTGAGTCGGTCTCATAAAGATAATTTAATAATAATGTAAACCTTTTCATTGTAACGCATGTTTATTCATTAGTTTCTCACTCTTGCAAAGTACCTATGTACTTACCCCTTTGCATGTTTGTTTGTGTTTTGGGGTGAGAAGACGAACAGATTGAGACGGATCATGATGATTTTGAGGAGGACGGTTCCTATGCTTGTTATGGAGTTTTACCATGTTGCTAACTAGATGTTCAATGTATCTTGTTTTTTTTCTTAGAGTATGTTGTAACTTGCCTTGATCTTAATAAGACAGTGGTTGTACTTTCTTTCGTAAAACGTTTCGTGTTGTAAGCTACACTTTCCATCTCTTATGTGTTTGAATTCTATTCTTAGTAGCATTTATGATTTTACCCGAGTCTTTTTAGTTTCCGTTTGCTTTATTTTGATATGACAACGTAGAGGCTTGCGTATAATATTAGATTTATTTAATGTTATACGCACCGAACGTTTCTCTTCCGGATAAGGGCTCGGTATCCGGGATGGGGCCGGTTGGGAGAGATGCGTCCTTTCGGCGTTAGAACGAGCTTGTTGTATCGCGTAAGACTAAGAATCCTTAAGATGCGTCTAAGTATTTTCGTCCTAGGTTTCTCGTTTCGTGGGTTTTAGACCTTTTAGAACTTCCCCACTCGGATATCATAAATTCTCTTGAGCTTGGTGGTAAAAATCGAGCCGAACCTCGTAAGACTAAGAATCCTTAAACCGTAAGGTTAGGTTGCACTACCGAGCCGACCAAGTGAAGAGTCTTCTTAGACGAAGGTTAAGTCGAGTTCTCGGGTTTTGCTCCTCCTAGGATCTTTAGTAGAAACTATTTCTTCTTTTGACGTTCCAAACCGTAACATGTCACATAGGAGTAAGTGAACCCCCTTTAAGTAAGGCTTTGGGATCAGAGTCTTATGCCTAAACCTTTAAGTTGATGTCCTCTTGGTTGAAATTTCTTTACACACCTTATTGTGATCTTTTTACGTTCTTTTACACATGAATATCTAAGCCTACTTTTGTCTTGGTCTAACTTTGTAAAGAATGATATTTGACTCAACTCTACGAATCCTCCACTTTCTTTTTTTACTATTGTTTGGTATATGCTTACCAATATTCTTTGACCTTGCTTTGCTCGAGATGGGTTCCACATGTTAAGGGTGAATTTATACGATTTATATTGATACATTTTATGATAATTTCCCTCATATTTGTATAATTTGCATAAGAAACGAGTGTTTAATGGAATTATTGAGTAAATGATGTTTTTAATGAGTTATTCGTAAAATAGGTTAATTTTGGTGTTTTAATTTTGATTTTATGATTATTTGGATGATATTACGTTTTGCGATGTTTTGATGTGTTATAGATACGTGTTTGATGCTCAAATGATGATCAAAAAGAGATAAGAGTCGAATTACATTGATGATAGAAGAGATAATGACGATTTGAATTGAAGAAAAAGAGATAAGTATGGAAGAATCAAGATTAAGTCGATCCTGAACTGGCGTCCAGAAGCTTGAACTGGCGTCCAGTTGGACGGGCGTTTGGTCAATTGGACGAGCGTCCAGGAGGAGAAATTTGGTTCAGGATGTTCAGATTTTCAGTGGACGAGCGTCCAATTTTGTGAAGGACGGGCGTCTGATCATGACTCGGCCCGATTCGAAGATTTCAAGCAAAGTGGACGGGCGTCCACGGCCGACTTAAGCATGGCCGACTTATTTCCCTATATATAGCAGCTGCGCCCCAACCCTAATAATCATCAGATTTTTATTACACCAAACACACACAGCAGCCGCACTTCTGAGGCTTTCAAGGCCGATCACCCGAGCCTTGTGCTCGGGTGATCCGGGTTAGATTAGGATGCTTTTATTTTCGTTGTTGATTCATGGAGATCATCCATTGTACCAAACTATGTGAGTTTATCTTCTAATTTATTCAATCCTTTGTTTATTCTTATGATCTTTGATTTGTTTTGTATCTTTCTATGATTTATGATGCTATTGTGTGACTAGATCGAGAGATTGGTTGCTAGTTGTTGTCTAACGTTGATGAGAATCATTGTTAGGCTAGATCACCATAGAAAGATAGGATCCTTAATCGTTAATTCGTGACAAATTAATTGATTAATTATCTAGGTTGCTAGATTCTAAAATACGAGAGTTAACATGAATCTACACCTTCGTTTTGTATGAAATTGGTCTCAACATTCGAGAGAGGAGAGATCGATAATTGAATTCACTAAGAGATTAGGAATTCATAGCTTGAGAAACGGATTCACTAAGGAATTAGGAGTTCGTATCTCATGTAAAGGTGAAACCACAATATTGAATTAAAATCATGAGATGAACTTGGATTGAAATCACTTGGTTTGTATATTGTTTGATTCCATGTATCTTTGTTTTATGTTTTTCTTCTTTATTATTTTGTTATAGCTTAGATTTATTTCATCTGTTCTATGTGTTTATATGTTTGTTCTTCCGTTTATTTGTTTTCATAAGTAACAATTGAAAGGAATTAATAAAACTAGGTTCAACAACCCAATTCCCTGTGGATCGACCCCTTACTTATTCCGCTTTGCTAGCAATTACCCGGTATTCGGCCGGTTAGGAGTTAGTTTTGCATATAGGTTAGGGTTTATAAATTGTTTTTGTTTAATGATGCAAAATTATCCCCAAACAAAATTGGCGCCGTTGCCGGGGAATCGGTGCGGTTGTCCAGTTCATTATTAATTTTTCTAAGGTAGTATAGTGGTGAGTATTCCCGCCAACGGAACCAAAAACAAGTTTTTGGCGCCGTTGCCGGGGAATCGGTACGGTTGTCTAGTTTCTATTAATTTTTTTGTTTTTGTTACGAATTTTTCGTAGATAGGTTTTTGTTTCTATCCTTTCTAGTTTCTACATTGATTCGGGGACATCTGAGGTTGAATTATCTGACTCCACGTTTTTAGCGATCGAACTTTTGGATAGAAGGGATCGTTTTAGCACTCGTTAGTATTTTGGCCAAAACTTTCGGCTCGAGTGTCCGTTTGGCGCGCAGGACCCCAATTCGGAAAGCTCGTTCCGACGCCGACGACGTGGTGAACCGCCTACGGCCGTTCAACACCATTTTCGAGGTCAAAATCCACTGTTTTCCCTTCCATTTTGGGCTCAGAAGATTTCAACACGTTTTTCCCCCTTTTATTGTTTTCTGTTTTAAATAAATAAATAAAGGATTTCTAGGGTTTCTTAAGTATCTAGGGTTTTTGATGTTAGATCTAGGGTTTCTGAGGTTGCTCAGGTGTCTCGTTTTGTGCTTTATGCTAAGACCAGACGAGAGTCTACTCTCTGTGAACGCCCGGCCACTCTTTGTGGTAACCAGACGTGCGTCCATAGTGAGTGGACGTCCGTCCATCCAATATGCACCTATTCTGTTAAGTCTTAGGGCAACTAGACGAGCGTCCGGTTTAATCCAGACGCCCGTCCAGTTCATAAATTCCAGGCGAACGCCCGTTTGAAAGAAGGAACGCACGTTCAGGTTCCAATTTTTCTTGACTTGATTTTTAATGCTTTATTTGACGTGGATTTTTTTCATACGAGCTTCTGTGGCTAATTATTTTTACGTAGATGTTCTGAACTTGCATGTTTACATCCTTCCATCTACTAATCCATGTTAAATAATTGATTAATTTTTATATACATGCTTCATTATTCGACTTGGATGTTTTATTGTGAGCCTCTGTGGCCGTTGTATATATGCGTAGATGTCCTGTTCTTTCACCGTTATGGTTTTCTTTCCATCTATTGCAATCCATGTTGAGTAATTCACCTAGCTAGACGTGATTCCAAATTTGACTTATGCTGTTCCTTTTGTCGTCTATCTAGGGTGTTAGGGTTGTTAAAGGCACGTCTACACTTTACATGGCAAGCTTCTGTGGCTTTGCATAATCAAATTTTGTTACGCTTCTGTGGCGTTATTTAGTAGACGTTTATATTTTTGACCTCGCTTAGATTAGGGCGACATCTATGGAATTAGTTGGGCTAGTTTATTTTCTTTATTTTCGTTTTGCCTTTTTTTAGTATAGTTGCATATCATGTAGTTGCATTGTATTTTATTCTGTTTTTTTTCTTTTATTTTTATTTATCTTTTTAGTGCACCTAGCCCCGCTACTTTGTAGTGTCCTCTATCTTCATTTCTGTATGCACATGTTGGGCTTATTTGTATTGTAAAGCTTCTGTGGCTTTATGTTTGATGCTTAGGTGTCCTGTGTTTTCCCCGTGTGGTGATTTTTCCATCTGAGCAATTATTTCATGTGCTTATATCAAACTTTCCTGCGCAATATGATATATTTTCCCCTTATGTTCCCCGAGATGTTGCCATGTTTGTTCAAGTGTGCAGGATATTTGCGATAGCAATTGTGAGTTTTAGACGATATCAGTTTTCCGGTGGATGGTCCACAGTCGACTGATTTCCTCAGGCATTTCTGGATCTGATGCTGGCCACTTCCGGAAGTGCCACTTTCGAATTACAATCAGCTAATTTCTTTTATCTTTTCTTTAATTATGCACAACATGAGGACATGTTGATATTTAAGTGTGGGGGAGGGAATGATTTGATATGTATCTATACATTTGCTTAATTCGTTACGAGTCTATGCAAAATGAGCTAGAATTTTCAATTTTTCGACATTTTGGTTTTTGTTTTGTCCCGAGTAAGCAATGCATAATCTATGTTCGTTATTTTTATAGTCATCCAAGATATATATCATATGTTTGATAAGTTAGTTGTTTCACCTGAGATCTATTTTTCACGAGCCATAGTGAACGATGAGCTAATTTATAAAGTTATACCCCTTTTGGACGAGTGATTTCTGATTTTCTTATAATTCATGTGCTTAGTGCTACGTATATATCTTGCGATTTATGATAGTTTGTATTTAGATCCGAAGTATGTTATACTGTGAATATCTGAGGTTTGAATGTGATAAGTAACACGTAACTTATTGTCAAATGAAAAGGTTGAGTTTATAATGAAGTAATTGGGTGTGTCGAAAGCTAGTCGATGATTTGAGTGCGGTAGGTTATACCACGTATGTCTTATACCACTATGATGACTAAAAGCTCACGACAGTCAGAAAAAGCTGCCTTATGATTAGAGTAAGGTAGGGTATATCTCGAATATCCTATTCTGCTATGACAGGGCAAGAGCTCATTCTGATGTGCGTTTAAAAGTGAAAATAGTTAAATCAACTTGCAATATGAATTGTTATGAAATGGATATAAGACTAAGTTATCGTCTATCTTATCCCCCGCGTAAACCGATAGATATCTTTCGCAGGATTATCCTCCGAGTATTTCGGAAAGGCCCTAGATATATTCGATCATTCTTTTCGGGATATTTTACGTTTGTAGGGTACATCTTATGAGTGTCATTTATTGCTAGTCTACAAGGGGGTACTAGCTAGTTTTGCTTTGAGTTTCTCAAGTTTGGATTTAGTGAAAGTTTACTATGGCTTTGCACACACACAGTGGTGAACTTCTGATTTATTGGATCTATGCTATATTGTCTGAGATGTCTGTTTTCGTTTCGAGCCCTAATTTTCGTTTTGTTTTGCTCGGGACGAGCAAAAGCTAAGTGTGGGGGAGTTGTTAAGGGTGAATTTATACGATTTATATTGATACATTTTATGATAATTTCCCTCATATTTGTATAATTTGCATAAGAAACGAGTGTTTAATGGAATTATTGAGTAAATGAGGTTTTTAATGAGTTATTCGTAAAATAGGTTAATTTTGGTGTTTTAATTTTGATTTTATGATTATTTGGATGATATTACGTTTTGCGATGTTTTGATGTGTTATAGGTACGTGTTTGATGCTCAAATGATGATCAAAAAGAGATAAGAGTCGAATTACATTGATGATAGAAGAGATAATGATGATTTGAATTGAAGAAAAAGAGATAAGTATGGAAGAATCAAGATTAAGTCGATCCTGAACTGGCGTCCAGAAGCTTGAACTGGCGTCCAGTTGGACGGGCGTTTGGTCAATTGGACGAGCGTCCAGGAGGAGAAATTTGGTTCAGGATGTTAAGATTTTCAGTGGACGAGCGTCCAATTTTGTGTAGGACGGGCGTCTGATCATGACTCGGCCCGATTCAAAGATTTCAAGCAGAGTGGACGGGCGTCCAACACTCTGGACGGGCGTCCACGGCCGACTTAAGCATGGCCGACTTATTTCCCTATATATAGCAGATGCGCCCCAACCCTAATAATCATCACCACACGAACTCCATATGCAATCTTATATCTTCCAAGTGCTTCTTACTCGTTTCAATAATTAGTGTTAAAGTTTTCTCCCATTGGCACATAGTTTTATCATCCTTATGGTTGGCTCTATCCAACACGAGTGAATGCTTTTCGTTTCCGTGTTTTCCTTTAATGTGAAAACATTTTTCCCCTGCTCCAAAAATTCTGAAAATTTTCAGCATGATAGATCACTGTTTGGTCTACAATTTAACGTTTTACATCAACTCGATAATTATTATGGATTGTTTAGAAAATCCATGTTATTGCCGGACACTCTGTCCAGAAAATCTGCAGCAGCACCTTCACTTCTTCTTCTGTTTTGAACAGGTTAAACGTCTTCAAATGACCTGCATTTTTCATATGTTTCAGACAACAATTTTATCCACAACTTTCCTTTTGGAATTAAGTTCAAAATCCTTTTCGTTTGACCACAATCCGCAATTTAAGTCAGTGTATACAAAACTTGAAATTCTGACACCTTGTGCATTTGGCAGAAATAATTGTTTTTGACCAACTCCTTTCTCATTAAAAAATCATAATATTTTTATATCACCTGGGAAACTCCAGTATCTAAATCCTTTCTCTTTGGATACTCAAATTCCTCTTTGCTTGGGCTGTACAATTTGATAATGTCAGATCTGGAGTAAATATCATACACATCAACCTAAAAGGAATCTTCACCTCTTCGACTTAGGGTTTGGGCTAAGAGAGTAGTAAGTTATGATTGTTATACTTTAGAAGTTTCCCGAAGTTTGACCCTCTTCCGGGTTAAATCTCTTGGTAGGATGTTTGTATAGTTAACATTGTTGTTTCTTTCGCTGTTATAAACAAGAACCAAGATGCTATCCTCCAACATGCCATATTTGATGTTCAAACCCCTTTTTATGCCATTCTTCAAGTCTCCCTTCTGGTAATTTGTATCACCATTTAATCCCTCACTTGAGATCTTTAAGCTCAACAAATCCTCTCCACTTGTTGTCATGAATTACCCCAGAAACATATCTCCATAAGCCTTTTCCTATGAACAAGTACACAACTTCTTACTTTCCCAAATCAAAGGATATAAGTTCTCTCTAATTTTGTATCGTTGCACTCCCATCCTTCTTTTGAAATTTATTTTTGATCGAGCCTTCTGATGTCAGGACATTCTCCTTACGTGTGTTCATTCTCAGCTTCCCTCCTAAGGGTAGTGTTGATTTTGTAAATTTTTCCACCTATATGCTGCCTGTTTCTATAGGGTATGCATATCTTCTTCTTGCCGGTCGACTTTTGAACTCAAAAAAATAAAATTATATTGATTTCAATCCAGAATAATGCACCTGTGCCTTTTCAGCTTTAACTCTCTTTCAGACCATTTAGAGCCACGAACCGCCATATACACCTTTTGACTTCCATCTTCTATTTTGGCGTTTCTATTACAATTTTGTTACACCGATTGAATGCCTATTTGGTTTTAATCTTTTCATTCCCACATGTGGAATGACCTTGAGCAGTTATTCCTTGGCAGTGTACTATTCCTCTCGAGTAGTGCAACTTTGAAACCCTGAATTGGATATTCTTTTACAATATCTTGAGGGAATCTCTATGTCCCCTTTCAATCTTGAGATAACTCAACCTTTCTTGACTAATGCAAACTTGGACTTTTTTTGACAAGTTAATTTCAATCTGAGACCTTTTGGTGTACTCGATTTGTCTCCATGGCCCTTCATGTTGAGGTTTTTGCTCTCTACTTGATTTCTAAATCATCTAGTCTTTTTGGTGCTCGACCTTGCACCTTGCTTTGATTCTCGGTTGTATGATGATTCATCTACGACATTCACACGAACTGAGGATTCTCCTAGTTCGCCAATAGCCACTTTGTTAACCAAACGATTAACAATCAAGGTCACCTCCCTAATGTTCTCAAGCTCAGTGTTCTCTTTCCATGCATTGAGAATATTTCCAAGTCCATCATGTGGCGCTTCCCTTGATGTCTCCACTTTCTAAGGGCTTATGTAAGAGCTCATCGTCTTCCCTTCAAGTGTCCTAAGTTCCCTTGCAGACCACCATAACTTGCAGAATCCACTCTCTGAAAAGAATCTCATCTGCAAGATAATCCTTTGCTTCTTCCTTGGTGGCTACCTTTTGTATTATGATACAATGCCTCATTCTTCATTTTGGAACCAACTTCAACTTTCTCCCAACACGGGATCATATTTATTTTTTGTAACCCATGCAACCTCCATTGTTTTGTGAACTTATTGAATTTTCTCCGGCTTACCAAGTTGGCATACCATCCTAGTACTCAACTTGTCACTTTTACAACTTTATTTATTCTCCAAGCTAACCCTTTTTGGCATAAAAATTGGATCAGACCGTCAGAGAGAAAGTATGGTCGATGCATGTTTCTCCTTCCCGAGAAGTCTCAAAAATCCTATAGCCGGAATTCTTGTAGTTCTTCAACAAGCTTATGTTGCAGTTATGGAGGTTGAGATCAAAAAGAAGTCGAGTATGCCAGAAGTTGTGGTTCAACTAAGAAGCTCAAGCTTCAGGACATAGGCCAACAGAAGCAAGTAAGGTGTACCGTTGATTGCAAGATTCGAGGCAGTTGCCGAGATTGTAAAAAAACAAGACAAAGATCCAGTTGATTCCGGGTACAAGTGAGTGGCCCGAACCAAATCAGCCAGTGGTCACAAGTTAGAGGAAGATGGCAACCTATGGCATCGAATCAGCTCTAGGTTCATAATGCTGAAGATCTGAGGAATAAGGTGATGTATGGAGCCACAAGATAGCAGTTATAGTTCATCGCGGAGCAACCAAGATGTACAGAGAGCTTGGACAGTACTACCGATGATCTTACATGAAGATAGAGATAGCAGAGTGTCTACCACACTAGTACCACACCAGTATCCAAATGCCACTTTTGAAACTCTGCATGGAAGAAATTATAGAACTCCGGTTTTCTGGCTTGAAATGGAACAATGACAGAATACGAGACAAGAGTTGAAACAACAAGCAACATGAAGATTGAAACGGATCGTCACAACCTCGAGGTGGCAAGACAGGTACAAGAGTTGGGAAGATGGAAGAAGAAGACGGTAAGAGTTAGAAGACGAAACGCTATGCAAAGTCTAGAGTTCAAGTACACCCCAGTTACATTCGAGTTTCGAGGACGAAACTCCTCTTAAGGGGGGAGGAATGTAACATCCCTATTTTCCAGAAAATGGTAAAATAGTAATTGGTATGTTTACTATGACCTAATTATTATTTAGCCTATTTTTATTTAATTAAAAATGATTTAATTAAAAGGACTTAGTTATTTAATTACGGGATTTAATTAATAGTTATAAAAAGGAAATAATCCCCAAAGTCTTCTCATAATTTTTGTCATGCCATTCAGAAGAAAAAAAAAAAAGGAACGGCGTTCTCGAGAGAAAAAAAAAAAGGATGCAGAGTTGCCAGGAAATAGAAGAACAGAATCTTCAATCGTTTGGCTAATCCGTCAGGATTTTGAACAGGCAGCAGTAGGAGAAACAGATCACTGGGAGAAGACGATCGTTTCCATACTCTTCGTTTCCTAAACAGTGAGTTTTCGTTTTAGCCATAAAATCGTAATCTTGATCGTTCTTGATAAAAGTTCGAGTTTTGATTGTGTAAATGGTTGTTTTGATCGTAGAGTATCGTTAAATATCGTAGTTGGTTGTAGGAGTTGTGAATCAAAGGATTCAAGATTTGCTTTCAATTTTGGGATCGGTTTTGCTCGCAGTTAAGGTAATACTCTTCCTAATTAGTAATGGTTTTACAATATTTAGGTTGAGTCTTAGTGTTGAATTGTATAAAATGGTTTTTATATTAAATAATTAGTGTTTTATGATGTTTTGATGAAGTAAATTGGTATTTTAACCGATAGAATTAATTTTGATTACGCTTTTAAAATGTTTAATGTGTACCAACCGAAACGGGAGCTATTCTGTTCCCGCAGGATCACGTTGGCCAGCAGGCTTAGTAAGTGTTGTGACTTGTGAATTTCATTAGTTTGCACTTTATTATTATTATTGTTTTTTTTTTTTGTTTTCATTCTCTTACGTTTAATACAGTATTTAATTACTTATTCTTTGGTAGGTTTCATACTGCAGTTTCTGTAGCAACTTTCGAAAGGGAGTGAGAAAGAAAAAAAAGAATTCTTTTGGTAGGTTTAGGGTACAATAGCCTAAAGAATGAAAAATGTGTTAGTTAATTAAGTTTTGTGAAGAAACAAAAATAAAAAGAATAATAAAGAAGAGAGCAGCAGCAGCATTTAAATAAAAATGGAAAAGATTTAATATATGTATAGAATGTATAGTTGTTTGGTGTTATTGTGTTGTGTTATTTTATCTTTTCGAAAAAATATAAATGTATGATTTGGTAGATAATGAATTTTGTGGCTAGTGTCATTGTGATGCTAAACTTGAATTGTGGTTTTCTAATATACTCAAATAAGATGAAATAATTTGAACAAGCCTCGATTGAGTTTCTGATGCGTTTAGTTCTGACACCGAATGTACTCTTACAAAGAGTTGAAGTTCTTGACTGTCGGAAGAGCATGAATGAGCTTGTGCTTTGATGAATTAGTATTCATCAATGTCTGTGTAATTGCTAAGCCTTATCCGTGTATAGTGGTCTAGGAAAGAGAGAAGTAGGTGTGAGGGAGCTTATTTGAAAACACTTAAGTGGCTAGTTAACAACAAATAATAAATACATATTTGCATAGTAATAAGCTTAATGTCACTTTTGGTTAGGCACATGTAAACATCGGCTATGTGACTCGTCCGGATAGGTGGATAACTCTGTAAGTCTTTGGACCCTACGCACGGAGGAACACCATCCCGTAAGTCCGAGACCCTACGTATAGAGGAACTTCACCGGACGTGTATGCATACCGGGGAAACCCGGGACTAGCAGTGCAAGCCACAGTTGGTTGGCACCCTCTCATGGTGGACACACCTCGCGTAGTGCCCTCGAGTGCTGACGTAACCAAGATAAGTTAAGTTAGAAACGTATAGTCATGACATGTTGATGGACATGAAGTGAACTCTAGATTGAGTCGGTCTCATAAAGATAACTTAATAATAATAATGTAAACATTTTCATTGTAATGCTTGTTTATTCATTAGCTTCTCACTCTTGCAAAGTACCTATGTACTTGCACCTTTGCATGTTTGTTTGTGCTTTGGGGTGAGAAGACGAACATATTGAGACGGATCATGATGATTATGAGGAGGACGGTTCCTATGCTTGCTATGGAGTTTTACCATGTTGCTATCTATATGTATAATGTATCTTGTTTTTTTTTCTTAGAGTGTGTTGTAACTTGCCTTGATCTTGATAAGATAGTGGTTGTACCTTCTTTTGTAAAACGTTTCTTGTTGTAAGCTACACTTTCCATCTTTTATGTGTTTGAATTATATTCTTAGTAGCATTTATGGTTTTACCCGAGTCTTTTTAGCTTCCGTTTGTTTTATTTTGATACGACGACGTAGTGGTTTGCGTATAATATTAATGTTATACGCGTCGAACGTTTTTTTTCCGGATAAGGGCTCGGTATCCGGGAACGGGGCGTTACGCGACCCATTCCAGAACTATTCTATGGGCTCTAGAAACTTCACTGAGGCGATTTACAAGCTCGCAAAGGCGTGCCTGTTTCATTTTCTAGAATTGAAAATTTCCATTCGAGTCATTCCCTGGTGAATCACATTCAACCTCGCAATGAAAACGATTAACACAACTCAAAATATGTATTAAAAGCTTGTATAAACTCAACAACACATAACTAATGCATAAGGGTGTCTGTAGAAATTGTACCAACATTTGGTGATCTAAAAGATGATGAAATGAGCTGTGAAATGCATGATCTTCTGGCAAGCCTCATCAACACAAGGCGGTGAATCCTTATCCAAGTATGCTCCAAGTAAATCCAATGATTTTGCTAAGATGAAGATTCAATCTTCTTCTCCTTTCAATAATTTAAGTATTTAGTGAATAGAAATTTCCCTTACTTTTTCATTCTAAAGTGGCGCCCCAAATGCTTGTGGAATCAATACAGTTTTGCTTTGGTGTAAGCTCATCCACTTAGATGGGCTCTTATGACCAATTTTTAAGCACTTAGCTAAATGCCGTATAGGAAACGTCTTACTTAATCTTATTAAGTGGGTAGTTGATTTAGGAAAAGCATTATTTAACCATATTGAGTAGTTAGCCAATTTTAGAAACAATTTCCTAAATTAAGTAAAAAAACTATTTTTCAACTAATATAATTAAATACTTAGACTTAGGAAAAACCATTTTTCCTAACTTTCCATTTATCTCATAAATGTCCATATAGCTATATCCCGGAATTTTTTTCCATTTACAGTATATAGGATTTCTAATCATGTGGATTATGAGTCGACAAGCCGGAGATAAGGTGCCTATATCCAGAAGTTCTAATGATTCGAATGACCGACCGAACTCTTCATTCAAATCACCCGTCTCAATAATCTTAGTGTCATGTCAACATAGAGTCGAGAATGCACTCTTCCGAAATATATAACATATTTACTCCACTGCTCATGTAGTTACTGATCGGGGTCAATCAGGTTATAATATACTTGACCACCATAAATCAATACTAGCAAGAGGACTAGGCCCATCGTAGTATAGCTATAGTGAATCAAGGTCGATCCCACAGGGAACCAATTGTGGATCATCTTATATACAAACAATTAATTAAACATGTCAAGGACATGAGGCGGTCTACGACCAACATAAGACAAGAAAGGTAAAGACACGACTCAACACAACGTAATTAACCTCCCCAATTATAGTCTTTATCGTTTGGACCTAGATAATTTATATAATAAACCGAACTTATTAACTGTCAATCCGTTTGTATCTATCTTAGATTGGCTACGGGAGTCATCCTCTTTAACTTGACTTAGCACCGGTAGGTCACTAGATCACTGTGATATTGTTACGTGACTTCGCCTTTTAAGTGCCTCCATCTCATATAACTCACACGCTTACGACTCTAAGGATGCCGATATTAACCGTACACCTCGTCTAGGCAACATTCCTATGGTTAGGCGTACTTCCTAAACGATTACTCAAGCTCTCGTCCAACTAGCAATTACCAAGTTATAGTCTCATGCTAATCTACGACGTATGTATAATCAGGTGCTAGCAATCCCCAAATATAAACCTACCTAGATAACGCTGAACGTCCGTGAAGAGCAATTCATAAGCCTACCTAAGAGTTTTATATTGGTATTTCCTTTTTACACATTTTAATTAAACTAAGCGAGTAACGTAGCCATAGCCATACCTACTGAGATAATAAATTCTATTAAGTTAACCTAACCATAAAGACGTGGCTATTTAACGGATGAAAACAGGGCTCGGTCGACCGAATAGCTGGGCTCGGTCGACCGAATGGTCTTTTTCCCCCGCATTGCATCCCCGAACGTATCTCTCGGCGTTTCATCATACACAACGGATTAAACAGTAATTCGTAAAGCATTCATATAAACTAACATAGATACGCATTCATTAAATCAAGTAGATTCATGAATAAATACTAAGTGTATGACGTAGGTTATGGGATCCCCATAGACAAGGTGTCGCCACATCCCTAACGTCATAGCCTAGATCTACATCATCTAGCTATGATTAACTAACTCAAACGATAAAGCATAATTGGGGGGGACTAATTACTTAAAATAAGAAGACAGAAAATAAAGGCTTACATATTGCAGCCCTTAAATTGCTGAAACCCTCAAATTAATCTACATTGTATCAAAGTTATATTATGAATTGTAAGATTGAAGAAAGAATGAAGGGATGATGGGATGATTTACAATTTCTCGTAGCTGCTGCTTATATAGGAGTTTCTGCCGACTTATGAAGGATCTAGAAGGTAAATACGAAAAAATCCGATAAGTGACCGAGCTGACACACTCGGTCAACCGAAGCACCCCACTCGGTCGACCGAAGCTATAGCCTCGGTCGACCGAACCTAACTTTGCACACGTTAATCGTTTTTCTCGTCTATCTTGCTCCCCACTGCACGCTTGCGTGTTGATCTGATTAATCTTTCATTTAATGCTCCGATTTTCTTCCTCTATTATCTTGAGACCATTGATTGAAGGGTTATATGGCTATATAAGCTCCATCATAAAAATTGTTGGTTATATAAGCTTCTTTAACAAATGTTTGTGCATATAAGCTTTGAATCATAAACCACCCCAAAATACCCCCACCTTCTTCCCTAAACCCAGAAACCCGCCGGAGAACCCACCGGAAATCCCGCCGGAAAACCCACCTAAACCCCCAAACGCCAATGAACCCCCCTGAAACCCTGAACCCTTAAAACCTTGAATCCCATGAACCCCAGCAACCCCAGCCCCCTGAACCCTTAATTTCGTGATTTCCGGCCCTTAATCCCGCCGGAAAACCCACCTAACCCCCCCCCCCCCAAACGCCAATGAACCCCCCTGAAACCCTGAACCCCTAAAACCCTGAATCCCATGAACCCCATCCCCCTGAATCCTTAATTTCGCGATTTTAGACCCTTAAATTACGATTCCGGCGAGGTCGCGATTTTTTTATTTTTAAATCGTGAATCAAGAAGAAGAAGATGATAGGAAGGAAGAAGAAGAAAGAAGGGAGAAAGAAGAGAAAGAAGAAGAAAGAAGAAGAAGGGGGCAGTTCCGGCGGGGCAGTTCCGGCGAGCAGCCATAGTTTCCAGGAAGAAGAGATAAAGAAGGAAGAAGAAGAATAAGATGATGAGGGCATGCTTGTCATTTAACATGTTTTAAAAGAGGGAGTCTATTTAGCCAAGGTTTTGTTGAAATAAGGCTATCCAGCCGGTTCTCCCTTGATTGAATGACATTAATCCTCTCGATTTGTCGTGATCTACAAAATAAACATTTATAGCACAATAAATCGGCTTTTTAATAATAAAAATAGCTAAATACCAAAAATCATATTAATAATCACTTAACATTAAATAAGAAATATAAACATGTGATTTAATATGAAATATACACTATTAATCTCGATTTAAGGTCAACGTTGATGACTTTTACGGGTATAATTTGACCGTCATCAACTACCCCCCACTTAGACTTTGATCGTCCCGAACAAAGCATCAATAAGTCATTCCTCAAGACAACATTTTCTATGGTCAAATCATACTTACACAAGAAACTCAAGTCAACTCATACTCGTCATGCTCATAAGATATCCATTATTCACTACTTACTATGAATCGAAGTGATGTGTGCATGTGCATTTAGTTTTATATATTCGTGGCAAGATTAGAGTTTATGCTAACTTCGCAATCTCAACCTACCAGCCTCAGCATTCATACTTCTTATGCCTCGCAATGGTTAGAGCACTAGAGCAATAAGCAAGAGCGTATCTATAGGGATTTTGGACTTGGAGACCGAGTACTACTCAAAGCCTCTTAAAAAGTTGAATTTCTTGAATTCTTTTCATATTTTTCAAATACTACTAATCTCGCAAGGAAGAAAACTTTTAGAGTATCCCCTATCTTAGATCATGTATAGCATCGAATATTACCACAAGCGCGGGGCTACTTTGGTAATGTTACTACAAGCCCAGTGTCTAACATTTTGCTAAAACACAGGTACGCCTCAAGCTTATTACTCTGCTTTTGTGGCTAGAAGATAAGAATACATCAGCAGATAGATATTGACACTAAGGGGCCGTTTGTTAAAACTGAAGACTGAAATCTGAAGTCTGAAATCTTAAGTCTTAATTCTGAATAAATTAAGTAACTGAATATTTTAAGTGCTGAAATTGATTAGGCTGTTTGGTAACATTTATTATATCTAAAATTAGAATTTGTTTCGTGAGTGTGTATGTGGGTGTGGGTGTGTGGAGCGTGGGTGTAGGGTGTGTGGGGGTGTTGGTGTAGGGTAATGGGGGGTGTAGGGTGGGGTGTGGGTGTGGGTGGTGTCGGGTGTGTGGTGTGTGGGGGTGGGTGTTGGGTGGGTGTGGGTGTGGGTGTAGGGTGTGGGGGGTTGTGGGGGTGTAGGGGTGGTATGGGTGGGTGTGGGTGTGTGTGTGGGGTGGTGGGTGTGGGTGTGGGTGTGTGTGTGGGGTGGTGGGTGTGGGTGTGGTGTGTGGTGTGTGGTGGGTGTGGGTGTAGGGAGGGTGGGAGTGGGGGTGTGAGGGTGTAGGTGGGTATGAAGGTGTGGGGTGTGGGGGTGGGTATGGGTGGGTGAGTGTGTGGGCGGGTGTGTGGTGTGGGGTGGGTAGGGGTATGGGTGGGGTGGATGGGGGCGGGGTTGGGGTAGGGTGAGGGTGGGGTGTAGGTGTGAGGTAGGTATGGGTGTGGGGTGTACCCCTACCTAACGTAGATTTATTAAAAAAAATCAGCATTAAGTAGTTCCTCAACCACTTAAAATTTTCCATAATTTTTCACAGGAAATTCAGAAGATCTTAATTAATTAAGAGGTGTTAAAAAGTATTATCAAACAACACTTATTTTAATAATCACTTATTCTTTTAAGAATAAGTGTTAAGTGGTGTAAACAAACAGGCCCTAAGTTCACATAACCAATCATCTACGCAATGTACACATAATTCTTCAGTTATTATGATTTGCACGGTATACTCGATTCACAGATTGAGTAATTGAATAATAAATAACTACTTGCAAAAACGGGCATGAATATCCTTAAATTTACTTAACATAAGTATAAAATGATCACATACTCATGAAACTTGGTTCCTTTCCTATCAATTCTTAGCTAGGAACTCACAATTCTAAGGGTACGAGATACATAATATGGTATTTATTCAAATTTTCAAATTTTCAATTTTTCTACCGTTTCATTCAAATTTCAATCATAACATAGCTAAGTCTCCTACCCCCCCCACTTAAACATGGCATTGTCCTCAATGACAAAAATAAATGAGAATTTAAGAAAAAGACTTAGCTCTGGAAACGGCTCTCAAGTAAAGGAACAAAATCGGAGTAAATGTCAGCACGTTGTGGAGAAGCAAGTGAAAACCTGTATAAGCAGACAAACTCCACGAAACCGTTAATAACACCATGTCGATGGAAGTTATAGAATAATGTGGCAGTAATTAGGTATGAATACCGAAAAACATTTTAAGCCACTTTATTTTATACAACCAATGACAAGAAAAATACTAAATAGAAAGAAAAATAAACAAGCAACTAAAGATGGTGGTCTTCATCTACAACCTCCACCGCCTAAATATTCTTAAAACCGGGTGGAGAAGACAAAGATCAAAAAGCATTACCCGACGTGGGGAAACATGAGGGTGACTCGATCGAAAAGGTATTCAATCCAGTAAAAGAGAAACTTGGTAAGGTATAACAGATTGAATGCGACCTATTGGCTAAAGATAAAATCAAATACTTAACGAAGAAACTTCTCGCTTGCATTGGATATCAACAACTTAGGGAGATGTAGCTACTCCTCGAAATTACGAATAACCCAATGTATCACGTAAAAGTCATAATCGTCATCAACAAGGTCGGATCGGTGTGATAGTTCAGAACAAAACTTATCATCTAGAAATGCCGGAATAGTCGGAAAAGTGTGAAATTTAAAACTTCCAGTAGAAAGATAGGTTGTATTTTGATTGAACCAAAAACTCTTAAAATCTAGCTAGGGTCAGAGCTACACTTACCCCAACTAGTATCATGAAAATCAAAATGATAAAAGATAATCATTAAAGCTTAGCAATATTTCAAATTCCGCAACACATAGGTATTGTGTAAACAAAATGGAGGTTGAGACTATGATGGGTTTAGAAAAAGATACACATAAGGATGGGAAGAAAATATAAAGGGTGGGTAAGAAATTGTGTTTATGGGTGGGTTGAAAATGGTTAAGGCATTGAGATTGGGTGGGAGAGTGAAACGGATGGAAAGAAAGAGAGGCGATGAACGAATGGTTAGAAATGTGAACTGTTGGGGTAGATTGGTGAGAGGATCGAAAAGTTTGGAGGTGAAAAGGTGTAAAGGGAAATATAAGGATAGTTGCAGAATGAATTGCGCACCACTTTGAATTTTCACTTGGATCACCTTTCTAAAAGGTTTTAGAAGTTGACCAAAATTGTTCTTGTTCACACCAATCATTCTCTGTTACATTTTCAGTAATTCTCAAGCTCTCTTAATGCTTCCATCTTAAGGTGGATTGCTAAATTTCTTTTTCTTTAGCAATTTCTCGACTCTCCTACGGAACTCTATTTCACGTGGCCTATATTGAGTAAAAAGGTTTTGCACATCCTTAGCCCAATGGCCATCGGAACACGGCAAAATAAAAAACCTCAACATATGTCACGTTACTTTTTTTGACTCAAAGAAAACAAAACCTAAAATCCTAAAAAGAAATCCTAAGGGTTTTAAAGAAGTAGTTCTGAGTTTAAAGTCCTCAGCTCGACGTTCCAAAAAAATTATCCTTGTCAGTCATTATTCTTGGATCACGAGATATTGACCCTTCTGAGCACTATAAGAGGTGGGCCCATCGCTGTTGCGGATTAATACCCTTCCCTTGGTTGTGAGACCTAGGAAACGACATTTATCCATACCATTTATCCAAAGATCTTACCTCGGCTCTCGCTTTAGGAATTAGTGAATTCTAAGAAACTCGGTTAACATTACGGTTTTGGCCTTGACAATAAGAAACAATGAATCAAAGTACTCCGAATAAGGTCGGTTATGTAGGCAAGCCTACGCCGTCTTATTCGTTGGAACATATGTGACAGTTCAGGCCAATCCGTCAAGATTAAGCCCCGTTTAGCCCGAAGGCTTATCGGCTATGCTAAGTCTTGTTGAACTGCTGTAACGTACATCACACGTGGAGGGGAGTCGATTGAGCCGAAGCTTGGTTGAACTCGCCCAGCCATGGTTAGACCATTTCCGAACCCATGTACTACGATTCTACGATTTCTAAATTGTCACCCAAAGCGTAATCTCGTTTCTGTTTAAGGTGGGTTCACCGAGAAGCCATCACCATAAAACTCAACGAAAGCGAGAAGATGGTGTTCTCTCAAAAACGTCTTCTTTAGATTGTGAATGCTTAAACTACACAATTTGTTGCTCCCCTGGCCAGTAGAAGCAATCTCATGCATAGGACAATGAGATTTTAACAGAACTACAAGGAACTCTTTATTCACTGCTTCCTTTCAACGACTACATGTTTCCCTACACCCTCTAGATGAGACAGATATGGGGCAAAACCTTCGACACTAATAAAATTATTCTTACAAACCAACTCCGGGATAAGATTCATACTAAGGTTCATGTATAGGCTAACTTATGCTCAAAAAACCCAAAAGGTAGTAAAACATAAGCAAAAAAGGTAGTACCGTACCACGAAGAATTTAAGCCTTTAAAATTTTTTCGGAGCCATCTTTGTGCTTTAAAGGTATTGCTTCCATCGCTTTTCCCATCTTAGATTCGTAGCTCCACATGTTTGCTGGGTTATTTTCTCAGCGCCCGCGAAAAATTACTGACTCAGATTATTGCTTCCCTGGTTTCTGCAAACAGAAGAAAAACAAAACATATCGTAGACTGATTTTTAACATGGTTTCCCATGATGCTATCAGACTTACGGATTAAACATACGGGGATAAACAGACACACGAAGTCCCAGAAAATAGAACCAGGCTCGCTCGGCGCGGAGAGGCGCTCCCTCACCGGGAGCGAAACCAGTTGTTCCAGATTCTGGAATTTTTACACAGAGCAGACAACCAGAGGGACTCAAAAATGTAAAAACAGACTCTAAAACAGAAAACTCGACATGAATAAAAAATTATTTATATATAAAATTGACCGTTGGTTCCCCGGGAACGGCGCCAAAAACTTGATCGGGGTCAATCAAAGTTATAATATACTTGACCACCATAAACCAATACTAGCAAGAGGACTAGGCCCATCGTAGTATAGCTATAGTGAATCAAGGTCGATCCCACAGGGAACCAATTGTGGATCATCTTATATACAAACAATTAATTAAACATGTCAAGGACATAGAGGCGGTCTACGACCAACATAAGACAAGAAAGGTAAAGACACGGCTCAACACAACGTAATTAACCTCCCCAATTATAGTCTTTATCGTTTGGACCTAGATAATTTATATAATAAACTGAACTTATTAACTGTCAATCCGTTTGTATCTATCTTAGATTGGCTACGGGAGTCATCCACTTTAACTTGACTTAGCACCGGTAGGTCACTAGATCACTGTGATATTGTTACGTGACTTCGCCTTTTAAGTGCCTCCATCTCATATAACTCACACGCTTACGACTCTAAGGATGCCGATATTAACCGTACACCTCGTCTAGGCAACATTCCTATGGTTATGCGTACTTCCTAAACGATTACTCAAGCTCTCGTCCAACTAGCAATTACCAAGTTATAGTCTCATGCTAATCTACGACGTATGTATATTCAGGTGCTAACAATCCCCAAATATAAACCTACCTAGATAACGCTGAACGTCCGTGAAGAGCAATTCATAAGCCTACCTAAGAGTTTTATATTGGTATTTCCTTTTTACACATTTTAATTAAACTAAGCGAGTAACGTAGCCATAGCCATACCTACTGAGATAATAAATTCTATTAAGTTAACCTAACCATAAAGACGTGGCTATTTAACGGATGAAAACGGGGCTCGGTCGACCGAATAGATGGGCTCGGTCGACCGAATGGTCTTTTTCCCCAGATTGCATCCCTGAACGTATCTCTCAGCGTTTCATCATACACAACGGATTAAACAGTAATTCGTAAAGCATTCATATAAACTAACATAGATACGCATTAATTAAATCAAATAGATTCATGAATAAATACTAAGTGTATGACGTAGGTTATGGGATCCCCATAGACAAGGTGTCACCACGTCATAGCCTAGATCTACATCATCTAGCTATGATTAACTAACTCAAACGATAAAGCATAATTGGGGGGGACTAATTACTTAAAATAAGAAGACAGAAAATAAAGGCTTACATATTGCAGCCCTTAAATTGCTGGAAACCCTCAAATTATTCTACATTGTATCAAAGTTATATTATGAATTGTAAGATTGAAGAAAGAATGAAGGGATGATGGGATGATTTACAATTTCTCGTAGCTGCTGCTTATATAGGAGTTTCTGCCGACTTATGAAGGATCTAGAAGGTAAATACGAAAAAATCCGATAAGTGACCGAGCTGACACACTCGGTCAACCGAAGCACCCCACTCGGTCGACCGAACCTAACTTTGCACACGTTAATCGTTTTTCTCGTCTATCTTGCTCCCCACTGCACGCTTGCGTGTTGATCTGATTAATCTTTCATTTAATGCTCTGATTTTCTTCCTCTATTATCTTGAGACCATTGATTGAATGACATTAATCCTCTCGATTTGTCGTGATCTACAAAATAAACATTTATAGCACAATAAATCGGCCTTTTAATAATAAAAATAGCTAAATACCAAAAATCATATTAATAATCACTTAACATTAAATAATAAATATAAACATGTGATTTAATATGAAATATACATTATCAATCTCGATTTAAGGTCAACGTTGATGACTTTTACGGGTATAATTTGACCGTCATCAGTTACCGAGCACCAGCTGATATAATCATTATCTATAGATAACCCTCCACATATAGTTCTTACATAGAGCAAGACATTATCTGAAAGACCTCTCCATAACATCTAATCTTAAACTACCATTAATTCACTAGTGATTGGTATTTATGATCATATCAAAGATTCAGCCGATCGATCAGTACCAGAATTAATAACCGACGAAATTGTCTTTCGACTTCCCATTTCGAAGAAGAAGTGGACACCATCTTTGTGAGTTACATTCTCGGATGCCGATCCCCGAGTGAAGTTAAAATATTTTGCAGTAAGGAAAGTGTCACTGAGCTAACTGTACAGCCAAATCTAATGTCACCCCTAAAAAGGCATGAGTCTAAAATCACTTCAAGATTAGGATGAAATTATTAACCGATCATCTAATGTTTCAATTATATTATCTCGTTTCAATTATATTCTTATGTGCACTTCGCACATAAGTGCAACCACTAAGGTGACCAATACTGATGGTTGAGATCAAGCAGTCACACTCTAAGTGTTTCCGAGCAGTAATGGTGGTTTGACTATAAGATCCTGAACTTTTGTCCATTTCCTTATTGACTCAATGCTTAAGGTAGTTCGTCATAAACTCAATCCCCTCGTACACAAATCTTATGCATTAAGTCATATAGTAAGATAATGAACCCCTTGGATTTTTCGTGATGTGCATACTCCCATGCAGATAAAAGGATAAATGATAAAAGTGAAATTATATTCTTAAAAAAATATATTATTTATTTTCTGAAGTACATGCCTAACAATCTCCCACTTTCCTGCGAAGCCAATATGAATTGTTTTAGAACACTCATTTTTCCACTACATTCTCTCATTTGCTCTTAAAACAAGTGGGCCAAGTATTTCCGTCACAATTTTATGATAATGCTTGTAAAAAAATTGGCAACATTATATTCTTGCCTTGAGTTTTGTCCAACACATTTTGCCTACAAGAATATACAATGAACCATGAATCAACTTTTTATCATCTTAAAAGTGTTACCGTCTCTGATCTGGTCACCACGTGATTAAACTATCATACTAAATCTCGTTCCCCATACGTAATTTAGAATACCCTTTACTGTTTATTCAATGATCAACTCATGGATATAATTTAAATGACTTTGACAAACTCCAATGAAAAGAATTTATCCTTTTTTCTTTGATATTTGTAGAGAATTATCCCATGTGAAGTCGATAAGAGACATGTACCAGAATCTCGCACTTGATAACACTTATCCAACTTATTAATATAAGATTCTTAGGATAATCACCAACAAATCATTCTAGTGAATTAAAACACTTTGAATCTCCTAGAATAGAGTTTTCCTTTCCAAACTAGTCATATGGATAGTCAATAATTAACTTCATATAACATCCGACACCATTCTCATTGTGTACAATGTTCTCTACTTCTACACCACTTTTCCACCATTGATCTGCTTGTCACACAAGGCTTATCAATCTATAGGTCAAACCCATATGAAATGATCATATCAAGTCTATGGTTCCATGACTTATAGGTTTTCTTCAATCCATAAAAGATCTTAGCAACTATGAGATCGACTTTCTACTTTTGCCCAGGTTTAATAAACCATTTTGGTTGTTGCATTTAGATTAAGATAGCAGTTCAAAAATGATGTCTTACCATCTAATTGATAAGATCAATGAAGTTCTAAGTGAATCAAATGGGGTGAATGGTTCTTTTACAGAACAATATAGTTCAAAATTCGCTCAAACAAATTTCAGTGCAAGTGTTCTTCTCCACAAGAATGAGAATCAATTAGGTCAAGATTGCATATTAAGATGGATTGCAAAGAATGCTAAGTTCTGATAAACTTTTTGATGAGATTTAACTTATGGATGTTTGAGTCAACAATGGATAAAGTAAGTAATCAAGTAAGAATTCATACAAAACAAGTAAATGTGCATAAATAGAGAACACAATGATTTAGACATGTTATAACAACCAAGTATAAAACACCCCACCGTTGTTTCAATCATGTACTAGACTATTAGAACTGGATTTATAAAAACTCCCTAGAATTTTGATTCTTTATTTAAGGTGGCACAAGTGTTAGAACAGATTACACAATGCAATCACAAACAAAAGCTTAAACACTCAGCCAATACCTTCTTACTAAACATTTCAAAGATTGTTCAGACAATGAATCAATCATGGAACCTCTACCTTCTAATGCAAATACGGTTCAACAATAAGTGTATCACCCATAGAATAAAAAGGGTTTCTTGCAATCAAACAAAAAAGAACTCATGTGAAACTATACTTGTTATCACAAGAAATACAGTCAACAAAACAATGGTCATGTTGCAAAGTCTTATAAAACTTAGTAGATGAAATGTTAAAGGTCGGATGGAGTTCAGAGAGATTAAGCAAATCTTATTCTTTGGCTAAGTTAGTATTAGTATCTTATCAAATCAATGGAACTCTTTCTATAGAAAAAAGAATCAGCACCAATAAAAATATGAAGCAACTTCAAACTAGTCGATCGATTTGAATTTCAATGTCAAGAATTTTTGCTTACTGGATATAGGAATCTTCCTCTCACTTTTCTCTTTTAATCAAGCTCAAGATCATATGGAATGGAGCTCCCAGTCCTGAGATATCCGTAGTATAAGGACAAGCAAGTGGAAGAATAGTGTTGAGTAGACATTGTACTTGATCAAAGACATTTGCATCTTTTCTCACCCTTAGATCAATCTTCAGATCAATGGTTGTGTATGTCCCATGTTTAGATGATTTAAACGTGTAATTAAACATGTAACAAAGTAACAAACATCATCAAAATGCATTGGATCAAGGCTGAATTAGATCAGAACAATGAACATTAGACTTTATGAAATAGGGAAGATATTCTTGATCAACTTCATCAATTCAGCCTTGTTTTGTGTTTTGATATTAGACGATAGTTTTATATTATTTGTATTTTCCGTTTATAGCCTTCGTGGCTCCCTATATAAACCTATTGTACACTCATTATTTCCTTAATGACAATTACTTTGTTATTCACCTAATCTATCATGGTATCAGAGCTTCTGATCCCTAAAAATTTTCTTCTACTCGTCCTCTTCTAGCCGCCGCTAGGGCTTTACCGCCGCCGGCCACCAAACAGCCGCTATGGCTACTTCTACTGCTTCCACCACGCAATCTTTCTCCTCCGCAACTTCAGGCGCTGCTGCGGCTGCTCCTCCTCTAGTCCCAACTGCTGTTGTCGCCCTTAATCCTGCCGTCAAGTCTCCAACCAAGCTCGATGACAAAAAATTTACGGCTTGGAAGCTTCAATTGACCACCTTGCTCATAGGGTCATGGTCTCATCGGTTATGTGACAGGTGATACACCCAAGCCGCCACCCACACTTACATCTGCGGCCGGTGATGTAGCAACAAATCCGGCTCACTTGCACTGGATACAACAAGATGCATTGATACATAATTTGCTTTTGGGTTCGGTTGACAAGGACTATATGGCTACGATTCAACACACGACCAACTCGAAACAAGCTTGGGACACTCTTCTTGATACGTATGGGAAACAGAGTAAGGGCCGTGTTAGACATCTCAGGCTGCGTTTACACTCTATTGCTAAAGGTACAATGTCAATCTCTCAATATTTCACTGCCATTAAAACTGTCGCGGATGATCTAGCGTCTCTAGATGCTAAAGTGCCTGATGATGAATTAGTTGAGATAATTTTAAAAAATCTTGGTAGTGAATATAAGGATCTTGTGAGTGCCATTTAGGCTCGTGATGATACTATCTCTATGCCATTGTTACATGAAAAATTGCTAATGCATGAAGCGTCGCTTGTACAAAGTCAGTCTGTTGCACCCCCTGCGTACACTGCTTTCCCTGCCTACCATCAACCCCGTCCTATGCATGTCTCCCCCAATACATCCTACTACACCTATCCCCAAACACCTCGGCCTCCACCACCCATCATGCCGCAAGCCCCACCCCCTACCCGAGACCCCAGCAGCCCTCTCCTTCCCCCAACCACTCTTCCAAGAATAACACTGCTCGTAATTCCAAAGGCTACCAGGGCTTCTGGCAACTTTGTGGTGTCCAAGGTCATGTTGCTACTCGTTGCACCACTTATCCACTCTACAACAATCTTCCCCGTCCAACCTGCAACCAAGGCAGCTCTCGGCCTCCACAGCTTCCCCATGCTCATGTTGCTCAGAATGCTTCTTCCAGTTATCCTGTGCAGTACTCTGATCCTTCTGCTCCATGGATGCTTGATAGTGGTGCCTCTCACCACATGACACAGGAGCTCAACTTGCTCTCTCTTCACTCCCCTTACCAAGGTACGGATCGTATAGTCATTGGTGATGGTAGATCTTTGGCTATCACACACATTGGCTCTACTTCTCTTTCCTCTTTCAAATTAAATCAAGTGCTTTGTGTACCTTCCCTTTCTCGTAATTTACTGTATGTCCAAAAGTTTTGCCAGGACAATTCTGTATCTATTGAATTCTTACTTGATTCGTTTTTGGTGAAGGACTTGAAGACGAGCAAATGCCTCCACCAAGGACAAGTCAGTGATGGAGCCTATCTGTGGTCTTCCAAAGCTCTCTTTGCTTTCTCTGCATCCAAAGCTTCTGCAGCTACTTGGCATCTCTGCTGCGGACATCCAGCTTTTCCTGATCTTTAAAATCTTGCAAAAAATAATTTTTTAGAGTTATCTACTGTTTCGCATTCTTATTGTGATTCTTGTCTTTCTAATAAGAGCCATAGGCTCCCTTTTTCGGATT
Organism: Gentiana straminea; assembly: GCA_036785695.1. Taxonomy (NCBI): domain Eukaryota; kingdom Viridiplantae; phylum Streptophyta; class Magnoliopsida; order Gentianales; family Gentianaceae; genus Gentiana; species Gentiana straminea. Next base: position 879,006 of record JAVUPR010000100.1, read on the forward strand.
CTACATTATGTACTTCTCAACCCTTGGAGGTTATTTATTCCGACGTTTGGTCGTCACCCGTTTATTCAGTTGACAATTTTAAATATTATGTTCTTTTTGTCGATCATTTTACTTGATACATGTGGATATATCCGTTAGCATGTAAATCTGATGTATATAATATTTTCATAAAATTCAAGCAATATGTCGAAAAGTTTTTAGATGCCTCTATCAAAACTCTCTACTCTGATAATGGCACCGAGTACATCAAGTTACGTCCTTTTCTCTCTGATCATGGCATCTCTCATTTCACTTCTCCCACTTACACGCCGCAGCACAACGGCATCTCTGAACGCCGACACTTGCATATAGCTGAAACAGCCCTAACTCTTCTTGCCCATGCCAAAATGCCGGTTACCTATTGGTCCTATGCCGTTAGTGCAGCGGTTTACCTCATTAATCGCATGCCCACGAAAAATCTTGATATGCTTTCACCACATCTCAAACTTCTCTCTAAGCCCCCTAACTATTCTAAGCTTCAAGTCTTTGGTTGCCTTTGCTATCCGTGGCTTAAACCCTATACACCGCACAAGCTTGCGCCCACATCCAAACCTTGTGTCTTCCTTGGTTACGCCCTCACACAAAGTGCTTACCTCTGTTATGACATCTCCGAGTCTCGAATGCATATTTCGCGTGATGTTCGGTTTGTGGAGGATATTTTTCCCTTTGCTAGCATCACCTCTGATTCTTCCTTACCTCCGTTAACTGCTCTTCTACCCCCTGCTTCCTATGAACCCACGGCTATTCCTATTCACCACACCTCCTCCTCGGCACACACCCAACCCGTTGGCATTTATGAGCCACCCGAGAGCTCCCTCTCCTTTCCTGTTTCTCCCAACTCCAGCTCTAGCAGTGATTCTAATTCTTCCCCCACTCCCACCTCATCTCCTTCCAGCTCGTCCCCACCTCCTCCACCGCCACCCCCTCCTCCGCCGCCTTCTCAACATCCCATGACCACTCGCTCTCAAAACCACATCTACAAACATCGTCAACTCTTTAACCTTCAAGCTCAACTTCACAATCGCTACCTTGAAACAGAACCCTCAAACCTTAAGCAGGCCTTGCAGTGCCCGCAGTGGTGTGTTGCAATGTCTGATGAGTATAGTGCGCTTCTTCGCAATGACACGTGGTCCTTAGTTCCCCCTGCTGATGGTTTGAATATAGTTGGTTGTAAGTGGGTGTTCAGAATTAAGAGGAAACCGGATGGCTCGATTGATAAATACAAAGCTCGGTTGGTTGCAAAAGGGTTTACACAACGTCCTGGTTTGGATTACTTCGAAACTTTTAGTCCTGTTGTTAAACCTGCTACGATCCGTCTCGTTCTCAGTATTGCGGTTTCCTTAGGTTGGTCTCTTCGCCAACTCGATGTCAATAATGCCTTTCTGTAGGGAACACTAGCTGAAGACGTATATATGTCTCAACCACCCGGGTTTGAGGATGCCACAAAACCTACATTTGTGTGTAAACTTCGCAAGGCAATTTATGGTCTTAAGCAGGCACCTCGGGCCTGGTACCATGAGCTTAAGTCCTTTGTTCTTACTATGGGTTTTGTTAACTCTGGGGCTGATCCGTCTCTATTTGTTTGTCGGACACCTACCAGCATTACTATTATCTTGGTATATGTCGATGACATAATTGTTACAGGTAGCTCCAGTGAGCAGGTTCAGAGTATTATTGATCAGTTGGGCTCCCGGTTCTCTATTAAGGACCTTGGTCCTCTGTCGTATTTTTTGGGAGTTGAGGTTACTCATTCTCCCATGGGTATGTTACTTACGCAGACCAGGTACACATGTGAGCTGCTGTCTCAGGTTCACATGGAGGAATCTAAGGCAGTTTCCACGCCTATGCCAGCCGATGCCTTTTCAGGTGATCCCATTATTTCTCCTGCTTATTCAGATCCAACTCAGTATCGTCAGACCTTGGGTGCCCTGCAGTACTTATGCTTTACGAGAGTTGATATTCAGTTTGCGGTTAATAAGCTCTCGCAGTTTATGCATGCACCGACAGAGTATCATTGGATGCTTGTCAAACGCCTTTTGCGTTATTTGTCTGGCACTCCTACTATGGGTTTGCAGTTATATCGGGATTCTCCTATGGCCTTACATGCGTTTTCAGATTCTGATTGGGCGGGTAATAAGGAAGATGGCTACCGTGATCCAATGTCCTCTGAGTATGTGCCTGGCTACACTTCTACTTCTGCTTACATTGTTTTCTTGGGCAGAAATGCTATTTCTTGGAGTTCCAAGAAGCAACACTCAGTTTCTCGTTCTTCCTCCGAAGCTGAATACAGGTGCGTTGCAGATACGGCAGCAGAGGTTGCCTGGCTGACCTATCTGCTTGCAGATCTCAGTTTTTCGGTTCGTTCCACACCAGTGATCTTCTGTGACAATTTGGGTGCTCTTCGTCTCAGTGCCAATCCAGTCTTCCATTCACGAATGAAACATGTGGCTATTGACTATCACTTTATTCGTGATCATGTTGAGCGAGGTCTTGTTCGTGTTGCTCGTGTAGCTGCTGCAGACCAGTTGGCGATGTTCTTACCAAGCCATTGCCGCGGTTATCTTTTTCTGCTCTCGTTTCCAAGCTTGGCCTTCGCTCAGCTCCGTCAGCTTGAGGGAGCGTATTAGACGATAGTTTTATATTATTTGTATTTTCTGTTTATAGCCTTCGTGGCTCCCTATATAAACCTATTGTACACATATTATTTCCTTAATGACAATTACTTTGTTATTCACCTAATCTATCATTTGATCTTCGTCTGTAGCTTGTTAATATGATCATTAACAAATATATAACATGTGCAATCAATCAATTAAGCTTTGTTCCGGTACTTTAAGACTTTAGTTGGTATTAGTACAATATTATACAAACAAATGCAATTTAAAAAATGAGGGGATTTTATAATCCAACGGTCAAATAATGAATTTTAATGAGGGAAAAACACAGACCGTGAAAAAATACATATTACCTCATTTAGATCGAACCCTAGGACAATTAATTCAACTCAGATGTCATTCAACCTCATCATATGATGTTGTGTTATCTTTGAAACGAATAAACAAACATAATTTATATCAATTTAGGTGTAATAAGAATCATTACTCAACAATCTCCCTCTTTGGACTGTTTTAAAATTCTCAACACTTGTTTCAAAAATTCTCCCCCATAATCATAGATCCCCCTCAACATATGCATAGTTTAACACTAGTGCATCCACAAATATGATCCCCATGACACGTTGGTTCGCTCATAGTAATATATACCATCAATGAGTGATTAAGAAATAGTACTTGTCAGACATTGGAATTTGAAAATATTTCAAAAACACTTTGAAAAAAATTAAACAAAAATATTGATACATCATCCCTCAAAGATTAGAATAAAAAGTTTGAAATACGGAATACTTCTCCCCCTTATTATGAAAATCAATCAAAAAGGTTAAATATGAATCTGATTTAGAGGGATACCATATGTAGAAGATTCCTCAAGGTTTCAAAGGTGGATTGGTGCAATGGTTTTGTTAACATTTCTACAACGTTTTGTTCTAAAAGTAAAAACTCAATTGAAATGTTACCATTGGTCACATGGTCTCTTAAAAAGTAATATATGTTGTCTACATGTTGGGTTCTGGAGTGAAGGACATGATTGTGAGACAAATTGATTGAACTTGTGCTATCACATAAGATAAACACTGTTGGAATGTGAATATTGAAGTCACACAGCTGTTGTTTGAGCCACATAAGTTGTGCACAACAATTGATTAGTGCCTCAAACTCACACACAGTTGACATGTACCACTTGTGCATTTTCTATCAACATTTCACCCTCCTGAATCATCATCAGAATAAGCATGTAAAATTAAATCAAGAGACTCAAAAAATAAGCAATCTTTTAGTAAAAACCAAGTTTCTGAATATTCTCTTCAAAGCATTTAAGTGAGACACCTTAAGATTTACTTGATATATATTAGATATACAAACAACATTCATGGCATCTGGTTTACTTGCAGTTAAGTAAATAAGAGAACCAATCACGCACCTGTATAGCAAATTATCAACCGATCTGTCCTCTTTGTCTTGGTCGAATCTAATTGTAGTACTCATAGGAGTTGTGGCAGGATTTAAAGTGTCAATCTTGAACTTTTTTAGCATGTCTTCCATATACTCTGTTTGGTTAATGTGAATTCCATCTTTAGTCTGGTTCACTCGTAATGCTAAAAAGAGGTCAACTCACCCATTTGTGAAACCTCAAACTCATTTTTCATTATAGTTTCAAACTTCTTGCATAAGACAAGGTTAATATAACCAAAAATTAGATCTTTTTTTCCTCGACAGACGAAAGTTTTATTGAAATTCCGGACTAACACCGGAAAATACAACACAAGGCTGGAACACCGCCAGACACAGCCGGAGCACCGCCCGGGAAAAACAAACAAACAAACAAGACAAAAAACTAACTAACAAACAACAAACTAACACACAAAACACCAAACAAACAGACTAACAATTGGCATGTCAAGAACATGATCTCATCGAGAAGTCTTGACATAAGAAGGTTAAAAAGCCCATGGAGCCGATTACTTCACCCGAAGAATGACACAGACACTGACACAGACACAGACACAAACACAAACACAAACACTAAAGAAAAACTAGAAAAGCAATAGTTTAGTCTATAGATGATGAGAAACCAAAGCATATGGAAGACACAGGCAGAGGTCTTCCGCCGCCGCCAAACGAAGAGAGAAGCCCGGAAGTGTGACTAACGCCTCCACCTAGAGAGCGACTACCAAATCGTCTAACTAAGATCCCGCAGCCTTAGGGACAAAATAAGAGTCAAACTGCTGAAATGGTGTCCTAAACCAATCGGGTTGGACTGGATCCGACCGGGTCTGGTCATTTACAGTATATTTTAGTTCATGTAATAACTTCATTATGATTAATAAAAGTACTTTTGTTATTATATATTGTTTATCTTCACGTTATTGAATGTATATATATAGTAACGTCCCTAGTGTCAAACTGTGATAGAGAAACCATGATAGTGATTATGAATGACGGGATCTCTAATCACTTTAATAAGTTTGATACTTAAATGTCTCTAGTCGTATGTACTGTCAAATGGGACATTGATAGTATGATTAGACTAGCACGTATTGGATGTCTTCTATCTTGTTGAAGATAGGGATAGATCTCGTCTATCGAAGTGTAGAGAAACTTGGATTGTACATGGACGTGTATTAGAGAATGCGTACGTTAGACTGACCCACTTACATTAAGTGTCGCACTATGTGGCAGTTGTGTAATTATCCTAAGACCGGAGTCTTCATGGCATCACCGTATGGATTGTCATGCTTTGACATCATTGAGATTTCCCCTAGCCACGGGGCGATCATACGGTAGTGATTGGGTGTGAATTGAAGCATGCGGAGTATACATGTTTGGTCGTCCGGGAATCGCGTGCCCTATGATTGGGGGTGAATATCCGAAATGACCTTCTTATAAGGAATGTCTAGCTCTCGTGAATCTTTTCAAAGTTGGAGTAAATGAGTTATTCTGAGAGAGCATGATATCTAGATTATAAGATACGATCGTTAATGTACTGACACTCGAGATACGATCGTATGGATATTATTACAGCGATAGGATTCTATTTACGCGGTAACTGTTTCACATGAAAGGTAGTAGTCATTGCTTTTGACTCTTCCGATGATTGGGGGTCACGGTGTGTTGCTAGACGCTATCCCGTGATTGTTAGGTATGAAGGGCATTTTCATAATTTGCACTTTGTGTCTACGACCAACATATTTGGAAGCCTATCGGGTCACACACATAAGAACATCGAGTCGGATTAAAATGCGGTTATAGTTTATAAGCAAATAAGGAAAGTTTTATCTCAAGACTATAAAGGTTATAGTGGTAAATTAATATGATGGTATTTATTTATTATGAACAAATTAAATACAAGATATTAATTGTAATGATTAAAGAATATGCCGGATGCCAATATTTGGTAATATGGGGCGCCACTCCTATGTGTATAAGATACACTGGATTGTGCAATTTAATTAATAAGATTACCATAATATTAATATTGGATATTAATTGATTTTGGAAAAATAGATTTATGGTAATAAGATAAATATATTCAAAAAAAAGATATTGGTAATATTTAGTTTTTATTTAATATAAGATATTATAATAAAAGAGATAAATAAATTAAAGTGATTTTCCATATTTTATTGGGAAAATGTTTTTCTCTTTCATCTATCTTCTAGGAAGCTTCTCCTAATCAGATTAGGACATAGAGGGGCGCCACTTTCACTTATATAAGAAAGGGGTTGGCTAGCTCTTTTGTACATCACAATTCCAAGAGCTAATTGTTCTTTTAAAAAATATAGAGCTTCTAGTAGAGAATTTTAGAGAGAGGAAAAGACTGGCCTAGCAGCCAGATTTTTCTGATAGAAATCCAAGGAGGATTCCGGTGAGGAGTTCGTGTGGATATCGATAGAGGCCGGACGTGTGGACTGCTTGTGCACAGTACTACTCTCCTTGACGGTCAAAGCGTCGATCTTACAGATCAGCCAAGGTATATACCGTCAAACTACTTAACGTGTTTATTGTATTAAACGAAGTCGATCTTGGGATCGGAAATCAAAATTTTAAATTCCTCTGCATTAAACTAGTGATTTCCTAACACAAACGCCGCCAGGTCACCGCCTCAAGCCCAACAAACACCAAAGCTCCACCATCTGAAGAGGAAAACCGCCACCAAACAACCAGATCTGGGCCGGGAAAAGGACCCAATCCGTCGTCACCTATCTCTGGCAGCAAAAACTCCGATCTATTACCACCATCCACATGCAAGCTCCAGGAGCTTGAGAGAAATAGGGACGACGAAGAGGCCGGAGCTGGTCATCGGAGTAGGAGCTAGACAGGACAACTGATGTCGCGTGTGAGGTCGCTTATACTAGAAAGAGTACTAGGTCAAATCATAGTATAGAAACGGAGAATCAAGGTCGATCCCACAGAGACAAGGCAACTTAAATAAATACATCTAATCCAACTAAGGACACAAAAACGGTCACGGACCAACATAGACGGAAATAAACATGGTATTCCTCCATTCTCAACCTATCTCTCAACTTGGTATACTTAATCATAATGTTTACTTCCCCAAGTAATTCCCCGATTAGTCAAAAGATGTTATTAACTCAGTTTAGCTATGGGTGTAGTCTCCTAAGCTTATTTACTTCCATTGAAAGGACAGTAAACGTCTATGTGCAGTTAACCTCCTTACTTGGTTGTATTAACCCACACGTAATAAATTCTAGAAAGTCCTGGCTCAAGACCGAGAACCTCCCTAAGCAGCTATCGTGGATTGACTAGCTAGCACGTTCCCAGAGAAAGATCCAGACTATGTCCTAATTAACACTTCATTTTATCATCCTTTATGTTAATTTATGATGTACGACAAGAAGATTGGCCAGATCTAACCTATCATTAATTAAACATGTCGATCAACGTAGCTGACACTAAGTCTTCAGATTAAGGTGACCTAAAAGTGCCTCGATTTACTGGTATAGACCGCCGGTAAATCGGGTGCGGTGGTTCTTAATTCTGGAACTACATTGCTTCGTTATGATTAATTCTGGTAAATTACGGGGTCGTTAAATATTCAGATTACGTATAGCATGTAGAAACAAGTAAATCTACCATAACTAAGACATAAAGGAACATTCAAAGCTTCATACTTTCGGTTATGGGGGTCTAACTTGATCTCCTCATGTTAGAGATAGCGAGGAAGAGCGGAAAAAGGAAGAAAACTCAGAATAACAAAACTATAAACTTTTATTGCATGAATAATGTATTGTATATTTGAGTATATGACAAGTATATGAATACAATGAAATACCGCGGCTATATATAAATAATTCAGCCGACTTATGACTCAAATAAACCCTAGCCGACATAGTAAACATTGTATGGTCAGTTTCGTGTCCTCCAAGTTCTCAGTAAGTCGGTGGTGGGCCTCGGTATATCGAGCCCATCTTCAGCTCTTTCTCTTGACAGATCTCTTCTTGGACTCTCTCAACTCGGCCCCATGACTTCCTTTAGCCCAGATCCATGTCTTAGCTTCTCCGGAATAAGGTACTCCTATAAAACACATAAAACAATGCAGAACAGTACCAATTTCTCGGGGAAATTGTATAAATGCATAATCAATATCTAAAGAACACTCACTATGCAATTAACATGTATTTCGCACCATATTCAGATTATCTTTCCTCTCTTGAGCATAATTCGAAGCAAATAAAGATGTAGTAAAAGGTACTAATTATGATGTTATCAACAACAAAGGAGCAACAAAAACGAAAAGAAAAACAAACGGGGACCTAAACTAAAAGAACCAAAAATTAGATCATTTTAAATGGATAATTTTATAAAAAGGCTAAAGATTGTCTCCTTCGAAAATTTATTATATATGGCATAAAAATTGTAAAATTAATTATTTTTCAGTTTTCAGATTTATAGTGTTATCAAACAGTTTAATCGATTTCAGCACTTAAATAATTCAGTTGTTTATAACATTCAGACTTCAGATTTCAGATTTCAGGTTTCAGACTTCAAATTTTAGATTTAACAAATGGCCCCTTAACTTATACGCCACTTACATGAAAGAAAAGAGTGAAATTACTGTTTCTTTTAAAATCCACATGAAAGAAGAAAAACTAGGGTTTTCCTTAGGCATATTCTAGGAAGTTCAAATATAAGATTGACGTCCACTAGTCGTCGTTTGGAGATACATACCGGAATATCATGGCATCTCGATTTCGTGGGTTATAATCTCTAACTTTCTCATTAGGTTAATGAATTACTTGTTTCAACTTGTAACAAAATCGAAAACGAATTATAATTCGTAGCTTCCGATGTGCATGATCGAGTGAATCGATTGGTGCTAAGAATCTGATTCAAAATCGGTGACTAGAAAAGCGAAGAAGACCTGCCTAGGCAGCGGTGCTCCCCGCCCCATCCTAACCTAGAAGCATTATGGGTCGGGCTTTTGCAGTTCGGATCTAGATTCGGATGTATCGTTTTTCCAGCATGTTTTATCAGAGCACATGGTCAAATCGATTTTGTGATTTTGATTAAAAGTGTAATTAATTATAATGAAATTGCCTCTTTTAAAATATAATTCGTTATTTATTTGCGTGGTTGAATGTTTTGGATGATGAGATGGATTAGGGGTTGTTACTTGTTTACCCGTTAGATATGTTAGAAATTGATGTAATCAGGTTCCACCGTGTAATAGAATAATTAAGTGGTAAAATTATGTAATCTAGGCGCTGAAAGTTTGTTGCGTGGAAACTGAAGCGTAGACGAGTCATGCCTAGAAGGAACCCCACTCCACCTGAGCGAGTGTTGCATATATGTTTCTTAGAAGAGCTGCATGGAGCTTGTAGCTGGAACCAAACACACCTTGGCAGGGGGAATCCCGCTAAGGTGAGCTTGGAGTTTTGCCTTGATTTAGCTTATTCAACTTCCGGGAGATTCAGGTTCATATGTGGCTCAGATGAAGACAACGATTCAATTTGTTTTTTTTCTTTATTTTTTAATAGATTAAATACATGGGTACCAAACAATCCATCTCAGTTAATTATGTGATATATCCATGTCATGTTTCATATTCAAGAATTTCACTCCAAGTCATGCATAAATTAATCATGGATTTTTTAGCCAAAGAAATTTTATTTGGAGATAAACTTCACATGATAAAACATAATTTACTGTGTAAATTTAATTTTTACGATAAAAAATATGTGGGAATTTAATCATGTATGGTTATATAAAAAGAATTAAATGGTCATGGAAACCGGAAAATCATGAAATGACATTAGCTAGACGGTATTTAGAACAGATAAAATGGTGGGCGGTTTTCAGATGACGAGGTTTATTGTTTTCGGATTATTAAAATTGTAAGATCCTAAATTTTTATAATGATAAATTAGGATAGTAAAATTATTGGTGAATATTAATTGTGTATTGTCTACGTAAAAGAATTTAATAATAAAAAAACCGGAAAATCATGAAAAGTTGACATTAGCTGGACGGTATTCGAAACCAATGAACTTGGAGGAGGTATAAATAAAATTTAATTATTTATTGTTTTCAAGATTATTGAAAAAATTCTAAATCCTGATATGACTACTTTTTTTCTTTAAAATAATTAGTGGGAGCGGGGAAAGTGACAAATGACCCAACAACCTCTACTGTTGGCATATGCACCGTGAGAGAACGGTGATGCCTAGTGCCTATTTTATTTCAGCCCCATTCGGATGACCTTTATCGCTATCAAAATTTAAGGCTTGGTTTTCAAAAAGATAAGATTTTGGGTACTCATCGAGTTCTTGACCTACCTTATGGCGATATCCTCAGGGTTTACCTAAAAAATCTAAAACTGTAGGTAACATCCAATATCAGGTGTGTATATATATAATTATATTCTTTTATATACACCTGCTACTATGTTAATAAAATTACATGTGTGGAGTGCTTTACAATATGTGTAAACACGGAATCTAACCTGTAATTAACAGAAGAAATTATGGAGAAATTTTTTTGTGATTACTATGAAATAAAACATATGAATTAATTGATCTGAACGGATTAGATGCAAACCCAGAAAAGTGATGCAAAAATAAATAAAAGAGATCAAACCAAGACGAGTGTATTCACTCTATCCTTAAGACACTGTTGCTCCAATCTGTCCACGGTTGTAGCAATTGTCTCCCAAAATACAATGGCTCGTGACTCAAGTTTTGCGGCACTTTCAAAACTCGAGCTCCAGCGAGCTACTAGATGCTCCGATTTCTCTTTGGCACCAAGACTCAATCAATGCAGATTGCTCTTTTAGGAGAATATCCAATGTCTAATTCTCATACATAGAGTTCTTTATACTTAATTAACCTTTCTTAAGGACCGACTTAATTAAGTTGGTTTAATTAACCGTCCTTAATTAAAACACGTTTTCTTGTTCACAATTTCCGGATCATTCTAGAACCACCTTAATTAAAATTAATTTTGCCTTGATTGCTTCAAGAAATTTTGTACAAAGGCGCTCACGGTAAACCAAGAGCCATTAAGGTCCTTCCTCTATCCCTTGGGACACATTCTAAGGTGTCAACTATATAGGCCATTAAATATTGAGCCAAACGCTCTCTTGTCACCAATACGGGAGAGTAGAGTTGATATACCTTCTTCAACTCCTCTCCACACACATATTTTACCAAATGTGAGCCTTAATTTTTTATTCAGCCGATATTCGAATCGATAGATTCAAAAACCCATTATTGACTTCTCCGTAAAGAGTATCTAATGATATTATTAACTGTCGATAATATAAATCGGAGCATATCCGAAATTAGAGCTAAGTTGAGCGTTCCACCTTTCGTCAAACCCATTACATGGGCTTTGGACCTATTTTCTTCAACATACTCTGAGGGGTATATTAGGAAATATCATCTCAAAAAGTAATCAAAGACCTGTCAATCATCATAAAATATGCACTTCATTGGCCACTCTTAGGAAATGTTGATAGGAGTAGTGCTGTAGTGTAACCTGTAGAAGATGATGGGTTTGGAACAGCACGCCAAGTGAAGTCATATGTGGAGTAGAATGGGTTGTTGGGAGAAAAAATAAAATAAAATGTTTCCTGCAGTAACTACATTTGTGTCTCTCTAATGCGGGTGGACGCGGATACAAGGGTAATGGACTTAACCCATATGTTTAGTAAAACATCAATGCACAACGTTCAATGGAAACATGTACACCATATGAAATACAAAATAAAATTCCCATATTTTTGCCCATAATGTGTGCAAATTTTCTTATTTAAATATTACTAATCAACGCAATACATAACGCCCTAAGAGTGGCCATGAAGTGCCTTTCCAAGTTAAAAAAGGCCCTGAGCTTTTGGAGTTGCAGAACTAATTAAAAAGGCCAAAACTCGAGTACCAGTGGTAGGTAAGTTTAATAGTTAAGGGTTCCAAGTCCAACTAAGAAATAATATCATTTTTTATTAGTAGGTGTTATAACAGGATAGAGAATCCAGATGCAAGATTGATAATTAACAGGTGCAATCTAATAGTAATAATCAACAGAAATAACATAAACAAGAATAACACAAGATTTAACGTGGTTTCCGGCGTTGTGGCCGACTACTCCAAGGACAGAAAAGAGATATTTTATTATTCACTGAATTTCAGACGGATTACACACTTTACAATGATCAATACAATTAGTATTTATAGACACAGATCCCTAAAACCCTAACCGCCAAAAGATCATTGGCGGATTGCCATAAATACTCCAGATGTTGGGTCCCTCTGTAGACCCAACACAGCGGACCACTGCCTAGATTTAGAACACAGCTGTATCCAATTACCTCAACAGACTCAGCAGTCTGCTGACCCCCTAGAAGAAACTTAGCTGATCTTCCCAGCTGACTTTCATAGACTTGAATACACTTCTCAGCTAACCATCACTCAGTTGACCTATCATATTAGTTCCACCATATGTAGATTTTAAGTCACTTTGATGACAAATCTCCACCTTGACTTGAACTCTTGTTCACAGTCAACCAGATTGCACAATTAGATGTACTTGTACCAGATGCATTCGTCAATGCCATATGTACTTGTACCAGATTACTCCAAAGAATCCACTCAGCTAACGTGTCCTCAGCTGAGCTTCCAGATTTCTAGATTATAAGCTTTGAATATTCAGCAAGTCCAGACACAACTGAAACTTGCTCTGCTGAATTGGTTTAGCAAACATATCAACAAGATTCTCCTTGGTGATGATCTTCTTTACTTGAACCCTTTTCTCATTCCTTAAAAAATGATTCGTCACATCTATATGCTTGGTTCTCTCATGATGAACCTGATCCTTAGCTAGACAAATTGCACTCAGACTGTCACAATAAATCTCTGCTTGATCTTGATGTAGCCCCACATCACTGACTAGTCCCTTCGACCAGATACCCTCTTTGGCTACTTTAGTAAGTGATGGAGGTCAAGTTAAATTATTAACTCGATGCCTACTAACACACTAGCAAGAGAACTAGGTTCAATTGTAGTATAGCCAGATAGAGTCGAGGTCGATCCCACAGAGACTCGGCACAAACAAAACACAACCTTATCCTATTAGAACTAAATTGAAAAGGCGGTCTACGACCAAATAAATGCAGTAAATAAAATAGTGACAACCACAAGACACAAAAGACAGACTAAAGACTACTAAAACACGGATAATACGGTTGATATTATCTAAACAAATAGTATTGATTACGCTAGTAGATTATAACTCCCCCATGTGAATTAGGATGATAACGAGACAAAACAAACGTTAAAGATTAATTATTATGACTACGGGAGTCATCCCCTAAGGTAGATTTAGCTCCGGTTAGGCCCTCTAAATCATCGTGCCTCCATTACGTGACTTCGCCTTTTAATGCCTCCATCTCATATAACTTCTGACACAATTACGAAACTAGGGATGCCGGTATAAACCGTAACCTCATCTAAGCAACATTCCTAGGGTAAGGCGTACTTCTTAGATGCCGATTCAATCTATATCCTAAGTAACAATCACTTTTTGAGTTTCATGTTAAATTATGATGACGAATAACTAAGTTGATCAGGTTTAATTACTCGTTTTAATTCCAATTCAGAGAATCTGACGTAGTCGAAGCCGATCATAATATTGCCCTACACATTACCACACTCGGTCGACCGAACGACAGCACTCGGGCGACCGAATGACATGTCTAGGTCGACCGAACACAGTTCTGTGTCGGAACAAATCATGATTACTTCTTAACGTTTCTAACCTAAACACATGGGTTCGTAAATTAATCTACATCACGCAATCAATACAAATAAAAGTACTCCATAATAAAATATATCAGATCTACGAATAAAGATTGCATAATTGAATAGTCATACCCTCGAAGACGAGAGTGACTCCCACTCTTTAATGCGCTCCCTAATCGGAGAATCCGATGAATCCACAATGTACGAACATAAAGAAAATAAAACTAAAACTTAAAAGCTAAAATTGTATGAATTGTTTTGTGTTGTAGTGGTGTGTCTTTCTCAGCATCGTGGCTGCTGTTTATATAGGAGTTGTAGCCGACATAGGGAGAATCCAGAAGATTGACATGCATTTATCAACTTAGGCTTGGATGACCGAACGTACACGCTCGCTCGACCGAATGGCATGGCTCGGTCGACCGAGCCTCCCTCTTTACGCGTTTTCAAATTCGGTTCGTCTGACTTGTTCCCTACTCCATGCTTTTGAATTGATCTGATTAATCTTTTCTTCAATGCTCCGATTTTCTTCTCTTTTATCTTGAGATCTCCCGATTGCGTGATAATTATCTTCCCGATTTATCATGATCTGCAAAATCAGCATTTATCACCCAATTAATTGCTCTTTTATAATAAAAATAGCTAAATACCAATTATCACATTAATAATCACTTATCATTAAATAATAAATATAAACACGTGATTAAATATGAAATATATATAATTAACTCCGATTTAAGGTTAGAATTGATGACATAAATATGTATATTTTAACTGTCATCAGTAAGAGCAATATATCCTGCCTCAATAGCTGTTGCCTGAAAATTTGCTTTCCAGCTGACAATTGAATTCCCCAATGTGAATACATAACCAGTCATAGATTTTCTATTGTCCGCGTCACCTATATAATCAGCATCACAGTATCTTGTGATCAAACCTTGAGTATCACCTCCATAGATGAGACCAACGTCAGTTGTACCCCTAAGGTACCTGAACATTCTTTTCGCAGCTTTCCAGTTTCCTTTCTAAGTTGAGCCATAAAGCTACTGACAACATTGACTGTCTAAGCCAGACCAGGCCTAGTGCACACATGGCATACATCAGATTGCCAACTGCACTAGCATAGGGAACTCTTGACATATACTCCTTCATCTGCTGATTATGAATCATAAACACACAAATGAACATTGGATGCCACAGGAGTATCTATTGGTTTTGCAGCAGACATGCCAAATCTGGCCAATGTCTTCTGTATATAACCCTGCTGGGAAAAGAACAACTTCTTTTGACTTCTATCTCTCCAGATATCCATCCCCAAAATCTTCTTGGATGCTTGATCACGTGTAAGTCACTAACGTCGATATTACTAGCAAGAATACTAGGTACATCGTAGTATAGTAAGGGCAAATCAAGGTCGATCTCACAGAGACAATGCAACTTTAAGCATAAACGGTTCTAACCTAACTAGGAAGGCACATAAAAGTGGTCATTGACCAACAATAAACATGAAAAAAATGTGGTATTCCTCCCCCTCTTCCCACCGATCTACTAACTTGGATTAGTTAATCTTTAATTTACTTCCCCTCATAATTTCCTTAAATTAATCGAGCGAGCATTTAATTTAGTTTTAAGCTACGGGTGCAACTCCTAACCCTATCTACTCCGACAATGGCAGTAGATAATATATAAGCCAGCTACCCTCCTTAATTGCTCCGTCATAGCCCATACACATAAACTAGAATTGCCGATATCGAGCGCTAACTCATACCACTAACCCACCTAGACAGCTGTCGACACTGATCAGCACGTTCCTAGGGTTCATCAAGACTATGTCCTAACTAACACTTCACTATCAGTACTTCATGTTAATTTATGAATTACGAATACTAGATTGGCCAGACCTATTACTCATTTTAATTAATTCTGTCAATCAACGTAGCTGACGCGAATCCTCCAGATTAAGTTTCTTAAATTTTGCCTTGGTAAACCGGTATAGACCGCCGGTTTACCAGGGGCGGCTTTTCTTAATTATGGATCTACATTGCTCAATTACGATTAATCTAAGTAAATCATGGGGTCGTTGAACATGCAGATTAACTAAAACACTTAAATACGAACAGATCTATCATATTGAAGACAAAAAGGAACGTTCAAAGCTTCATACCTTCAGCGATAGAGATCTAGCTCGATCCACTCAAGCTAGAGATGGTAGAGAAGGGAAGGAAACCGGAAATAACTCCTCAAAAGCTTAGGAAAACTTTATTTCATCAAATTGTATAATGTATATAATAGAATATGCAAAACTATTCAAAACTTATGTAATAATCAGTTGATGTGGCTTTATATAGATACAATAGCCGACTTATGACTCATAGAAATCCTAACCGACCTATTCAGTGCGGCAGATCAATTTCGTGTCCCATAAGGCTCTCGGTTTACCGGACCTAGCCCTGGTAAGCCAGGCTAACTTTTCTTCTTTTTCTTCAGCAGATATCTTCTTGGACTTCTTTTACTTGGCCCAACATGCTTCCTTTGATCCAGATCCGTTTCAATGCTCCAGATTCGGTACATCCTGTAAAACACATAAAACGAGGCAAAACAATACCAAACCTTCGGGATAATAACACAAATGCCGAATTACGAACCTAGAAACATACACATAGCATTTAACACATATTCCATATAATAACGAGCCTATCTATCCTCTCTTGAGCAGAATTTGGGGTGAATAAAGGTATAATTAATGGTACTATTTAGAGCGTTATCAACTACCCCACACTCAGCTTTTGATCGTCCCGAGCAAAAAGGCGAAAAGAAAACAACATCCAGATCGGTATCCAAGTTAATTAAAAATAGCTATGCCTCACAAAGTCAAGGTCAAGATCATGCCACTCATATCCCTCAGTAACGCATTAAACACTATTCATGTCATGAGCCAATGAGTGTGTGCAATAACTTTCACAACCGCTTAGTAATACAGACAATCTCACATTACGTCAACCCGTAGTCGAACTAATCAGTCTCGAACATGTTTTTATTAATCTAATTAGCTGGCAAGGCGGATCGAGAACCGAGTATTACTTTTAGGCTCGCATTTATCGGTCTTTGCAAAAGTCGTGCGGCTTACGCTCCATCGACTCAATTTTTGCCAAAAAGAATATAGATGTATATATTTCAATGCACTTCTCTTTCTTGGCAGGTGAACTCTCATAAATTTATCTATCCTCACGGTCTCACTCTTGATAAACTACCAAATACGAAATTCCTTTGCCTTTATAAGCGTTGATGGAACATAATTCGGGATAAAGCCAAGGTCAACTCTAGTCAAGGCAATATGCTATCGACTACACACCAGGGAAAGTGAGTTATATGTGCTTATTATGGTGGCTTGCGCTTAATACGCCACTACTTCAGAAATGGGCTCTTACTTTTACTTATACACCGTGAAACAAGGATGTAATTAAGTAACTCCAAAAGACCAAAGATATCATTCGTTTTCAAAATTTCGTCGAAATGAGTCAAAGTCTATGTGGTGAACAGTGTGTCAATGATAATCAAGATAATCATGCAATTAACGGAATATAATGCTAAGAAGCTAAGTGACGTCCCCTACCCCCCACTTAATCGAAACATTGTCCCTAATGTGTAAGATGAAAAAGTTAAAATGAAAAGGAACTTAGCTTCGTTAAGGGTGGAGCCAAAGAAGAACTGGATCATCGTATTATTCAATGGGCATTGGCAATTAAGTCTCGACAAAATCTGCGCCAAGTATCTCAAACAAACCAAGAATAATAGTGTTGACAAGAAACTGTATAATAATATATCGCTGAAGTAAAAGAGAAAATAAATAACTCCAAACATTTTAAGCCGACAAAATCATTACATTAATAAAAAATCCGCTACATGACTAGATAGGGAATAAAATAAAATAAAGAAAATGGAAAATAACAACAATGAAAAGAAAGAAAACTAATCCTCATCATAATAATCCTCCCAATCATCTCTAGGCTCAAAACCGGGATGTGGTGCAGAACTTGAGGCAGCAGCGGTGGAAGAGGATGCTCGGTGATGTGGGGCAGTCCTAGGTGGTGGGGTCGCAGGAAGAACTCCTAGAAAGTCTATAATCATGTCCATCTTGCGATGCAGACTCGCAATTTCTCTTGAGTGCTCGTCTAGCAAGGCTCTCTAGGATCGAGGTCCTCCGTGGACCGGAGTACGCTCTCTCTCAGCTCTTGAACCGGCCCGTCTTTGTACTTTTGAAACTGACTGTGAACTGATCATCGGCTTAGGGTCTTCCCACTCGTCACTAACCAGAACAGGAACCTTGTCCTCTATAGCGAACATATCAATCATAGGCCCATATGGCAAATGCTCGTGCTTGTATGTGGAGGCAGGCTCATGAATGCGGCTGTGCATCAGGAGGCCTATGTTGACTAGAGATCCCTGCTCCAGATAGAACATCAACTCAGCCCTCTTCGGTGTGACAGACACCGTATGCTTGGTCGGCAGAAGGCGAGCACGAACAAATCGATTGACCACATTCCTATCCCAGGATAATTTGTTTTCCAGGAAGATGGTGGGGGCTCCCATAGGATTGCGCTTCCATTGCACCCCAAAGTACTCAGCAATCATCTGCATCCTCTCTAGATCTTCAATATTCATCGAGAATGTGTACTCATCTGGGCCCACTGGTGGATTGCGAACCCCGTAATACTCGTTGATCCGCTCAATCATGAAGTCAACCTTAACTCCACGGATCATTGCAAATGTAGCTCCTGGGTTATGCAAAAGATAAGCATAAAATTCTCTCACCACTGTAGCATTGAACCGCATCGGTGCCTCAGCCATATCCAGAATATCTTGTACCTTTAGGGCTCTCGGCAAGATCGTACCGCAATCGTCCAACTCTACGCCTCGTTCTCGGGCAACCGGTTTTCCATTCCAATGCCCTCGGAACGATTCATAGATCTCTAAAGAATGAAATTGCTCGACCCCGTCTATCAAGGGGTTAGCATCTCCATAGACATACTGGTGACCACTTGGACGATGGGCTATTCTGCTACGCTTGGGACCCATCCTGATTGATACAGAGACTGATGATGGTGTTGAATCTGAAAATGGACCTTCGGTAAACCGGCCCTATACCCCGATTTACCGGCCTGAATTTTTCTCAATTTCTTCTGGGACTGTGCTCTGATGATAAAAGAGAAAGAATTGTAGCAGCTTCACTTTGCAGCCGCACTACAAATCAACAACATGGATGGAAAAAATGGTGTTTTGGTTGTTGAAATAGAAGAAAAATGTTTGATTTTGATGGAGGTATGGTGGTGATGGTGGCTGAAATTTCTAGAAGTAGAAGAAATGGAGCTACTTTGTTGATTGAAGAAGAAGATAGTTGTTGAGGATGATGAATAATGGTGGTGGAAGGGTGTTTAAATAGGAGAAGTGATAGAAGGTGAAAGGATTTGGTGGGATAGTGGGTAGAGGAGTAATGAGGTTGAGGGGTTTGATTGATGGGATTGAGGTGGAGCTATGGTGGAGTGTGGGAATAGATGAAAAGGTGGAAAATAGGGAAAATGAGGTGGTTTTGCTGACTGGTGGGTTTCTGATGCAACGTGTGTCCTCCACGTGTCACTGAAAATTTTGATTTTTAATCTGACACTCAGAAACATAAAAAATCTTGCTCGGTAACCCGGAGGTAACTCTCGGTTTACCGGGGCTTCTTTTCCCCAGATTTCTCTGTACTCCTTCTCAGCAAACCTTATAATAACTTCCTGCTCAATCCAGACCTCAAAATGACTAGTTTCTTACTCCTTTTGTTGCTATTTCCGACTCAACCCTAACCTACTTCACTAGAATCCACAACGAGTAGAAAAAACATTTCCAACAACCATCGGTTTCAAGCCTAAGGATGCGGTAGGATGAAAAAAAGCTCGTCCCTTCATCCAGCTACTTTTATTCATTCCTATTCTATCTAAGGGTTCAAGAGAATAGTTCTGAGTTTAAAGTCGTCAGCTCGACTTTCCTTCAGATCTTCACTCAATCAAAAGTCGGGGCCTTAACTCGCCAAACTCGCATCTTCGAGGTTTCAAACGTCATTCACTTCTCTTCTCATCGGTCATTATCTTTCAATAGTGCCTTTTCCCGGTTTTCCATAGAAACTTTCTGAACTCTCTTCCTAGCACGCCTCTCTCTCTTTGCTCGTGTGCTAGGTCGTCCTCTGCTTTGAGATTTAATCTTTATGCCCAAGGATTCCACATTTTCCACTTTTACTCTTTCACTACGCAATACGGAAGGACTAGCTTCCGTGAGCGCCTTGCTGTGGTCCTCTTCTTTGTGCTCTCTAAGCATTAATCTCATGAATTCTTGCTCATAGGTTTCCACTAGAACCTCTCATTGCCTATTCCCTTCCTTCTCTATCTCTATGATTTCCACTTTTCCCGAACCATAAGTCATCTTGCAACTTTCCGGCCTATTATCTAGGGGCCCTAGGATTTTCATCGATACGGCATCATTGTTCAACCTTTGAGTGATTTCCATTTATTGAAGTCCATGATTGCTCTGCTGGTTGCTAGGAACGGTCTACCTAATAGAACAGGGGCACTCGGATCCTCAGGTACGTCTAAAACCGTGAAATTTATTGGAAATGAGAATCCTCCTGCTTTAATCGTACAATCCTTTAGCAGGCTGGCAGTCATATCTCGGGTTCGATCGACAAAAGTCATGGACCGGGTTTGATCCATGACAACCGGAATCTTAATCTTCTGGCAAATGGATAGAGGTAGAATGTTACAACTTGCACCGGAATCATAAAGGCCTAAACCTACAGATATACCATTGATAGAAATCGGGAGTCGAAATGTTCCAGGGTCTCCTAACATTTCTACTGTATTAGAGTCCAGGTAATCCTCAGACTCTGAGAACATAGTGTCCGGATCCTCCTCCGGATCATCGGAGTCGTAGTCGGACGATAGATCAATTAGCTCGATAGGAAACTTACCTGGCCAATAAGTCTCATACTCCTACAGGTTTTCCTCGGCTTTGTGTTTAAGTGTTTCAGTCTCCTCCTCCATACACTTCTTATCAGCTTCGTATTGCTCTCTGGCCTTTGATCCAGGATACATAGAGATTGGCTTGATGTTCAACACATACAAGGCATTGCGTTTGATTCGTCTGGACTTAATCGCTTTTTCTTGATTGAATTTCCGAAGTGTCCTGATACTCCTGCAAAAGAACAAAATAAAACAAAGAAAAAGTTAGCAACTCCCGCTTCAGTTGGGGATGAACCCAACTGTTGCGGACCTACTAACTAAAATCAACTGGAATAACACAGAACAACAAAGGCTGTCAGAATTCGATTTTCCGGACAACGGTAAATCGGGGGTAACCCTCGGTAAACCGGACGAAGAATTTCTTTTTCGGGCAGTTAAACAGTGCAGGTTTTGATCAGAACAACTCAAGACTCAAAAAGAAAATAATTTGAAAAGAAAACGACTTCTTAATCAGAATTAAAATGTTTATCCTTGAAATTGGCCATTGTCCCCGGCAACGGCGCCAAAACTCTTGATCGCGTGTAAGTCACTAACGTCGATATTACTAGCAAGAATACTAGGTACATCGTAGTATAGTAAGGGCTAATCAAGGTCGATCCCACAGAGACAATGCAACTTTAAGTATAAACGATTCTAACCTAACTAAGAAGGCACATAGATTTGGTCATTGACCAACAATAAACATGAAGGAAACGTGGTATTCCTCCCCCTCTTCCCACCGATCTACTAACTTGGATTAATTAATCTTTATATTTACTTCCCCTCATAATTTCCTTAAATTAATCGAGCGAGCTTTTAATTTAGTTTTAAGCTACGGGTGCAACTCATAACCCTATCTACTCCGACCAGGGTTGTAGATAATCTATATGCCAACTACCCTCCTTAATTGGTCCGTAATAGCCCATACGCATAAAGAACTAGAATTGCCGATATCGAGCACTAACTCATACCGCTAACCCGCCTAGACAGCTGTCGATACAGATCAGCACGTTTATAGGGTCCATCAAGACTATGTCATAACTAACACTTCACTATCAGTACTTCATGTTAATTTACGAATTACGAATACTAGATTGGCCACACCTATTACTTGTTTTAATTAATTATGTCGATCAACGTAGCTGACGCGAATCCTCCAGATTTTGTTTCCTAAAATTTGCCTCGGTAAACCGGTATAGACCGCCGGTTTACCGGGGATGGCTTTTCTTAATTCTGGATCTACATTGCTCAATTACGATTAATCTAAGTAAATCATGGGGTCGTTAAACATGCAGATTAACTAAAACACATAAATACGAACATATCTACCATATTGAAGACAAAAAGAAATGTTCAAAGCTTCATACCTTCAACGGTTGAGATCTGGCTCGGTCCACTCAAGCTAGAGATGGTAGAGAAGGGAAGGAAACTAGAAATAACTCCTCAAAAGCTTAGGAAAAATTTATTTCATCAAATTGTATAATGTATATAATAGAATATGCAAAAATTATTCAAAACTTATGTAATAATCAGTTGATGTGGCTTTATATAGATACAATAGCCGACTTATGACTCATAGAAACCCTAACCGACCTAGTCAGTGCGGCAGATTCAATTTCGTGTCCCGTAAGGCTCTCGGTTTACCGGACCTAGCCCACAGTAAACCGGGCTAACTATTCTTCTTTTTCTTCAGCAGATCTCTTCTTGGACTTCTTTGACTTGGCCCAACATGCTTCCTTTGATCCAGATCCGTTCTCCAATGCTCCAGATTCGGTACATCCTGTAAAACACATAAAACGAGGCAAAACGGTACCAAACCTTCGGGATAATAACACAAATGCAGAATTACAAACCTAAACACATACACCTAGCATTTAACACATATTCCATATAATAACGAGCCTATATATCCTCTCTTGAGCAGAATTCGGAGTGAATAAAGGTATAATTAATGGTACTATCAATGCACCCAAATCCTTCATTTTAAATTCAGCAATGAGAAGGTTCTTCAGATTCTGAACATCAGTCTTATTCTTTGCAGCTATCAACATATCATCCACATACATGACAAGATAGATATGTGATCCATCTCTCAGCTGACTGTGATACACACAACAGTCATATGGACTTCTGTTATAACCCAGCTTGATCATGTAACTGTCAAACCTTTTATACCATTGACTATGAGCCTGCTTCAGTCCATACAAGGACCTCTTCAACTTACCCATAAAATCTTCCTTGCCAGGAACTTAAAATTCCTCTGGATGAGTCATGTATATCTCTTTATCTACCTCACCATGTAGAAAAGCTATCTTCACATCTAACTGCTCAAGTTCAAGATCCTGATGTGCAACCATTGCTAGTAACACTCTGATTTAAGTATGTCTGACTACTGGTAAGAATATCTCATCAATGTCCACCCCTTCTTTCTAACTGAACTCTCTTGCAACCAAACATGTCTTATACTTGACCCCTTCTGCCTCAATTATCCTTCCTTCTTCTTGAAGATCCATTTGCAAGTAACAACTCTCATATCAGATGTATTTTAACTAGATCCCAAGTCTGATTCTTCAGGAACGGCTCCATTTCATCTCCCTTGGTAGCAAGCCATTGAGATGCTTAAGAACATGTCACTGCTTCTCTCTAAGTAGAAAGTTCAAAAACATCCACTTCTTCTGCAACTTGAAGTGCATATCCAACCATATCATCAAAACCATACCTCTTGGGCCCAACTTTGATTCTTCTAGCTCTACTGACTGCTATACTTTGCTGACAAATATTCCATGTTTGATGCTTTGTTGACCTATGTTCAGCCGAATGGCTTGGATCAACCTCTGGTTCAGCAACCAGATCAAATGAGTACTGACTTAGATCAGCTGAGTGTTGCATCTCGGCTAACTCCATTTGAAGCTCCACCTGTTTCTCAGCACTCTTAGATTCAGCACTGGTTTCAGATTCACCAGACCTCCCCACTAATGAGCTGATCAATGAATTTTCATCAAAGACCACATCTTTACTGAGTATGAGCCTGTTTTCTATTGATGACCAAATTCTATAACCTTTCACCCCATCTCCATTCCCTACAAACACTCCCTTCTTGGCCCTTGGTTTCAGCTTCCTTCACTCACATGATAGTAAAATGTGCTTCCAAAAACCCTTAGAACTGAGTAGTCAGCAGGCTTGCCTAACCACATCTCAAATGGTGTATTGAGATTGATCCATGTGTGAGGACTCATGTTGATTAAGTAGCATGATGTACTTACATCCTCTGTACTAAATCCCCTTGATATACCAGCGTTAGAGAGCATACATCTTGCATTCTTTAGAAAAGTTTTATTCATTCTTTCAGCTACACCATTCCACTGAGGTGTATTCCTGACCGTGTGATGCCTGACAATATATTTGAAGCCTCTTAATTTTCTTGCATGTCTGGTTTTCCACTAGGGCCTTCCACTGCTTGAAACTATTGAATGCCTCACTTTTGTGTTTCATCATCACCACCTAAGTCATTCTTGAATAGTCATCTATGAATGACACAAAATATCTGTGACCACCCAATGATTCCACTTTTGATGGACCCCAGCAATCAGAATGGATATAATCAAGTGATGCCTTTGTACTGTGTTTGCCTGCTGAGAACTTGCTTCTATGTAGCTACCCAAAAACACAGTGCTCACAACAGTCCAGTGTCTTGACCTTATGCCCCTCAAGAAAACCTGCTGATGAAAGGACTTGCATTCCTCTTTCACCCATGTGACCAAGTCTCATATGCCACAACTGAGTCTACTAGGACTGATGAACTACTAAGGATGCCATAGCAGCAGAGCCAGATACAGTAGAGCCTTGTAATATATACAAGGTTCCCTTCTTGATAACTTTGAGGAGCACAGCTGAATCTTTGTAAACATTCATCTCTTCAACTTCTCTCTTGAAATTGAACCCCTTGCTATCCAGTAGACTAAGAGATACCAAATTCTTGGTCATCTATGGAACATGTCTAACATCTTTCAGTGTGTAGAATCTACCATCCTTTGTCCTCAGTTGAACTGAGCCAATTCCAAGTATCTTGCAGACTTTTCTGTTTGCCATAGAAATATGACTACCATAAATCTGCTCATAAGTAGAAAACCACTCTATGTGTGGACAAATATGATAGGATGCTCCAGAATCTTGAATCCAAACACCAGAATGATGTGCTGAATCCCCAGCCACTAGAACCAGATCCTTATCAGAATGTTTAGTAGCCACGGCTGCTGTACCGGAATTGATACCATGCCGCCTTTTCTTCTTTAGACAATTAGACTTCCAATCTCCCTACTCCTGACAATAATTACAGACATCTGTGGACTCGGGACCTTTAGAACCACCCTTCTTGGATTTCTTCTTATGTCTATGCCCTTTTCCACTGCTGCTGCTGACTGCTAGTCCAACAACCTGATTGTCTGTGCCTGCTGCCTTGTGTCTCACCTCCCTGGCATGCAGGACTGCCCTTACATCCTCTAAAGCCACTATATCTTTCCCAACTATAAAAGACTGCACAAAGTTCTCATATGATGCAGGTAATGACACCAACATGATTAAGGTTGCATCTTCATCCTCAACTTTGACATCAATATTCCTGAGATCAATTGTGTTAAGCTAATCAATATGTTCCCTCAGCTGACCTCCTTCATACATCCTCAGACTGAACAACCTCTACTTCAGCAGCAACTTGTTGAAAAATGACTTAGTCATATACAGGCTTTCAAGTTTCAACCACAACTTGGCAGTTGTGTCTTCCTCAGCAACTTCAGTGATAACATCATCAGATAAGCATAACATGATGGTTGAATGTGCTTTCTCTTCTAGACTGGCAAAATCTACCGCACTGGCATCCCTTTTATAAGATAAAGAACTCCACAAACCTTGTTGTTTTAACAAAGCATGCATCTTGATTTGCCACAGACTAAAACTGTTTCTTCCTGTAAATTTATCAATTTTTACGTTAACTGCAGACATAATTTTTGCCAAAGAACAGAACTTTTATCACAGAATTTAGCACCGGTGAAGGTCTTGATGAAGATAAACTCCATTTGTATAGATGATTCCCAGAAACCAACGCTCTGATACCAGTTTGTTATAACAAGATTGGGAATCCAGATGCAATATTGATAATTAACAGATGCAATCTAACAGTAATAATCAATAGAAATAACAGAAACAATAAGAACACAATATATAACGTGGTTTCCGGTACTGTGCCGACTACTCCATTGACAGAAAAGAGATATTTTATTACGCACTAAATTTCAAACGGATTACACACACATTACAATGATCAATACAATTGGGATTTATAGGCACAGATCCCTAAAACCCTAACGCCAAAGGATCTTTGTCGGGTTGCCATAAATGCCCCAGATGTTGGGGCCCTCTGCTGACCCAACTCAACTGACACTGCCTAGATGTAGGCCTCAGTTGTATCCAATTACCTCAGTAGACTCAGAAGTCTGCCGTCCCCCAGAAGAAACTCAACTGATCTTCCCGGCAGACTTTCACAGACTTGAATACACTTGTCAGCTAACCATCACTCAGCTGACCTATGAGATTAGTTTCACCAAATGTAGATTTTAAGTCACTTTGCTGACAGTATGGTGGAAAAATGTTTACTTTAGTTAGATATTCAGGTTTAATATTGTTCCTAATATATAAACAAATTAAGGAGATGGAACCCTTTAGAGGGAGTTGTGAAAGGTGTTGAACAAATTAAGGCTGCCCCACGTGGTTAATCTTGAATTTTGATAGCAGTGAATGACATCAAAAGAAGCCGATGCCTAATTGAACCATAACTGCCCCACGTTGGCTTTATACTAGCCCTTAATCACATGCCCTAAAATAAAGGGATTCATGCATTGGGCCGAATGCCTGTATAAAGAACCATTGTCATCTCTTTTATAACTACATTATTGCCTTGATCTCATACAATACTGGGTACGTAGGAAGTCTCAAACGACATCCACAAAATTTCAACAAAAACATCAAATCGTTAATTGGAATTCCCCCGAAAAGGATACAATTATTCGTTTATAATACCCGACGATTTCCAGATATCGTCAATTTGTGCTAGAAGGAGGGTCTTCAAACTGTGTAGTCAAAATAGCACTAGATTGTATCATGACTCACAGAAAAACAAGCAAGATCGGTAAAACTGGCAAGAACACGAAATCCGGGAAACAAAAAGTTATTAACCCACATGAAGATAACAATGCAGAAAGAACTCATGAAAGTGCGGAAGAAAACAATGTCCCCAGAGTGGATGTACAACTGGCAGAAGGCGACACAATAACATCGAATCTTGGCTAATCAGCAAATCTAGCAACTGCTCAGGCCATGCTAGAAATCACCAAGCAGTTAATGAGCAATGACCCAACGTTGTTCATTTCCTTGTGGAAGCATGTACGAGAGGGGAAAGGACAAGAACTCCCCGATGGCCCGCGCAGAGCATATCCACCAAAAGTACCCGGAGTGAAAGAGATCAAAGATTCAACCTGACTGTAAAAAGAAAGAGAAACCTCATCTTGCCTAGATGCATGTCACGCTGTCCGATAGGAGGTCGGCAAGCTCTTAAGCCAAACTGGGCGAAACATATACATCTTGTCCATGGAAAACAAGAATTATCAGAGACCGGTGGGTTTTATGATTCCGGAGATGGGATCGTATGATGGGACAATATATCCCATTGATCATCTACACTGGGAAACACAGTACATGAGTATATGTTGCACACCTGATGAGATGAAGTAAAAATCATTTCAAAGCTTCCGGACAGGAAAGGCCCGAGAGTGGTTCAACATACTATTACATGATTGATAGGCCTCTCTGTCGTGCTAGCGAGAAGATTCAAAGACGAGTTCATATCAGCTCATCCATTTAAGAGAAACGTCACTCAATTTCTCAGTGTCAGATAGACAAAGAATCAGTGCTGAAATATAAAAATGCACTTTATGGATGAATCCAGACAAGTCCTAGATGTAGACGAATGTACTGTGGTAACCTCCTTCATAGAATGGCTCTAAAAAAGGCAGGTTGTATGCCAAGTTGAATAGTAGGCTACAGCATACTCTGGATGAATGCATGGATGCGGTGCACAAGCACTGCCAGTGCAAGAAGCACACTGACCGAAGAGAGAAGCCGATAGAGGAGATAAGTTAGTAAAGATTGACAATAGGTCTATGGGCCAAAAAAGAAAGGCATTTTGGAACCCAATGAGCACGCCAGACAGTGATCGGCTGGAAAAAAATGGAGCTCTACAGGATAGAGATTTATATCCCCTTAAGCAATCAAGAACTCCTATCTTGGCCATCATGGACATAGAGAGATTAACCCACCTCCTTCTTCCATGAGAGGTCCTAATGAAATGCAAGATGAATGTCTCTTTTGCAAGTATCACCTATATGTAGGCCAGAAAACCAAAGATTGTCAACAACTAAAAAGGGAAATCGAAGGCCTGTTCGAGCCCAGGAAATGGAGGAAGTTCTTAGACCAAACAGGAACAGACCAGCCAAAAGGTCACCAAACTTACCGCCGAAAGAAAGGCAGAAATATAGATGTCCAAATTAAAGACAACATGCACCTAACATAAGGGAATGCTAATTTGCTAGGCGTTCTTCTAACTATTGTCGGGGACCTAAATTTCATCCCACTCAACTCGGAAGCTCAAGTAAAGACCTTTCTAGCAGTAGGGACGATAAATATAAAAGATGGATGAGATAATATTTTATGGGCCAGAGGACCCACACCCATAAGAGATCCAGGACGACATGTGTTACATTTGCTATTGAGTACAATGACAGTCTTCGCCATGTGGGTTATATGAGACCGATAGCGACCTACATCAAGTCGGACTATTACTGTCAAGAGGATACCTATGTCATACTAGAAATGGATAATGTTGAAGTTCATACCCTTAACTGTTAATAAATCCCAATAATGAACAAGGACCAGTTCAGCCCATATGCCGAGGAGGCGTAATGCTTATAGTTGTTACTGATGAGTATCATGTGTACGGTGAACAATCTCACCAATGTCAAATGATTTCAATAGTCTTTCACATATAATAGGTTAGGTCTGCTCATACGTGACTTGGCACGATCTGAACGGCTGTATGCAATAGTTTTGGTGATGATTGTGTTTGCTAGCGTGTAGTTTATGCATTCTGAAAAGCCGGTAATGCTATCAAGATGTCTTCATTTAAGGAATAGAAACTGTTTGGAAGAGTCGTGAGATGAGGTGACTATAATCTTTCTCCTGCTATAAAAGGACATTTTCCCTATTAACACAATTCCTTACAATCTTTTCATTTTCATGGCTCTGAGTTGGAGAAATTTGCGCTTCCCCAACTTTTATTTACTGTTATCCACCTATGGGATTTATTGGCGATTCATCTGTAACCCACCTTTACAATGAGACCCTTAGCAGAGAAATTTCTAAGGGTGCAAAGGATGCAAATTCCAAATCATCTGTTCTACCATCTGAATTGGGTTCTTATTTGATGAGAAGGTTCTTCGGGAGTCTCTTGCCGATAATAGATTGAATCCTCTTGATTTAATGTAGAAAGGGCCCGATTAGGAGAGATTCCTAGTGGCATTTCATTTGGTGATCTGAGATGTCCATGCCTGAAATATGAAATCGGTACCAACATCTTTGCATTTGTACTTCCATTTTGTGGACAAAGAACTGACAATCCTGTATAAGGATATTTTATTGTATACATCCACAACTGGTAGTATGTTTTAGGTTTTTCATTATTCCGGCTATCTACCATACCCTGACCCATTATAACTTAGGTCTTGCCTAAATTTTCCCTAATAGAATTAGGGTTATTGCGTGCTTTACCTTTTTTTATAGAAATGTACGTAAGTAGTTTAGTATCTCCTTGTTTAGATACTTCTTTTGCCTCAAGAAGTCTGGGAATTCCCTAGGGTGGTTCTATTTTTCACGTCGGAGTTCGTACGAGCTCAGAGTAGATGTCCATATTCTTGCTAAAAATCCCACCTCAATCCATGGGTGGAACGAAAGTTTCTTCTTCGTCCAAGCTGTGGATATGGCCAATTTGGGCCTTTGGAAGAGAGAGAAACCAGGTGTGGACTATCTTCCTAAAATGAGACCAGCACAAAGAGTGAAGGACATCCACAATCTTGAAATTCGTCTCCAGGCTTCTACATTTTCTTCTAAATGATTGGCTTAGCCAAGCTAAAGAGTGTTTCCCCTGTTAAAGGTGAATTTTGTGGTTTTTAACGCTTTATTTTATAACAACTTCTCATGTATTTCATTACTATTTATAGTAAAATAAAGGTTTAAACGGAAATATTGAGCACATGTGTTTGGAAAGCGTTTAAATGCAAAACCGAGCTAATTATGTGGCTTTATCGATAAATATCGTTGTATTTGCGATATTACATTTTTGCACATCTTTATCGTGATTGTAGGTACCTAAATACGTCATGTGAAGTGATGGAATGAAGCTTTCAAGCAGCCGAACTTCCGATGCAGTTCTTGATATGATATAGACTGATTTGACTCTCGACCTCAAGAGAAGATTTGTAGGGCTTGAAGAGAGGATTCTACAGGATTTTGAATCACTTCATTCCGACTTATGAGGCCCGAGATATGAGCGTTACAAGTTTGGATGATGTTTCTTTGAAACTCTTGGAAAATCCCGTAAACGACTCGTAACACGACGGGCTAGTCAAAAAGGCGTTTTCTGAAGAAGAGTCCTTAATGAAAGTTGTAGATTTTCCCGAGAGCTTAATTATGACGTTCGGATCATAATTTTTGGAGGTCTACAACTCAAGATATGAATTTTAGAAGTTTCATTCCTAAAAAAAGAATGATTCAACCGACTTAAACACCGTGGCGGCCGACATTGTTCCCTATAAAAGCAGCAGCACTTTATACCCTAAATATACAATTTTCATACACAGCCGAAAATTACACAAGAGAGGGCCGACTTTTTCTTTTTTTTCCCTTTATATTTTCATCCCAAAAAACACAATTAGGGTGTAAATTTCTCAACAATGAGGAGCTAATTTCCTTCTCAAGCAAACTTGGGGAAGCGTTTTGAACGGATTTCGGTTTTCAATTCTATTTATCTATTGATAAATATCTAAAGGTTAGAACTTTTGTATCAATTTCATATCGTATTTGCATTTCGATCGATAGATTATGTGTATGATTTGATAATCCGTTGATGATAATTAATGGAACCCTAGGTCACTATACAAAAGTTTGAATCTTTTAAACCAAATTATAACGAAAGTTGTGGTTTAAACGGTTTAGATTTTGGATATTGATAAATATCCCCACCTAAGAACGCTAAAGGATCAATC
The DNA here is from genome assembly GCA_036785695.1 of Gentiana straminea. NCBI lineage: Eukaryota > Viridiplantae > Streptophyta > Magnoliopsida > Gentianales > Gentianaceae > Gentiana > Gentiana straminea. The sequence continues at coordinate 910,316 of JAVUPR010000100.1, forward strand.
TTTGATAAAAGATTGTGAATAAAATCATCTAAGCCATTAGTGATTTGTGCACTCGGTTAGGCGTAATAATCGTAACCTTGGGATAGAATCATTTGATTGATAGTTTGAAACCGGTATTTGTTTGATTCGTGGAACCGTGTTTGCTTGCCTTTATATCACTGCATTTGGATAATTGTTCAAGCCTTCACCCTAGTTGTTGATTATTATTTTTCTGAAATTTACTGTTCATTTGCAAAGTAAAGTTTTAAAGTCTAGTTTGGAAGACCCTCCGATTGACCTCGAGTTAAAACCGTTACCGAAACATTTAAAGTATGTTTTCCTGAGAGAGGGTGATCGGCTTCCGTTAATTGTTTCCGCTAAGCCGACAGGAGGAAGAAGAAGCGAAGTTGTTGGCCGTCTTGAAAAGAAATGAGAAAGCTTTTGGGTGGCGGGTAGGAGATATCGAGGTATATCTCCGACGTCCGTATGCACAAGATAAAAATCGAAGAAGGAGCCAAGCATGTTAGACAACCCCAAAGACGTTTAAATCCTCACATGCGGGAGGTGGTGAAGAAAGAGATTATCAAGCTGCTAGATATGGGGATTATATATGCGATAGCTGACAGTGATTGGGTGTCCCCCACGCAGGTGGTCCCCAAGAAAGGTGGTATCACTGTTGAAAAGAATGATAAGGGAGAAGAAGTCGCTTTGAGATTAGTCACTGGTTACCGTGTGTGTATTGACTATAGGAAACTGAATGAGGTAACCATGAAGGACCACTTCCCTCTCCCCTTCATCGACCAAATGCTCGAGCGTTTGGCAGGACACCCCTTTTACTGTTTCCTGGACGGGTACTCTGGGTATTTCCAGATCCCTATAAACCCCGATGATCAGGAGAAGACGACCTTCACCTGCCCGTATGGTACCTTCGCTTATAGGCGAATGCCGTTCGGCCTCTGTAATGCTCCGGCCACTTTTCAAAGATGCATGTTAGCAATTTTTGACGGGCTAATTGAGAAATGCATGGAGGTCTTTATGGACGACTTCTCGGTGTTTGGTAACTCGTTCGATGATTGTCTTGCTAATCTGGACAAGGTGCTTAACAGATGTGTGGAGAAGAACCTAATCCTCAATTGGGAAAAATGCCACCTTATGGTGGATGAAGGGATTGTTCTTGGCCATAAAATTTCAGCTAAGGGCATAGATGTTGATAGGGCCAAAATAGAGGCCATAGAAAAGATGAACTACCCTACGAATGTGAAAGAAGTGAGGAGTTTTCTTGGTCACGTCGGCTTCTATAGGAGATTCATTCAAGATTTCTCCAAGATCTCAAAACCTCTATCAACTCTACTTAAAGAGGACGTCGTTTTCAACTTCGACAATGATTGCAAGTGTGCCTTCAAAGAGCTTAAACATCGCCTGATCTCCGCTCCGATTCTGATCTCTCCGGATTGGAACTTACCATTCGAATTAATGTGTGATGCTTCCAACTACGCCGTTGGTGCGGTTTTGGGGCAAAGACTTAATGGTAAATTCCAACCTATCTACTATGCGAGCCATACCCCGAATCCGGCACAAGCAAACTACACTACCACGGAAAAGGAACTTTTAGTCGTTGTCTTTTCTATGGACAAGTTCCGAAGTTATTTACCGGGTGCCAAGGTGATTGTACGGACCGATCACGCAGCTCGCGCTATTTGATGCATAAAAAGGATGCAAAACCGAGACTGCTGCGTTGGATTCTTACCCTTCAGGAGTTTGATGTTCATATTAAAGATATCAAGGGTAGTGAAAACACGATAGAGACCACATATCAAGAGTGTTGCCCGTAGTAGAGGAAAATCCACAAGACATCGATTTATATTGCCCCTTTGAGAGTGTTATGTACGTGAATAGTTGCACGTACGATCCTCCGTGGTATTCTTCAATCGTTAATTACCTCCATTCCCAATATCTCGAATCCCAAGTTTTCGTATCGGGAGAAGAAGAAATTCTTCTCGATCTCAAGTATTATGTCTGGGAAGAACCGTATCTTTTTAAACTCGTAAAGATGGGTTGCTTCGCCGGTGTGTCCCCGAATCCGAGCAACGGGACATAATTGAACAATGTCATAGTGGTCCCACTAGCGGCCACTTTGGTCCCTGGAAGACCGTTGCGAAGATATTCCAATGCGGTTTTTACCGGCCCTCGATTTTTAAGGATACCGAAGCCTTTTGTAAATTTGTGATAGGTGCCAAAGAACCGGTGCTTTGACAAGGAGATATGATATGCCGTTAAAACCCATTTTAGAGTGTGAGGTGTTCGATGTCTGGGGGATTGACTTTATGGGTCCCTTCCCATCCTCATGCGGGAATAGATACATCCTAGTCTGTGTAGACTATGTGTCTAAATGGGTGGAGGCTATCGCCACCCCTCACAATGACCATCAAACGGTCATGAAATTCTTAAAGAAAAACATTTTTGTGAGGTTTGGTTCCCCCAGAGCCTTAATCAGCGACGAGGGGACGCACTTTTGTAATCGACCACTGGACAAAGTATTAGAGAAATACGGTGTTCGGCATAAAACCGGTACACCGTACCATCCTATGACAAGTGGTCGGGTGGAGCGTAGTAACGAGCCTCAAGAAGATCTTAGAAAAAACGGTTAACGATCATCGGAAGGATTGGAGTCCGAAATTGGATGATGTCTTGTGGGCTTACGGGGACGACTTACAAGACACCTATGGGTACATCTCCGTATCAAATGGTTTATGGAAAGCCATGTCATTTGCCGGTCGAACTTGAGCATAAAGCTTATTGGGCGACGAAGTTTTTGAACTTTGATTCCAAAGCTTGTGGTGAGCACAGACTTCAGCAGATGCATGAGCTAGATGAGTTCAGGCTCCAGGCCTACGAGAGCGCCCGAGTGAGTAAGGACAGAATGAAGCTGCTCCATGATAAGAAAATTAAGCAAAGAGAGTTCCATGCGGGAGAGCAAGTCTTGCTATACAATTCCAGGTTACATCTGTTTCCTGGAAAGCTACGGACACGGTGGTCCGGCCCGTTCGAGATTTTGCAAGTCTTTCCAAGCGGAGTGTTGGAGCTAAAAGGAATTGGTGATCGACCGTTTAAGGTAAATGGTCAAAGGTGCAAACATTACATTGGTCTACCAAAGGAGGCACCTTTGATTGTTCGGTTCCTCGACATATTTGAGTGTGTGGATCCTGAAGTCGATGACTTTAAAGAGTTTGCACCAGATTTATTCACCGAGGCCGTTATCGAATCACCGGTGAAGTCTTCGCCGGAAGTTGGGATATGGAGCAGTATTGGAAGGAAATGCATCTGAAGAGGAAGGGAAGGAGGAGGAAATCAACGGCTAGGAAGATTAAAGGAGCCTGGGAGAGTTTGAAGAGCAGGATGCCCTGCATGCATGGTTGTTTTCGTGGTTACATTGCTGACAAGAGCTCTTTTGATAGAATGACTGGCCGAAACGTCAAGTGGCCCGATCCGGGTTGAACTTACAATGGTTGTCGAGTGCCGACAATAATCGGAAGCGCTACTTAGGAGGCACCCAGATATCCTTTTCCTTTTTCTTTTCTTCTCGTTTGTTTTGTTTGGTTGTTTTCCGTTTTTCTTTCTAGCTTCGATGAGCGTGGTCCATTTCGTGCTTCGGTTGACTACCGAGATGGCGATGATGACGATCGTTATCCCTATGGAGTCCCTACACACGAGTTCTTTGGGATGACCGAGCCCGAGTTCGAGTTTGTCGGTCGGATCCACGCCATTTCCTTGGATGATGGTCCGGGTGGCTTGCGAGTCTTTGATGCGGATATCGATATTCTCACCCGAGTCCGGACTTTCACTTTTGTTATCGTCGTGCCACCATCTCTCTCTGCGGTGGAGATGGAGAGTGGACCATTGAGGAAATCGAAGATGACTTGGAGAGGCCATTCACGATCCTCAATGACCCGTTTCTAGCCGATCTCATCTTGGTACTCGAGGATGAGCATGTTCGGGGGATAGAGCTAGGCTGGAGAAGATTGGAACTTACAAGTATGACTACGACCTCTCGGCTCGCCATCGACGTGCTTCGCCGTCTCATACGTTTGATAGATTGGTCCTCGCTCTACTAGTTAGTAGTTAGTTAGTGTTTGCTTCTAGTTAGTGTTTGGTTTGCATGCTGTTTAAGTCGAACGCCCGTTTTCTTTGAATAAAGCCGTTGTTCTTTGATTAAACATTAGTTGATGTGAGGAAATCAATGTGAGAACGCAGCGGAATAAAAAATTTTGATTTTCTTTCATCCATGATCGATTTCGTTTAAACAACAAACAATGAGAAAGTAGACAAGATTTCAAACCAGATTGATCTAAAATTGATTGATGCTTTGTCTACTGTGTAGTTGTGCACGAAGTTGCCCAAGTGTTCAGCCTCTATTGTTGATCCACACGAACCTCCTGCCGGAATCCTTGCTAGGATTGCAATTGGAAAACCTCATTTGCTAGACTGATTTTTTCTACTCTCTCAAACTCTCTCTAGGAAGTTGTCTATTATTTTTCTAGAAAACAATTCTTTTGAAATTGTGATACAAAAGAGAATGACACTTATAACATGGGCCCCAAGTCTCCCAAAATCCTTAGGAGAAACTGGATTCTTGGTGTGGGGAGAAAGAAAACAATTTCCAATAAAATAAGAAATTATGGAAATAAATCCTTATGATTGATTTATCCCATTAATGTATAATATCTCATATTAAACGTATCCAAGATATATATCTAATATTTATTTTTATTTTATTATTAAATATATATCAATTACACGTGCCTATATATCATATATATATACTACACGCATATTATAACGCCCATGTCCCAAATACCGAATCCTTATCCGGACTCAGGACTTTCAACACGTGACATATAGAGTAAACCTTAAATCTCACATAAGCCTCGTGTCATATTAAAGTAATTAAAGATTCGCGTGGAAGAAAAACAAGCAGAAGACTCGGAAAATTAGACCCTCAGGGTCTTCCATACAACCAACATAACTAGAATACAAATGTTGTCAAACTAAATCATAAATAACTAAAAGCAAAATCCAGTATCCATTCTAACTGTCTGAAAAGAAGGAACAACTACAAAAGGAAACAAGAACATAAGCGACTTCACTGCTTCACTCCAAAGCTACCAGTCCAAACTCGTCATCGAACCAGAATTACCTGCAATCTTCTTGTTCCAAATAAAGGAGTGAGCACTAGCTAGATGCTCCAAAAAGAGAAAGAAGATCAAAGGGGAGATTCATGGTTGTCATAATCTGGGCGACATGATGTGAATCTACTTCATCAATTTTCACAAACAGTTTAAGCAAAAATACTTGTAGCATAAAGATAAGCACTTCAACGTACAAATTTAATGCATATAAAACATGCCTACTCACTATATCAGTTTATCTTGCACATACTTGTTAAGTTGCATTACTTACTTCTTTAACCTACTCCTGATCTTGTCATATCCTTGTCTTGGCTTGTCTTGTCACTTACTTACATGGTGCGACACGGGGAACATGATTGCTCATACGTCCAACGTGAGGCTCGGTCACAGTACCCTGTTCAGTATATCATCTTGATAACGACACAGGGAATACAACTAGTCACACGTCCGACATGGGACTTAGAACCCATGGTGCTCCATTCACTACATCGCTAGGTCACTGATTATAAACACGTAAGAGAACATATAAACTCATATCTAACCTATGGGAACATACAAACACCTTAACAACACTAAACTACCATCTCATCCCTACTATTAAGATGAAAACAAAACCTAAAACCCAACTAGGACTCAAAGACAACTTCTTGGACACCCTACTGGAGACTTGGACTACCTAGAACTAAGTCTTGGATCAGTCCGGGCGATGTACCGAGTGGTGCCCAGGGACGCCGGCCCAGGCTTCAGCCTCAGTCTCAGTTTTAGTGTCCAGGACATCCGAAATCTAGGTCTTCGATGAGTCCGTGAGGTTTCTCGGGTAAAGGGCCGTGACACCGGCCAAGGAATTAGTCCCAAACACGGTTTATGCAACCTATACGCCCAAAATCTAACCCTAAGACTCACTCCGGATGGTTTCCCGGCTGGAGGAACGGGAAACTGGCCCAGTGTGTAGCTCCAAAGCCAGTTTCTAGTCTAACAAGTACATGGTAAATATGCAACACATAATTATGTTTGATCTCGTGCATTTTAACCATAAAAACATATTTAAACCAACTTAAACCATAAACTTGAAAATAAAGATGGAACATTTTGATAAGAAGAACTTCTTACCTCTTATACAAGTTGAAACCAAAGCCAAAAGAACGAGCTATGATCAATACCTGAACCCATGGATAAGCATGCCGGCATGTCCTAGATTGCTCAGAACTTGTCCTGGGTTGCCCAGAACTCATCCTTGACAAGAACTAGGGCGCTTCCCCGGGTGACGGCTAGGGGAACCGGCCCAAGCTTCAACCATAACGTGAATTATGCATTATAGGGCTGTCTAGGAGCCTATATATAGGCTTTTGGAAGCCTTAGGTTGGTTTTCAAAGAATTAGAGGAAAAGAAAACTTCAAAATAAAAGGAAAAGGAAAAAAGAAAAGGAAACAAATTTTGAAAAGACTAAAATACCCTTACAGGGAGGTAAGGATTTTACATTCCCCATACTTATAAGAAGTTTCGTCTTTGAAACATGATACACTAGGTAAGAAGGATAACTCAAAGAGCAGAGGAAGAAAACGAAAAATATGATCAAGAGGAAATAGGTTAAAGCCTAAAGATCAAAATCCTAGACAACAATGTTTATGCCCAAGCTTTCTTAACTTAGGCTTTCCTGAGTTTCCCTAACTTGGTTCTAATACAAACTGTAATGCCCTGTCTTGAATACCGAGTCCTTATCCGGACACGGGACATTCGGCACATAACATCTAGAGTAAACCATAAATCCCACATAAGCCTCGAGTCCATATCGGAGTAATTAAAGATTCATGCGGAAGAAAAACAAGCAGAAGACTTGGAAAGTAGACCCATGATCTTCCATACAACCAACTCAACCAGAATACAATTGTTGTCAAAATAAATCATAAATAACTAAAAGCAAAAGCTATTGTCAATTACAACTATCTGAAAAATAAAGAACGACTACAGAAGGAAACTAGAACATAAATGACTTCACTGCTTCACTCCTAAGCTAGCACTCCAAGCTCATCGTCAATCCAACAAGTACCTGCAATCTTCTTGTTCCAAATAAAGGAGTGAGAAATGCTCAGTAAGGAGAAAGAAGATCAAAAGAGACATTCATGGTTGTCATAAGCCAGGCGACACGACATGAATCTACTTTATTTATTTTCACAAACATTTTAAGGAACAATACTTGTAGCATATAACAACTTTAATGTACAAATTTAATGCATAAAAAACATGCCTACTTAGGTATTTTCACGCAAACTATGAAAGTTAGTTAAATTGGTTATGTGACATTAATTTTGATTAAAAAGTCTAAAATGACCTTTGACTGTTATTCTTGGTCCCGTAAAAATACTGAAACGAGTTTAGATGGGGGTGAATAAACTTATCACCTAAAATTAAGACTTCAAACAAAATAAGGTTCAGTTAAAACTTGTGTGGAGTTAAGCTAACAAAGCTGAGTTTTCGTCGAACTGACTTCTACTCAAACTGAGTTAACCGGCAGCGGATTAAGTTTTTAGCCTTTTATTAAAACTTCAATTGTCAGTTTGTCTTGAAATATACAGTGATGACTCAGTTTCTGATGTTTGCTGAGTTTTGTGCTTGAATAGAAATGCAATAGATAAACATAAAAATAATTGATGTAAGTAAACGCATAAAGTAATAACACAAAACGTATATAGGTTACAGGTTGTGTAATCCTGTCAGACCTCTCTTCTCCTGTGATGTTGGAGGAAATTCACTATGTTTTTGAGGTTACGGTTACAAGATACAAAGTAAATTTAAACACTGATTGTCCCTGACTATTCCCTAGCTTCACAATATCCGAGCCTTAGTCCTTAACAGGTTGAATTGAGGTATCACTAAGTCTGCCCCACTGGTCCTCGAAGGGTGAGATTTCCTTTTCACCAGCTCATCACAGACACATTCTTCCTGACTACACCTCAAATGTCCTTCAAACCGTCTTGGTGTTTCACAGTCTAAACCTTTGATAAAATGAAAGTTGAGACTTGAATCAATATCTATGATTCAACTTGTGAAATGAGCTTCTTCTTCTAGATATATATAATCAACACACTGTGAGCTCTGAATTCTTCAAGTGTGGATCTTAATGTCGTTCTTGAAAGCTTAAAACACTTTGAAGATTTCTTGATCTTGAAATTATGAGTGTAGCAGGAGTTCTTTTAATTCACTTTCCCCCTTACTTGAACCTTTCTTAATAGTTTTATCCTTAGAACTGTGCACTTCATCTTGAAGTAAATATGATCTATTTATAGGGGTTTTCCAATGTTTGAATTTGAATTCTCATAACCGTTGGTGGTCCTGCTAGTATACGTTAGATGTCAGTGTCCTTTCTGACATTTCTGTAACCACTCGAATTTCTTTATTCTAATGTTACAATTTTTCTTCATGTAAAGATGATTTGCTAACTGGTCTTGTTAAACTGAATAGGTCAGCTTTCATTCTTCAAAAATAGAGCATTAACTGAGTTTTTACTCTTCTACATAACTTAGTACTCTGTATTCATCTGATCTTTATTGGTTTGATCAGAGTACACCATAAAATGATATTATCTAAGATATCATTGTCCTTATGTATCTTAAATTTTCATACAAGAACTATAAATTCAGTTCAGGTCATCACAGACTTACCTGAAGTCAAAACTTACAGTCTCGGCTTTAGTCTTCATAAACTGAGTTTGAACCCTCAGTTCTTCTATCTTCAATAACTGATTCTGTGTCCCTCAGTTCCTCTATCTTCAATAACTGATTATGTGTCCCTCAGTTTCTCTAATAACTTAGTTTGAACCCTCAGCCTTCAGCTAGTATAGATAAGTCAACTGATTTTGATTCCTCAGTGAACTAACCTTCTTTAGTTTTGAATACTTCTCAGCTTAATGTCTAGTTGTTCTTGTAGCCTCAGTAGGCTTTCTAAAGTCACATTCTCAGTTTTGAACCTATTCTATTACAGTACATATCTGATTAACTTATACAATTATCAGACTTTAATAAATCTTATATTTAGTTCTAGACATCTTTTTGATGTGCACTATACCAGATGGTTATGGCACTTCATCAATTGGATATAAAAGATTGATTAAACAAGTGATTAATCATCATCAAAACATAAATTTTATTTCGGACAGTTACTAATACAAAGTAGTGAAAAGTGTGTGGGTAAATAATAAATAAGGATAAAAGGAGAAAAAAAAAAGTAATAAATGCTTCATTGATTATTTAAACAGACTTACAGTATGGGTCAAAACAAAAAAGTTAAATGGACTTACATTTTGGGATGGAGGTAGTACTTGTTAGGTTATATTACTTAGTTCTTTAACTTACTCGTGTTCTTGTCATATCCTTGTATTTTCTTGTCTTGGCTTGTCTTGTCACTTACAAAACATGAAGGCATGGTGTGACACAGGGAACATGACTAGTCATACGTCCAACGTGGGGCTGGGTCACGGTACCCCGTTTAGTACATCGTCTTGATAATGACATGGGGAATACAACTAGCACACGTCCGACATGGGACTTAGAACCCATGTACTCCTTTCAGTACATCGCTAGGTCACTGACTATAAACACATATGAGCACATAAAACACATAAACTCATGTCTAATCTATGGGGACGTACAAAGACCTTAAAAACACCGAACTACCATCTTATCCTTGCTATTAATATGAAAACAGAACCCAAAACCCAATTGGGACTCAAAGACAACTTCTTGGACAACGTGCTGGAAACCTGGACTGCCCAGAACTAAGTCTTGGGAACAGTCCGAGTGATGTCCCGAGTTGTGGCCAGGGATACCAGCCCGGGCTTCAGCCTCAGTCTTAGTTTTAGTGTCCAGGACATCCATAATCTATGTCTAGGATCAATCCGTGCGATTTCTCGGGTGAAGGGCCGGGACACCGGCCAAGGCTTTAGTCCCAGACACGGTTTCTTCAACCTAGACTACAAGAATCTAACCCTAAGACACATTCCCGGCTGGAGGAATGGGAAACTGGCCGAGTGCGTAGCTCCAAAGCAAGTTTATGGTCTCACAAGTACCCAGCAAATATTCAACACATAATTACATTCGATCTCATGCATTTTAACCATAAAAACATATCTAAACCAACTTAAAACATAAACTTGAAAAAAAAGATGGAACCTTTCGATAAGACGAGCTCATTACCTCTTAGACATGCTGAAACCAAAGCCAAAAGAACGAGCTACGATCAATTCCTCAACCCTTGGATAAGCATGCCGCCCTGTCCTGGATTGCCCAGAACTCATCCTGGACAAGAACTTGGGCGCTTCCCAGGGTGACGGCTAGGGAAACCTGCCCAAGCTTCAACCAAAGCGTGAATTATGCATTCTGGACCTGTCTAGGAGCCTATATATAGGCTTTTGGAAGCCATGGGTTGGTTTTCAAAGACTTGGATGAAAATAAAACATAAAAAAGAAAAGGAAAACTAATTTCAAAATGACTAAAATACCCTTACATGGAGGTGATAGTTTTACACACACACACACACATAATATATATATATATATATATATATATATATATATATATATATATATATATATATATATATATATATATATATATATATACTAGTGAATCCTAGCCGTCCAAGGGACGGCGACGGGCTGCCCATGCAGCTTGTATCGTGAGAAAAAAGATATTTTAACAAGGTCTAACAATATATTAGATTGAGATACAAATCACATATAATTCATTGTCTGCAAAGCAAAAGAGTGATAGTCTTGTAATACGAAGTAGCAAAAGGAATTGACAACTTTACATAATCCAACCGTCTTCCCCAGTCCCCGAAAGCCCTCTCGGAGGCTTTGCCCTCTTTTTATTCAATTGTTTTGCCGAAATCGAATATTTCCGGTTGATTTAAATGTAAAACTGAATCCGCACTGTCTGTTGAAGGCACTAAAAATGAACCGTTTCGAAATATACACTTTGGTTCGATTTATGTAATGGAAAGTCGAAAAAAAGAAATCGGTTTATATATATAACGAGATAACCGAAATCACGGTTTTTACCGAAGGGGAAAAGAAAGGAAAAAAAAAGAAAAAAAATCGGTAAAAAAGAAATGAACCGTATCGAAATATACACTTTGTTGTGTCGAAATCGAATCGAGAATTCAAAAAAATTTGGTTGATTGAAATGTAAAAGCGAATGCCTTTGTCTCGTTGGATGCACAAAAAATGAACCACTTTGGTTCTATTTATGTAACGGAGAATCGGAAAAAAAATCGGTTTATATATAACGAGATAACCGAAATCCCGGTTTTTATCGAAGAGGAAAACAAATGAACCGTATCGAAATGTACACTTTGTTGTGTATATTCAATTGTTGTGCCGAAATCGAATCGAGAAATCGAAAATTTTCGGTTGATTGAAAATGTAAAATTGAATCCGCACTGTCTGTTGGAGGCACTAAAAATGAACCGTATCGAAATATACACCTTGGTTCGATTTATGTAACAGAAAGTAGGAAAAAATAAATCGGTTTATATATATAACGAGATAACCGAAATCACGGTTTTTACCGAAGGGGAAAAAAAGGAAAAAAAAAAACTGCTGCAAAAAAAAAACGGTAAAAAAAAATGAACCGTATCGAAATATACACTTTGTTGTGTCGAAATCGAATCGAGAATTCAAAAAAATTTGGTTGATTGAAATGTAAAACTGAATCCGCACTGTCTGTTGGATGCATAAAAAATGAACCACTTTGGTTCGATTTATGTAACGGAGAGTCGGAAAAAATATCGGTTTATATATAACGAGATAACCGAAATCCCTGGTTTTTACCGAAGGGGAAAAAAACGAACCGTATCGAAATATACACTTTGTTGTGTATATTCAATTGTTGTGCCGAAATCGAATGGAGAAATTGAAAATTTTCGGTTGATTTAAATGTAAAACTGAATACGCACTGTCTGTTGGAGGCACTAATAATGAACCGTATCGAAATAAACACTGTGGTTCGATTTATGTAACGGAGAGTTGAAAAAAGAAATCAGTTTATATATATAACGAGATAACCGAAATCACGGTTTTTACCGAAGGGGAAAAGAAAAAAAAATGCTGCAAAAAAAGCAACAAAAAAAAACCGCACTATCTGTTGGATGCACAAAAAATGAACCACTTTGGTTCGATTTATGTAACGGAGAGTCGGAAAAAAAAAAAAACGGTTTATATATAACGAGATAACCGAAATCCTTGGTTTTTACCGAAGGGGAAAAAAAACCAACCGTATCGAAATATACACTTTGTTGTGTATATTCAATTGTTGTGCCGAAATTGAATCGAGAAATCGAAAATTTTCGGTTGATTGAAATGTAAAACTGAATACGCACTGTCCGTTGGAGGCACTAAAAATGAACCGTATCGAAATATACACTTTCGTTCGATTTATGTAATGGAGAGTCGAAAAAAAGAAATCAGTTTTTATATATAACGAGATAACCGAAATCACGGTTTTTACCGAAAGGGAAAGAAAAAAAAAACTGCTGCAAAAATAAAAAAATAAAAAAATAAAAGTGCCACTTGTCAGACACACAGGCCGCCACGTGGCAAGATGTAGGAGAAGCCCTTAGCTTCTTATAGATAAGACTAGTGAATCGTAGCCATCCAAGGGACGGCGACGGGCTGCCCATGCAGCTTGTATCGTGGGAAAAAGATATTTTAACAAGGTCTAACAATATATTACATTGAGATACAAACCACGTAGAATTCATTGGCTGAAAAGCAAAAGAGTTACAGTCTTGTAACACCAAGTAGCAAAAGTAGTCGACAAGTTTACATAATAAGGAGCCTAATTAATTAGAGAATCATACAAGTACAACACTACCAATATAGCTGCAAATGTATTACAGGCCATTGCACATAGCATAACATGTAATGGGATGTAACACAAAACAAAAAGCACATCATTGAAATTTAGGTAGTAACTTGTGTTTTCCAAACCAAAAGACAGCTATATGGTCTATTGATGTGCAGCAACCTAGTTTTGTTTCAGCTTATCCTTCGTTTTCTTCGAGGGACTTGCTGCATCACTTGCAATGGTAGGTAAGTGCATAAGTGCATCAGTGGTAGTTGGTTCTTCATGTGTTGCTTACGTTGACTGATCAGATGTAGCAGCCTGCGAGACAAATGCGATGCTTCTTTTGGCAGAAAGTGTACGTGGAGAGCGTTCAGCGTGATCCTCTTTAGCTTCTACTTCCCCAACCAAATTCCCGAAAGTAGGGGTGAATAACTGTTTTCCAGCTGAGGCATCATGTGGCACAATATGTTCTTTAGTTGGAGAACAAAAGTTGTCACCAATCCCTATCACAGCAGCATCATATGATTTGACGGATGTATAGCGCACAGCTTCACTAACCTCTGGTTCGTTGTTTTTTTTTCTTTTTGCTTCTCAAGAAGCACACCAGTGTGAGATTTTCCAATGCAACTTTTAGTTCTTCTTGAGCGTTTAACCCCTAAGCAAAAAAGGAAAAGAGGAAATGACTTGTTAGTATTTAGGAAAAAATACAATTTAATATACGGTAGTACGATTTATGGCAGAAACTTACAAATTCAGCAGAGTCTTTAAGATTCTGGGGCGTGATATTCGTCAGAATTTGTACATCTGGTGATCTTAAAGTGACAGATAGCATGTTCTCGCCTTACGTTAGGTTTGTATTGGTACATCGCTCTGTATGATTTTGTTTGGTAAAGTTTTATATTACATGCTTTGAGATTAGTAAGCGAGAAATAGAAAAATAGAAGTGTCAAACTCACAAACCTTAGGTAGAAACCATACGCACTACCACAAACGGAACAATCAAATAGCCATTCGATGGGAATGTCGATTCTTATTTGTTGCGAGCCTCGCAAACGGTGTCCATAACTTATATTTCGTGGGGTTAAATTTGGGTTTACCAATAACCCAAGCAGTCTTTCTCTGAAGAATATCGGAAAACAAGATGTAAGTTTTATTGGGAAAGACATGATGTCACTTTATAATGCAGTATTTAGATGCAAAAAGAAAAGAATAACTATATTGGGTTTGAGTTTGTATTATTAGTGTAAATGTGCTTACAACGGGCGGCGTGGATAGCGCTTGAGGCGATTTGTGATTACATCTGATGCAGCAGGTGCAGGAAACAACACTGATGGATCTTCATAGGTTTTATTTTTCAGCATCGTGTCTATTTCATCCTTGTTGTCATGGCACCTAGCACAAAAAGTGACAAATTATTAGAGTTTTAGGTGAGCATATTAAGTGTATATGCAGTTTAAGCCTTTGTCATTACCGACTTCGTAGAGGAAGGCTATCGGGCAAAGGAGGATTAATTAGGAAGTAAGAGTACTTCCTGGTAGACGATGAGAGACTGTAAAAGGAGAAACATTAGGACATTGTGTATATGTGGTGCGGTTCTAAGATAAAGCAACATGCATGAGCTTCAAGGTACTTTCCATGGAATGTTGTAGCTTTAACATTACGTGCGATGATGATCGTAATTGCCGGGAATAGATTTGCTATTTGAAGACCTTCTTCATTCGCAAAATCGTCCCATAAAGTCATAATAAGTGGAATTTTCCTATATGAAACATACCAGATTTATGTTAAAAATTTTAAATCAATGATAGCATATATAAACACAAAAGCAATGTGTAAAAAATATAAATAATAATAATGACCTTTCATCAATGATCACCAAATCGCGCTGGGATGATTTTGGCTTAATTTGCTTCAGAGGGAATGCATGGACGACAATTGCTTTGACATCTGTACATAAATACAATTAAGAATATATTTCGTAAGAGAACATAAACTTAGGGTTTGTTGTAAAGGCGTACCAAAAAAGCTCTCAGCATCAGCGTGTCTGAAGAAATCCGTAAAAGGGCAGACAGTGTGTGTGAAAGGCAGGCATGGAGGTACTTCCTCGTGCAGAGGGGCTACTAATTTCCTGTAGTCGAGAACCCAAGTAAATGGATAATCGCTAACTTTGAAGAAGGAGTAAGCGTCTATGAGACCAGCTTTAGCAATTTTGTAGCGCTTAAAAGGCAATATCCTCTGTTCAAAGAAATCGATATCGTTCTCGAAAACAATGGCTGAGACTTTTGTTCCCTGTACAGTACATATATGCATTAGTTGAAGCGGGATGAAAGGTATAAACAATAAAACAGTAACTTTTAAAAAGGAATATAAAAGTGAGAAAGAGTTCACTACATGCTCGTCAACAAAGACATAGCGCCTATAGCGTTTTCCTGGCTTGTCATTCTTTTGAGTTCCAACCTGTACTCGGTGACGCTCAACTACTTGCACCAGTGCAGTCCAATCCACTGTTTGGCGGTTTATTGCGATACGGCAAGTATAGGTTGATCTTTCGAAGTGGCCATTGCACACTAAACGAGAAAAGAGATATCTATTTATGTATTTTGCTCATGGATTCAAAAAAGTCGGTGCATGATAATAGGTAAAGATAGAGTTTATGTTTATACCAAAGAACAAGTACGCTTTATTTTTGCGATAAGAGAAGACATGTATATAAGTATCTATAAGAATTCACGTACACTTAATGAGCGATCTTTTGTCCTAGCCTTAGCTTTATGGTCTCTGTAGAACTTCTTTGTAGACAATATTTTTGGTTTCATTATTTGGTGTATCATCGCTATGTTCTTTCCTAATAACGACTTTAATAGACGCTGATTGTTTAGCACGAGATAATGCCACATAGAGTTGCCCGTGAGAGAAAACAGGCTCTTTCAAGTAGATTCCAACAGAATCTAAAGTCTGGCCCTGAGCCTTGTTTATAGTCATTGCAAAGCATAGTCTTATCGGAAATTGGACACGCTTATAAGGGATTTGGATACATCTCGTTTGATGGAGGTCGAAGAGGAATCCTATGTAAGAAAACACGACTTCTGCAAAGTCTCCTAGAGTTATTTCAGCTTGAATGACATTACGTCCTAGATTTTTACAGGTCATGCGTGTTCCGTTGCACAAACCTTCTGAAGGGTTTAGGTTCCGTAAGAGGATGATTGGAGTACCTACTTTTAAAACTAATTTATGTGGAGGTAATCCATTTGGTGTTAGGCTGTTTATTAAGTCTTGATATTGACCCTGTAGATCAACATTCTCAGTTTCGTCGAAACTTATGTATTTAGTACTTTCCCCTGGAAACATGTCAACCATCATGTCATTAAGCTCATCAACAAAGTGATTCTTAGTTGTTAATATGGCTCTTGTTATATATGTTGTATCTCTCGGTGTACGTTGGAGGTACGGATATATTGATCTAATGAGATCTAAGACAATTTGTGTTCTCATCATTTTGTTTCCTATAAGCCAAGACGATGGGAGGGTGATGAAACCGGTGTCTTCGTGTTGTTTTTTCCCTCACCTACGGCCATAAGAAAAGATGTAAAGTAAGGATCCGTTCTTGCTCGCATGTTTTCGGTTAGGTACAGCTTTATAATTTTTGGCCACAACGGAGAATTGATTAGACATGCATCTAGCTCTTCCTTTTTACTACCTCTTTGAACCACGGGTAATACCTGTCTGAAATCTCCACCTAAGACAACAACCTTCCCACCAAATAATTCTGTACTTGACATCAAATCTTGAAGCATTTCGTTAAGAGCCTCGAAAGCAGACCGCTTGGCCATTGGAGCTTCATCCCAAATGATTATCTTACATTCCTTTATTAATGTACCTAAAGAAGATTGTTTGCTCACGTTGCGGGTGGGGAACTCGGCATTATCTCTTGGTATTTTAAACCTAGAATGTGCGGTCCTACCACCTGGAAGGATAGAAAGCTGCGATTCCCGATGTTGCGGTTGCAAGTGCATAGAAGCCTTTGCTTCTAATTTACGCTAGCAATGCTCGTATAAGAAAGTTTTACCGGTACCACCAGGCCCGTCTACAAAGAAAGATCTAGGCTTATTTGTATAGACACACTCAATAATTTGCTTGAATATAATTGTACGTGTTTCATTAAGCCTATCCGCAAACTTAGCTCGTCGGGGGTAATAACTATATCGACTTACGCTCTAAGTTCTCTTGCTAAATCTTGAGGAAAATCTCCAATGTTTGACATGAGATCTCCAAGATATGTGTCAATGGTTTTCCCCATTGTCCTTAGGTAAGAGTCGATCGTCAAGGACTTTATCTTGGATTTCGCTACCTTCGAGGTGTAAATCTACGGCAAAATCCTCGGACATAGATTGCTCAAAATCCAAGAACAACTTTTCGAGTTCGAATTTGGGCAACGGTACACTAGCGAGTAGCAAACAAGCGCCTAAGTTGAAAAGGCATATGGAAAACGAGAGGCCTCTTCCATACACAATTGTTGGTTGTTATCATCTTGTAATAGACCTCTTATTAACTTATTTGCTTCTCGAAAGTTGTCACACTCTTATTGTCAAATACTTTAAGTGACCGATAAGATGTTGGACACTCTACATTGTTTAGAAGAATCCTAAGATAAAATCTCTCACCTTCGGATGGATGTGCTGTGACAATCCGGCCTACAGATTCTCCTCTTTTCCTTATCGTCCATTGTTTCTTACTTGAATTCCAAACAAAGTATGTTCGAAAATCAGCATAAATGCACCTAAGCCTCTGAGCATTTTTATCGATTCTATTCATATAGAAAAACTCAGTTAGCATTGTCTTTAATAGATCTGAATTATCGAGTACGTCAGACAAGCATTCTGTGCTTTTAAACCTAACTGGTTGGTAGTTTTCGAGATGGAGTGGAAGACAAATAACGGGAGGTTTCATCTCACTCATTGGGAATCTGTACAATCTCCACAACGCCTCAGGCGGTGAAATCCATCTAGCTGAAACGAATTGGTCAATTTCATCAATAATATGTGTTTCAACAGATCCACTGGATAGATGGAATAAGATTATGTCACTGCCTTTACATATATACTTATAAATATACTTAACAGCTATGATAGAAGCACATATTTCAACGTTTATGTGGCAGTCATATTTAGCAACTAAGTAAGGAGTATGAGGCACTACCCATACGTTATCAACCCAAAAACCCCTAACCTTAACCTTTTTGCCATCATCACGCCTACGGTATGTTGGGTATGCATTTGATGAGGACATTGTTTACGGACGAACTCCTTAGGGTAAGAGTCTTTGCATGTCTTATTTTTTCGCATACAAACATTAGATGGATTAAGGTGACCACATGGTCCGTGGATCATGTGTTTAACAACGACTTCGTATAACCACGGATGCGAGTCTTTATGCGGAAGCTCGGCGAAACAATCTTGTCGTAGTCGGTTTGGGTCGTACATTTTATGGCTATTTGCTAAAATAAGGAGAAAGTGTGCATGTGGAAGACCTCTTTTTTGATACTCGATGACATACGTATATGCAGCAATCTCACCAAATATTTTATTATCTATGAGATCATTCTTAAGCTCTTTACCTTAGCACGAAAGACTCTAACAAGTAAATGCGGTACGTACGAGCTAATTATGTTTTAAGTAAATGCTTTTTAATTTCTTTCCAATTAGGATTGCATGTCATTGTGAGGAAGATATCGGGTTTTCCAAATTTACGGACAAGCGTCATTGCATCTAGGTATTTACGGCGCATATGCCTCGGACCTCTATGAAGCTAACGGGTAAAACAATCCTTTGCCCTATGTTTCTGGCTCACGCTCACACGAACCGTAGGCATCAACAATTCCCTGGTAAAATTCTTGCCTAAACTCTTCTTCTTTAGATTTAGCCCTATAAAAGTCAAGCCTCGAGTTTCTAGCTTCACATACATGTCCACGAGTATTGTTGGAACAAACCTACCAAAGCTGGAGAATATGGCTACGATCGTTAGCTCTAATACGAAACTTATATGAATAAAATTCCCTCGTTGACACACGACCATAATTTGTATGTGATTCGGCGGTAGGCATCAAAGGAGGAAAATAAAATCAGATAACTTAGAATATAAATGGCTACACCTTATTAAAACCAGAAATGAGCACACTATACCTAATTCTTCATCAGCCAACAATTCTTCAGCGGTTGAGTAGTTGGAAGGACAGACTCTTTGAGGTGGTCTTGTGAGGATAGACGTTCGTTTTTTTTTTTGTTTCACATCATTCTTCGGTATCCCCGGAGACCAACCGGGATCACCTGTGGGATGAATGAGGGGGTATTGCATACCATCATAGATAGCAGAATGGTATGGTATCGTTTTTGCTCCACCACCATGTTTGTAAACCCTTATGTCTCTGGGTGTCACCCTTTGGATTATTTTCATCGGCTTAACAACACAACAACACGAGAGACGGTAGGTCTAGAATATGTTTTATGATTGATTGAAGGATTATGCTTAAGTATGATCTGTTTATTTTCTAGATCGGGAGCGAGGATAGAGAGCGGAAAAACCTAGCATAAGGGTTAACCTCGAGAATTTTCATAAGCTTCCTAAGAATATCGGGTCTAACTCGGGAGCATTAGACAAGCGATTTTCTAGTTCATAATCGGTGTCATGATAGTAAAGCGAAGATTCTTGGGCATACATTCGTCGGCATCGGAGTCATTGATCCAATGATAGACTGTCCTTGAATCCTAAAAGTATATATTCCTTTATTTCTGCGCTAATTTCTTATCATATTTCAAACCAAGAGATGTAAATGAAAGATGATTGTTGTATGCTCGAATCATAACTCTAAAACCTCTAGGTTCTTTACAGTCAGAATTTAACAGCATCGTCTCTAACTCTACAGGCAAGGGAGTAGCAGCAAGTGTAATATCACCGTCTGAGCAGCATAAATTTGCCGACTCATAGACGAACTTAACTGCCAAGCAGTGCTTGCAGTTAGGCACCTCCTTCAACTAGTTCGTAAGATTTTGGTACAAGGCACAACCTCCAACCCCACGAAAGTTTGTCTTTTTCTTTTCGGGGTAGCCCAATCCTTAGAGACTCGGTTCATAGAAGCTAATCTTGCTAAGCTACGTTTTTGCCTAAACTTTAAAACGACCATAGCTACATACTCGGCTTGCGAGTAAGCAACGGCGGCACATGCACATGTATATATGGCGAGAAGCATGTAGTTGTTGTTCTCTCACGGCGGTAGCCATTGGCCCTGTGTTGGAGGCTAGAGCACTGCATAGAGTATTCATAGACATTGCTTTGTTTTTATTTTTCTTTTTATCAGCCCTAGGACCTAACATGTGTGACCGAGGAGTGGCAGTGGCCGAGGCAGATACAAGTTTAGGTTCCACCTTACCTTTAGCTTTCATTGTACGTTGTTGCCTCACCTAGAGAAGAAGAGCCAAAAAAGAAATAAAGGGAAAAAAACAGAAGAACACTCTAATGTTGTGTAGAAGCTAACTATAGAATGAATGTGCATTCAAAGTAGAAATTACCATCATAGAATTATCATGACCTAAAAATGTGGGATTTTCTGTAGATTCCCTAACTACGGGGTTTGCAATAGATCCCCTAACTATGGGGTTTGCAGTAGTTCCCCTAACTACACGCACCTGTAGCAATTTTTCTTTCACCTAATGGATGATGAGTAAACACTTTCAATGCCCCAAACTGCAGAAAAAAAAAAAAGGGAGGAAACATTAGACATCAAAAGCATAATAATAAAGCAAAAAGAATAACTGGCATCATAGAAGCTATGATAGAGTATTAAAGCATAATAATAAAGCTAAAAGAATAACTGTCATCATAGAAGCTATGACAAGTATTAAAGCACGAGAGAAGCAGTTGAATAGAAAAGAAAGTATATATGTGATTTCTCTAAAGACAATAATCAGAATAAATGAACTCTAGGCAGTTGAAGGTAAGGAAATTCTTTATATTAGGTATATTTATCAATGAAAGAAGAAATAGAATAAATAGCAGAACTACTACGTGCAATGAATGATTTTTTATGTGAACTAAACCTATTATCTAGCAGGCAAAACACATACCCTAACGATTAAACATGGCAAGTACACAACTATTTACCCATCGGACTACTAAGAATACTAATCACATAAATAGCAATGAAGAAAAACCAAAACATACGCAAAAAAGAAACAATTTAACATGATGCTATGTTCTAAAAAAGCATAGACAAAATACAGGAAGAATTTCATAGCTGTAAATTTTAAAAACAACATGATACAATATAGAAAGACATAATACTGAGCAAAAAAATTCAGCTACTTGCAACAGAAACATTATGGCATAACTTTCATCAGGATATAGTTAATAAGAGGCATAAGACAGTCAAAACCATGCTACTACTTAACTTAAGCAATGATCCAACAAAGCAAAGAAAGTGAATATGCAGAAGAAGAAAGAGTGATAAAATATATAAGAAGAACTTAGCTGCCATTTTGGATTTGATATATAGCAGCTACAAATGTTGATTCATACATATATCAATCAAAATGTTCATCTATGAACATATATATATATATATATAAACTATATCTCTAACCTCTTTCTTCCTTTCTATCATTAACACCAAAGCAAAATATATATTGCATTCCTCTTATTATAAGCAAATAAAATCGGTCAATTTTTTTTAAACATGATTGAATAGTTCTATTTTCTTCAAAGACAACAAGAACGATTGACCAATGAGTTATATATACACATCAAGAATATGCAGATTCTCAGGTGTATTTAAACATCCCTGAATTCTGGCAAACAGAATACACAGAGTAAAAACAGAGTCATCTCATAAAAAGAACTTACCTTTACCTTGAAAGAACCATGGTATTTGAATCAAGCATCGGAAGTAGCAAATCCACATCAAAATCGTACATGCAAAACACGAGAAAAGATCAATTACCACTTTTCTTTGATTATTCTTTCTTAGATCAAAATTGTAAATTTAAATAATAAACAACTATACAATTAAAATACAGATTAATTACCAAGGCCTACCTATTTCGTGGAAGAGCTGTAGCTGAACAAATCCTTCTTCTTCTTCTCTTCGCTTGGTTAGACAGACAAATTCGTGGTGGGTAGTAAGTAGATACATCGAGTTGATTTATAAGCCTAGATTGGGTAGTGTGAAGAAATTTCAACAAAACCATGATTAGAAACAGCAATTATCGGTACGGAGCTGTGGACAAGAGTAGGTTTCCTACGATTTGCTCTGAAAACACCCTGATTTCCGGCGAAGGTGGCACCTACTCTCTGTGAATATGAAGAAAGCGAAAAGGTTTGTGAGAGAAGGAGAAGGTATTGATTAGGTTGGGTCGACTGTTGAAAAACTCTTCACCCTACCTCTATACAATACACGTAATAAGGCTAGATTGTGAGAAAAAAGGGAAAAAAATCTATGTTGAGTAAATAAATAAGAAGGTTTTGTTTTATATTGTACATATATAAAATTATCTAAATCGAGGGCGGTTAGTATTATAAAAACGAAAATCGAACCGAATAATGACTATCAAAAATGTTTTATTTAAATCTTTTGATGTTATTCTAGATTATGATATGTTTTAATGTATTTTTATGAAACCTCGTGGATGAAATTTGAATTTAACAGTCATTTATATCGATTCTATATTCACAGTTAATCGTTTAAGATTATTAAGTTTTTTATTTCAATTCGGTAGTTGAGATTCAATTAAATGTATAGAATTTGCATTATTATGAATGATTTATTATTTTCATTTGATTTTTCGGTTAACCGAACGAATACACTTGTTCTACGTAATATTGGAAAACGAAATATTGATATAACTTTTGTATCATATCTTATCATTATTAGCATTGAACAAACAAATACAATATTTATATCTTTATATTGTATATTATATTACGACACATGAAGACGAGTGAATAAAAAAATGTCACAACGAAGGAATTAGTAACATTTATGTGTACAATAATCAAGACCGGCATGGTAAAGTGTGAGGGTCAAGGACAAATTTTTTTCGAAGCTCTTCAAACAATAAAATAAAAATCAAGATAAAAAATATAATAATATAATAATTATTTATAAGTTTATAACTACTATATAAGAGACAAAACTAACCCAAGAATATAAGAAACAAAACTAACACAACAATATGAACATAAAATCAATTTTCCAAGGAAAGTAGGCAACGTGTGCTCTTCGTTGACGATGAGTAGGAATGATTAGGTTGGTTAAACTATTCATAGATTTTTGATCTACACTCTCTATATCTTATACGGATACGAGATAATCCGAAAATCACACCAATTATGTCAATCCAATGTACAAAAAAATGTCGTAGTGAAGGAAATAAGTAACCATCCCAAAGCATTTTAATTTGTACAATAATAATAATAAAAAATATTGAAATGTTACATATCTAACTTAAAAAAATTAAAAATGTTACATATCTATGTAAGAATGTAATATATGTGTATGTTAACAATTGCAAAAAAGCCCAAAAAAAAAAAAAAAAGAAAAAAAAAACCAATAAACCAAACAATTGCAAAAAGGCTAAGAAGAAAAGAAAAAAAAATCTCCTATTCATTTGTGCCTATGTGGCCAATTCTTTGAGCTAAAGCCTTAGCTTCTTATAATATAAGATATATATATATATATATATATATATATATATATATATATATATATATATATATATATATATATATCAATATCTAGTATTAATACATAATAATATAATACTATAGTTAATAATTTTATTATTTATTCATAATAAATAAGAACTACAAATTAATTACCACTATAACACTTTATAGTCGGGATAAATAAATGCTTAATTGGTTATCACTCAACCACAATTTAATTCTGGTCAGATGTTCATATTTGTGTGACCCGATAGGTTTCCGAATATTTCGGTCGTAAGTACAAAGTGTATTTTCCAAAATATCCTTTATACTTAACGATCGAGATTAGAGTCTATCAACACGTCACGACCCCCAATCATCGGGAGAGTCAAGTGCATTGACTATTACCTTTCATATGGAGCGGTTACCGTGTAAATAGAATATATCATTGATATAATATCAATACAGCCGTAACTCGAGTGTCAAAACATTAACAACTGTATCTTATAATTTGGATATCTTCCTATATTGAAGCTTCACATTACTTCCATGTTGCAAGGAGAACAAGACATTCCTTATAAGAAGACCCTTTCAGATATTCACTCCTACTATTAGAAAACGCGATTTCCCGGACGAGCGATATAAATATTACGCATGCTTTAATATCATACTCAAGCACTACGGTATTATCGCCCCGTGATTACGGGAAACTTCAATAGTGTCAAAGTATGACAATCCACACCGTGATGTTATGAAGACCCGGTCTAAGGATAATTACCAAACAGCCACATATTGCGACACTTAATAAAGTAAATGGGTCAATCTAACATACGTATTCTCTAATACACGTTCACATACAGTCCAAGTGTCTCCACAATTCAACAAATGAGATTTGTCACTATCTTCACAAGATAGAAAACATCTAATACGCGCTAGTCTAACCGTGCTATTAGTGTCCCATTTAATTGTAAATACGACTAGAGATATTTAAGTATCAAACCATAAAGTGAGTCGAGATATCATCAACCATTTTCACTACTAAGGTTTCCCGATCACAATTTAATACTAGCTATAGACGTCATTATATATGCAATATCATAATTGGTTCGTTAAACGAACAAATATATAATAACACAAAGTTCATTTGTTACATGTATAAACATAAAAACGTAGTAGAAATTATCCGACCCGGTCGGATCCGGTCCAACCCGAATGGGTTTAAAGCACTATACTAACAGTGTCATCATGCTGAGACGATATAATTTTTTCCTTCACATGCTGTGAGTTCATTGATTGGTATAATTATGGATGCCTCCAAGAAGAAGAGTTCCCAAGCTGATAGAACTTCTGAGTAGGTTCTTTCTCATACCATTATACCTTACCGAGCAATGACCTCTGCTCCTATAGGTCAGCCTGCCGGACCTGAGACTGGTGTTCGTGTGGGCATGAAGTCTTCAACCTGGGTAGCTGGTGTCGGTCCTTCTGTCGAAAAGGAAATTAGAGGAGAAATAAAGCTCTAAGAGGAATAAAGATCCCTAAAAAAAGCAAGGTTTGGAATTCTTCCCCTGCTGATTTATCCGATGGAGATTTGGGGCAGATATGGACTTCTAAGCTAAATCCTTGGGAGAGAATACATATTCCCCTTTAAAGGGGAAATCGGTGATCTCAACCTTTTTCCTGATCAATACAGCCCTAAGTGGGCTGAAAATAACCAATCAATTTAACAATCTTGCTATGGTCCACACATGGGGAAAACTTGCACTCTTCCCTAAGACGACTTGCTAGTGATGCAGACCTGACTAAGATGTCATAATTTAGTATGTCCATGGTTGGTATTCTTGAGAATTTTTACTTGTATACTTTTTGTTTCTTATAACCTTTCTTTCTTGCAAAATACTCTGTGGACAAAGGAGATGTTTCGGCGCTTTACCGAACAACCTAGCCGAGTCAATCAATTTCACAGTCAAGTTTCCAAGGTCCAAGATCATAATAACTTCCTTTCCTAATGAATTAATGTGCCACGGAGAGCCGAGGAGCCTGCTGAGACGTCCGTTGAAAAGCTAACGGGTGAGCTGGACAAACTCTTAATGTAGAAAAAAAAAAGTCGATAAGGACGATAAAAAGCTCTATGATGCCTTCAAGGTCGTTAAGAATTAGAGAGACCTGTCCCAAAAGCGGTCTGCCGAACTGGTGGCTAAGCATGTTGAAGAGTTGACGTACATATCTGTCAAACATGTTGAAGAGCTCAAAGTTGAGGCTGCCCGAGCTTTGTGTGACTATAAGAACTCTGCGCTCTTCTGTAATGAGTTGAGTGTTCTTTTAGCACCCACGATGTATGGTTATACCCTGGCCATTGATGAGGCTCAGAAGGTATGGCCCGATATGGACCTCAATCATCCTCGGGTTTTAGGCCTTTAAGAGCCGGGGTTAGAGAATATGTATTGTGAGTGCTTAACCGAGCTCCAATATGATGTGGATGTTATGCCCAAATACCAAAGTGGAGAGGAAGTCGGTCTTTTGTACTTCTACAGCTGATGACAATAATAGTATATTTACTTATCAGTAGTTGTAATAATATTAAAAAAATTATTGAAAAATGTTTTTTTCAATTTCTTTTGTACTTCTATGTTTTGTTTTGTTTTTATCATGTATGTATGCCCCAAAGGATGCTTAGGAACTTTCTTGTGAAATTCTAAGTGTACTTAGCTTAGTCTCTGACCCTGGGATGTTGAATAAGATACCTGTGAGTTATTCCCGACTTGTAGGATCTTGAACTTCCCAAATATTTTATCGTCCTGCGGGTATTGTAGACTTTACATAAGTCATACTTGACCTGTGAGCCCCAACCTGTGGATCAATTTCTTAACAATATGCCCCTAAGCATAATAGATACATTATGTAGATTTATATAGGTATGTACAGAGTTACTTCTAACCTACGGATGAGACATCCCCATCCTACGGGTACCCAACCTGCGAGTTTTATATTATGCTTGTCTAATTATATGGGGGCTTGAGCAAGCAATGGAAAAGCCTCAGCATTGATAAACATTAAAGCACTTATTCCCACTTTGATATCAGTATTGATCATGGCAGTTTCAAAGAAATGAAAGGTTTCAGCTGAGTATATTCAGCCTCGGTTGAATTTGGCCTGCTCAAAGTGCCTTGGCTGAAATATTCAGCATTGCTGAATTGCCTCAGCTGACTGTCTCGGATTTTATCAACGAAAAATAACAAGTAATAAATTAAATCCGGTATACCCCAAGTGCAGGGATCGTAGTATAGCGATTAATACCGGAGTCGAATCACAGGGAATTGAGGTTGGTCTAGTTCTTAATTTTTCTAAAGGTTGTCACGAAAAACACAAAACAAAACTAAAACGAATACAATAAACTGGACAGAGGGTTGTCAATCCAAAGCCAGGAAATATGATTACGAACCTAAAATAACTAATTCTATTCTATAAACTAAAACGAAAATAATATTCTAAGCTAGCAACGAAGAACAAGGCACGATGATTCTTTCAATTAAGTTAATGAGGAACAAGCAATGATCCACCTATCCCGCAACCCTCAATTCCTACTCTAGATCGTTTAGTGAAGATTTAATAAAGATGTGGTTCACCTATCAAAGGTATGAATTTCTACTCTCGTAGATAATTCGCCTACTAATCTTTCATCTCTCGATCTTAAAGATTAACGCTTTCATAACCAAGGTGTAAGATTTCTCAATCTAGCAACCTAGAAATTTAACCTAGCAACTCTCGTTATTTTTAGGTTAAAAATCCCATCTTTACTACGGTGATCTAGGTCTAACAACGATTTTCATCAAACGTTAAACATCACAAAGCAACCATCTCTCGATATAAATTGCAAAATCAATACAAAACGTAATAAAGAAACAACTTTAAATAAAAACTCACAAAACCAAATCCAAAGTCGAAATCAAAACGCTGCTGAGAATTGGCTTCACAAAGCTCGTTCTAGGCTTAGCCTTAGCTCATCGTTGGAATACAAATCATATAAATAAAAAGAAGATAAAAAGATGTTTATGATGGTGGGAAAACGCAGCTAGGGCGCCCCCAAGGGGCCTGTGGCCGCCTAGGGTCGAATTCTGTTGTTTAGGGTTGGAAAAAACGCGACTATAAATAGGTTTTTAAGTCGGTTTAGGCAATGGCGGCGGCTGGACGCCCGTCCATAGTGTCAAAAATCTTCGAGTCGGGCCGAGCTGGATCAGACGCCCGTCCTATATGTTTTTGGATGCTCGTTCACCAAATATCTGTCAATCCTGAATCCATTGGCTCTTCCTGGACGCCAGTCCAAGCTGAACGGAGATAAACGCGCGTCTAGTCCTTCAAAGCTTCCTTATCTTCACTCCAAGTTCAATATGCATATTTCTCTCCACTTAATCTTCAGTTGGACATCCTTTAATCTCATTCATTGCCATGAAAATGCACCTACAAGTTGATAGAAAAGTGCAAAGTGTAAAACCATACAAAAATCACCAATAAAACCACGTAACTAGCTCGAATTCGCACTTAAATACTTTTAAAACTCATTTGCTCAATAAATCCTTTAAACACTTACTTTTCTATAAAAAGTAATATAACACGACGGAAATTGCTACGAAATAATATCATATATATCGTAAAAATCACCGTTAACACTGACATCGACATGCCTCTGCTGATTTTGTCACCCTGTTGAATTTGGATTTCAGCCTTGGCTGATTTTGCCACTCCGTTGATTTTGTCCAAAAATATAATACTAGCCCTCCAGCCCAAGAAGGCCCAATTCCCCAAAGCCCAAGCCCAACGGTCAATGGGTTCAGGCACGGGCGGGCGGCAGCGGCTCGGGCATGGGTGGGCGGCAGCGGCTCGGGCACGGGCGGGCGGCAGCGGCGCGCGCACACGCGTGTGGCAATTTTAGCAGAACATCGTCTAACTAAAACGTTCTGAGTCTTCCTCCATTTCTCTAGAAGCTTATACTCATCATCAACTGTCATCATTTAAATACTTGACATTGGAATACTCATGTTTCAATGTGGGATAAAAAGTTTACACGACTCTACTCCCAATATCTCACAAACCACTTAAAGTGTTAATATCTCATTCATCCGTACTCCGAATTGAATAATTTTAAATCCTATTGTCAACTACGTAGCACGTAGTTTCCAATGATTTAATAAAGTCTCGATAACTTTAATAAAAGTCATATCAAATTCTCTCTTTAAAGTAAACGAAAATGATTAAAAAATCGATAAAATCGATTCAATCATTTTTGCTCTATTTTCTCCAACAACAACAGAATATAGTATGTTGAAAACTAAGCTAGCTGAGTTGAGTCTGTGTCAGTTGGATTTCATTCAGCTAAAATGAGTCTGGGTCAGCTGAATCTCTAGTCAGTTGAGCTGAAGCTAAGATGAGTATGCGACACATCCTCTTGCATCCAACATTCCCATATATTGTAACACTCCCTCAAGATGAGAATGGTAAGTGAATCATCTTGCACATCCTATTGCATCCAACATTCCCTTATGCATTGGAACTTGGTTGGATATTCTTGGAAATGACTGGCTATCCCACAAATATCAGAATGCAGGTGCATCCAAGGCTTTAGTTAGGATGTCACAAATTGTTCTTTGGTGTGAATATGCATAATTTTGATCAAGCCTGACTTGAACTTATATCTAACAACATGACAGTCAACCTCAATGTGTTTTGTTCTATCATGAAACATATGATTGTGAGCAATGTGGAGAGCACTGGCATTATCACAAAACAAAACTGCAGGAAGTTGAACTGGAATCTGAAAATCCTTCTAAATGTAGAGAAGCCATTGTATTTCACAAGTTGCGTTAACCATTTCCCTATATTCATCCTCAGAAAAAATTCTAGAAATAGTTGTCTTTTTCTTAGCTTTCCAAGATATGGGAGCATCTCCTAGGAACATCATATATACTGATATAGATTTCTTAGTCTCATGTCACTCTGCCAAATCTTTGTTAGTGAAACCTTTTAAGAGGAATGTTTTCTCAGCTGAAAAGAAACTTCATTGTCCTTGGTTGACCTTTAGGTATCTTAAAAGCCTTTGAGCACCTTTCATGTGATTTTCAGTTGGAGTATCCAAAAGACTCAGCATTTGAACAACAAATACAATGTCAGGTCTAATAAATGTTAAGTAAACTAGCTTACCAACCAAAGACCTATTGGCAGAATTGTCATCTAGCAAAGGAGAATCCCCATGATAAAATGTTTGTTTATATTCCATTGGAGTGTTCACGGGTTTAGCTTCAAAGAAATCATATTCTTGCAGGATATTAACGGCGTATTTCCTCTATGAAATAGAGATCCCACTAGGTGTCCTGGCAGCTTCAATGCCTAGAAAATAGGTCAGCTTACCAAGATCCTTGATAGTGAATTGCTTATGAAGATGATCCTTGAATTGCTGAATCTGATTCAAACCAAGATTGGCTGCAATAATGTCATCTACGTAAACCAATAAGGCAATAAAATTCTTGACTATTCCTTTGGTGAATAGGCTATGATCATGCTTGGATTGAACAAATCCTTGACTCTCCAAAGATTCTATCAACTTACAATTCCATTGTCCACGGGCTTGCTTCAAGCCATATAATGGTTTGATCAATCTACAAACCTTATTTGGCTTTCCAAGACTAAAACCTGGGGGAAGCTGCATGTAGACTTCTTCATACAAGTCTCCACATAAAAAAAATTGTGTTTATATCCATTTGGTGAAGTTTCTAGTTGTTGGCTGCTACGGCTACTAGCAATGCTCTAACTATTGTGATATTCACAACTGGAGAGAAGGTCACATGATAATCGATTTCATAAGTTTGAGTATTGCCTTTTGCCACAAGTATGTCCTTGTACCTTTCTACTAGACCATAATGATTATACTTGATTTGATTTTGTATACCCACTTGTATCCAATAGGTTTCTTTCCAGGTGTTAAAGTAACAATCTCCCATGTGTTGGTCTTCTACAATGCCTCAGTTCCTTCTGCATTTCCTCTTTCCATTTATCATGCTTGATTCCTTGATTATGAGTTTTGGGCTCAATGGCTGCATCAATGGCACAAACAAACTTTGAGTATTTAGGTGAGAGCCTCTTAAGACTCATAACTTGGTATATCAAATGAGGCGTTTGCACAACATTAGATCATTCTTGGTAGAAATTTGGTGCTTTTCTGGTCCTAGCTGACCTCCTCAGTTGTATTGCTGGTGTATGTGCCTGCTCAGCTATGAGGAATCCTCTGTTGGACTCCTTAGTTGATCCTGCTCCGCTGTTGGGTTCATCAGCTGACCTGCTCACCTGATCATCAAAACTGACGAAGACTGGTAATGGTAATGGTATTTTCATATCAGGAGTGTGCTGAGCTTTGCCGAGAACATGCTTGAACAAAGACAAGTAAGTCTAACGAAACTGAGTATTTCTAGAAACAAAGATATCTTTGTTGACGATGTCTAATAATATGACATTCTTGAAGGTACTTGAGTTTTCAAGTTACACACAAGTTATGTATATTAAATGGTTATGTACTGTTGAAGGGTACACAAAAAAACAAACAGCCAAAGACTTTAAACACAAAATAATATGGTTTAGTACCATACTACACCTCATAAGGACTTTCAGCAATGGTGTAGGCCAACCTCAATAAGTTTAACAACATGAAATAAACAAAAACCCCAATATTCAATGGGTAGATTACTCTGAAACCTCAAACCTCTTGCAACATTCAGCAGGTGCTGATGTTTTCTTTCAACAATATCATTCTGCTCAGATGTACTTACATAAGAGGTTTGATAAATGATGGCATATTGTTCTTAAAAGGACTTCATCTTAAATTCAGACCCATTATCAGATCTAATCACTTTAATGATTTTATTAAATTGAGTTGAAACAAATTTAACAAAGGATTTAACTAGTTCAAAAGTTTCAGACTTATGTCTCGTAATAAAACCCAAGTAAACCTAGAATAATCATCTATAATAGTCAAAAGATATTGTTGGCCATTGACTATTGGGATGCCTCAAAGGTCCCCAAATATCCATATGCACAAGGTCAAACACAGAATGTACAACAGTAGTGCTTAATGGAATGGTTTGTTCATTAATTTTTCCATAGGGCATACAAAGCACAAGTCATGTTCACAAAATTTAACATCGGAAGTGATAGAACTAAAGACTTGCAATCTTTTATCGGGGATATGACCTAATTTATAATGCCATAAATGATTGTCATCTACTTTATCAGATAAGTTTTGTTTTCTACACTATTACAGACAGATCTAACAGTAGACTTCTATACAGGTTGTTGTAACAAAAATCATCTGTGCAGCTCAGCTGAACAAATCATGTTCTTCTTGTTGTCCTGCAAAACACACTTGTTAGTAGTGAAGATAGCTGCATATTTAGCATGTTTAATAAAAGATGGTAAAGACATCAAATTATTCCTGAAACCAAGAATGTGCAGCATATTGTGCAAGGTCGTATGAGAATTTATCATCACTTGCCTTATGTGTGTAACTTGTAGATTGTTTCTGTTAAGATCAAGCGCTTACCGTTGTACTAAAACCAATTGGTGGTAGTAAAGGTGCTACTATATTTCTTTATGGATTCAAGAGTGTGAGAATCTCTCCCTACACTCTCCCCTCCACCCCTCAAGTATGGCAATATGTCCCAACACTTGCACAATATTCTTTATTTTAAATAATGTTCCAACTAGGGTTCGATCCCGTTACCTCTGCCTCTGATATCATGTTAAGATCAAGCGCTTACCGTTGTACTAAAATCAATTGGTGGTAGTAATTGTGCTACTATATTTCTTTATGGATTCAAGAGTGTGAGAATCTCTCCCTACAGTTTCCATTAGGAAATCTCACTCAAGTCTTAGAAACATGTTTGTGATTACTTAATTGCTCTAGAGAATATACAATGCGGTGAGAAATGTTGATTCATAATATTGATCTGGTTAACAACATGTCCAGGGGATTCATAATTCAACATGTCAATAGCTTCTTTAACTGTTATGCAGTAAAACCTTGAAACCCCAATCTAGTTGACACAAGTTCCTGATCCTCTTCATCAGCGGACTGACTTGCACCTGGTTGATCTACCATATTAGCTCTCTTGGACTTAAAACCGGGATGATAGCCATGTTTCTTGTAGCAGTTCTCTTCAATATGGCCATTAAAAGCACAAAAATTTCATTGAGCTTTCTTAATATTCATGGCCTTAAACTTGTTTGCAGGTAGATTCTTAGATTGTTCTACTTTGCTGAACTAACTGGATCTAGTCCCAATCTGATCCCCTCTGTCATTTCTGACCTTTTGAGTAATCAAGATAGCAGAATCCGGATTTGTTGCTTTATTAGCTACATAATTCTTTTGCCTTTCAAACTTGATTTCCATTGCTAATGCATCTTGAATTTCATGGAAAAACACCATTACTATGGGTTGAGACCTCATTGGCTTGAATTCATCCCTCAATCCTTTCAAGAACTTCATCACATGTTATGTTTCCATGTGATCTAACAAAACCTGTATGGCATCACAAGGGCATTGAGGTTCACACTTACAAACTAGAATTGGCCTGATAGTCTTGGTTTCTTCCCAAAGTACCATCAGCTGTGTGAAATATTGATTCACTGAATCTTCTCCTTGTTTCAGTGAATTCATCTTCTCAAGAATGTCTAACAATCTGAAAGCATCAACACTTGCAAATCTATGTGCAAGATTCTTCCACGCAACTTCAGCACTCTTGAAATACATCAATGTTTGAGAAATTGTATTCTCAACTGAATTCAATATCCAGGTTCTGACCATTTTGTCACACTGCCTCCAAACTTTAAAATCAGCCTTACATCTGGTATTTTGATTGAACCATCAACAAAACCGAACTTGTCTTTGTAATCAGTATCATCTCCGTGTACATATTTCATGGTTGATAATTGTTGCCATTCATCAATGGATGAACCAATACTAGTGAATGATTCTCACTTGGATGGTCGTAAAAGGGACTAGAGGGACTCAGTTCCAGCTTCTTAGCTGTCATGGATATCAAGAACAATATCTAATCACACAAAATACAGAAAATATAGAAAAAACGATCAAGAACTAGATTCTAACTCTAGAACAAAGAAGGAAAATCATAGAAAACTCTCAAGAATCTATGTTTATAGCAAAATCTTGAAGAAAATTCTCAAGTTTCTTCTGATAAACATCAGAGTTAGCACAATCTGAGCACAAAACGCTCTCATACCAAGTTGAAATTT
This sequence comes from Gentiana straminea, assembly GCA_036785695.1. Classification (NCBI taxonomy): domain Eukaryota; kingdom Viridiplantae; phylum Streptophyta; class Magnoliopsida; order Gentianales; family Gentianaceae; genus Gentiana; species Gentiana straminea. The sequence continues at coordinate 944,307 of JAVUPR010000100.1, forward strand.
AAGAATACAAGAGAAAATAAAATGTGGAATTCTTATTGATAAAAAATAATGAACAAGTTAATTACAAAGTTGTTGATCATGAAGTATTTATAGTGTATACTTCATTACAAAGATTTCATTCAATTATAACAAAATATAGTATGCTAAAAACAAAGTTAGCTGAGCTGAGTCTGTGTCATCTGAATCTCTAGTCAGTTGAGCTGAGTGTTAAGCTAAGCTGAGTATGTGACACATCCTCTTGCATCCAACATTCCCATATATTGTGACATCATCGGTGGTGGGGTCGAGACAGACCTGGATTTTCCATCACCTCTAGGATGTGAGCTTGAAATTGGTTGAGGGAGCAATGTCCGAGTCCAGTTGAGCTCCTATCTTCCCTAGACTATTAGTAGTGTGGGTACTGAGCCGAACCCACACGCCATTGTGTTTCTGCCCAGTAGGTCCTCACCTCAATCTTTTTTATCACTTTTATCGGCCACCCTCGTGAGTCGTTTGGCTTCTATTCCCTGGCAATTCTTGTACACCACATGAAGGCATCCTTTCATAGTATAAGGGAGTTTGTTGTTTAGCTTTGCATATAGCCTCCCCTCTCTTAGACCTCCCACAAATGAGGTCATCACGACATGCTCTTCCACGTCCATAATCTTCCTAGATCCATTTGTGAATCTCATCGTTTACTCCATTGCTGACTCATTCTTCTTTTGTTTGATAGTAAGAAGATAAACGCGTTAACAAATTTTCGTGCCAATTTGGTGAAGTTGTTGATGTGCCATTGCGTAAGTCTTTGAGCCACTATCTGGCCTTTTCGGTGAGTATCCTAGGAAAATACTTGCACTTCGTTTGGTCAGGTGCATTGAAGAGTATCATGTGTTGCATGTATTGATGCGTATGGTTTTTGGATCCTTTGTCCCGTCATAGGGATCTATCTTTGGAAATTCGAACCCATCGAGCTATGTGCGTTTCTCTATTTACTCCGTGAAGGGAGAAGTGACAAATATTTCTATGGCCTTCCTCCTCCCTAGAATCTCATCTAGCTCCATTCGGGCAACATCTCGGATCCTAAGATGAAAGATGTTTTCTCTTGCTCTAGCAGGTCGGCTACCTATTGTACTCGAGGTAGCAACCTGTTTATGAGGCTCTCATCGAATTGTATCTCTTGATATTTAAAGCCTATGAAGATTTTGTTGTTGAGGGTCTTTTCTTTTTCTTACTTGCTCCGAAAGTGAAGCAAAGTACTCTACTTGGGTGCTCACCAATTGTTGAGTCAGGTTTAACATATGATGTGCAATATATGGTTGCTCATTCTCTTGTCTAATGGCATAAGTTTCCTCTTATTCTCTTGCACTTAGGAGTCCCTCTATATTCTACTAAATTACTGAGTTTGCATCATATACTTTTGTCCCGTCATTGGGTGGTTGTAGAGAATATTGCCGACTAGTTTTGGTTCCCGGAGTGGGTGCTACACTTGCATCATATGCAAGCAGATCTTGGGAAGTTCCCTTTGTGTTGGTTTTACCACCACTATTCTTCGGTGGCATAGTTGATTGTTTATCACAATTCTATAAAGGAACAGTTTGTTTCCGACCTTTATTCTAGTGTCAAGTGATGATGTTTGAAATCGTCCGGGTTGTAATTGAAAGTTGATTCGGGTAAATGGACCTCAAAGTGGTGATCCAACTACCTTTCCAAAATATTTGTGATCTAGCCTGCAAAAAACACAAAGCGCGAGGGGTTCCGAAGCTTGTCTCTTGGGGGACACTCCGATGCTCAAGTCAGTATTTGTTATAAAGAAATTTCTATAAGACAGTTAACAAGAATGCATTTATTGCAAGTGTATAAAGCGTACATAAAATTGTACCTTGTAGGAGAAGATGCAAATCCTTTATATAGTGTTCCATCATGCGATGACGGTTATTGCACTTTCGAATAAAGAAGCAAGTTTCATGCATCGGTTACTGATATTGCTGAGAATATCACGGTTGCGGTAACGATGTTTAAAGGTGGATATCTAGCTAAATATGGGTGATTTCTCCGATGAAGGGTGGTAGTTGATAAGAAATATATGAAGATTCAGGCGTCGGACATGGCGTTTAAAGTTGCGAGGATTATAGTCGACAAATTTGCAGAGTCGGGTCTGCTTATATTGATTTCCAGATGAATGAATTACATGGTGCCCTATATATAGGCAAATTACTAATGATGGTTAGGCTAATTACGACAAGAAATAATTAACTATGACGTGACATAATTAAGTACAATTAAGAGAACGAGCAAGTAGGATAATCGGACACATGAGCTCGCTGGTCGGTTTCATCCTCTTGATCGAATGGTCTTGTCCTTGCTAACATCAAGTACGAATCATGTTCGCCTACCATTGCGGGCACGGTCCGGTAAATCGGACAGCGGGCTGGAGAGCAGCGGGATCGGCCCCTAGCCTTAAGAGAGGTTCATCAGCTGAACGTCTTGGGCTCGACTTACGGCCAGAGTAGGTGGCGGCGATGAAGGTCTCAGGCTGAGGTATGATCGCATGTTCAGGTCTAAGAGCGGGTCCGACGGACTGTGTGCGGGTTTGGTATATCAATTACGAGGCAATCTTGGTGTGGTTATGAAGCAATCGTGGCTCATGACGTAACGTCTAGCATGCCCATTAATGAAGTGCAACAGTTGTTGATGACAGAGAACGACCCACGCCGTGTCGGAAATAAGAGACCGAAGACAATCCGTGTGACAACGGCTATTAAGGCCAATGACGATTTGCGACATGTTGGACATATGAGACCGTTGCGACCTACACCACGTCGACCAATTGCTACCTAGAGGCGACATGTGATATACTGGAAATGAATAATGCTGAAATTCATACCTTTAGCAGATAATATACCTTAATAATGGATAGTGCTGTTAAACGAACAGTGTCGCTCATGAACAAGCTCGTGTTTGACTCGTTAGTATATGTGATCGTTCGTTTGTTTAGCTTAACGAACCAAGATTGAACATGATTTCAATCTCGTTTCCTAAACGAACGAACACGAACATACTCGTGAACGTTCGATTATATTCGTGAACCTGCTTATATAGACAAATCAATGTACAACCTAACTTTAACTCATAAAATGATTAAAAAATCTATTAATCTAATAGATAGTCTAGAGTAATTTTATAGCATATTGATAGATGTCATAATGTTTTTATTACTATAATGTTTGAATATTTCTTTGTATTTTGTTATTTATTCATTTGGACTTAATTTTTTATACCTTAACAAGCAAAGGCAAAAAAAAACATGTAGCATGCCAAACTCAAAAACGAATTTGAAAAAAAAAAAAAATCCTTATAAATGAGCTAAGTTCGAACATAAATTTATGTTCATTTATTAAGCAAACGTTCGTGAACAAACTCGTTACCTTAACGAATCAAGCTTGAACATATTTTTATATTCGTTTATTAAACGAAAAACTGATACTATGTTTGGCTCGGCTCGTTAACAGCACCAATAATGAATGAGGACCAACTCGACCCATATGCCGACGTGGCCTTATGCTCTTAGTTGTTATTGATGAGTGTCACGTGTATTGTGACCGATTTCACTCATATCAGTATATATAATATAGGACTTGTAGTAAATCAATATAGTTGTATAACTTGATTAGAAATAGGCATAATTATTTGTGTGACACCAAACATAAGTGTTTGCAAGAAAAATCATATGGACAAAGGAATGCAATAGGCTCCACACGTGCCGGTATTAAGATGAGGGTGCATTGGTGCAATCATGTCACGTGCTAAATCTCCCTATATATGTGCCCATTGAGCTGGTGAGGTCCCCAGGCCAAGGCCAAAACCAAAACCAAAAGCAAAGGGGTAGTAGTAGCAGTAGTTAGTAGTCGACTACTAGTCATACGTGCATTGCTCTCAGGAGTACGTAGTACTATTCCTATATAGCAGGATACTGGGATTTTGGGGGGAGAGAGAGAGAGAGAGAGAGCGCGCGCGCTCATTGTTTTCAAGGAGTCGGATATTCTAATAGCAACCCAATACTAAAGACAAAAACTTTTTCTTGAGGGAAATGGAAAAAACAAAAATATAAAATGGAGATGGAAAGTGATACAAAGCAATCAAAATTCAAGAGAATTTGTGTGTTTTGTGGCAGTAGCCAAGGCAAAAAGGCTAGCTATCAAGAATCTGCTATTGAGCTCGCCAAAGAACTGGTAAATCTCTCGACTTCAATTTCTCATTTTGAGGATGTTTTTCTACTTGGGTTCTTCTTCTTGTCCATGGATTTTGCTTGAAGTTAATCAATTGATTTTGAAATTTTGTTTCCAGTAAAAAATCCGGACAAATTCTTTGAAATGAGTTGGCATGATTTGTAATGCCTGAAGCAGTGTCATCATTTATTTAATTTGTTCTTTTTTGCATGTTGTACTCTGTTACTGTGTAATGGCAAATTTTCTCTATGTTCATTCAACACACATTTACACATGGAGAACATGTTTTTCCACAGTTTCTTTTCAACAAAAATCTCATATTTTTTTTCATGGGGTATGAAAAGATACTTTCTTTAATTTGTTGTCTTAAAAAAAAAAAAAAAATCCTCCTCTCTTATGTTTAGTAGCTTTCATATACAGGGTTCCTCTGTCTTATCTTCCAATGGTGACATTATACCTCTTTCTCTTCCTCTTAAGGCTATCTTGAACTTATTATCTGTGTACTGCACACTGCCTTATCCGTATTAGGCGAGTGTATGATAAATACTCTTCGTCCTCCCTACTCAACCAGTGACATATTATCTTCAATACAAAACAACAATACAAATATACAATACTTTTTTTTGTTCTTACATATTTGACCTTACCCTCTGTTTTCTGGTTCCTTACACCCCATTTCACCTTTTATCTTCTTTTTTTTTATCTTTCTTAGCATGATGACTAATTTCACCGCTTCTTTTTCTAATTTAATCAAAACGGTGAAAAAGCAAAACCCCATCATAATCAACCTTTTTTTTTTAAATGTGTGTGTGGTTAAATGCATTTTTAAATATAAAAAACTTCTTGTGCCTTTTGGTAAAATTTGAAGGTGTCCCGGAACATTGATTTGGTGTATGGAGGAGGCAGCATAGGCCTGATGGGTTTGATTTCACAAGCAGTTCATGATGGTGGTCGGCATGTCATTGGGTTAGGTTCTCCAAAATTCTTTGATTTTTTTCTCTCGAAATTCTCAATATGGTTAAAAAGCCAGACAGCATTAAAAAGGATAATAAATAGGTTTCATTTATTCTATTGTGGGTGCTGTGTGGAAGTCTACAGTAATCGCTTAAGGGTTAGGAAAATGCTACATCCACTACATAAAGATGTAGTGGATGATGCTGTCCTTTGATTAGAGAGAGAAATATTTTTTTTTTGTGGGTCCTGACTAAATGTATGTTGTGGATGATGTTGTGGAGATAAGTGTAGTGGATGTAGCAGTACCCTAAGGGTTATTATTTGCATCACACCGGTTTTAGTGGTGCATCACTTTACATGTGTAGCATAATAGAATCAGTTTTGTAAAAATCAGTTCTTGAATACAAAAGACAACTTTCCGTAAATGTATTGTGATAATCAACTTGCAAAAGTCGGTTCTTGGCTTCATAGCCTATGGGGAGTCGGTTTTTGAGTCAAAAGACGGCTTCCAATAAGTGTATTATAGTAATCAACTTGCAAAAATCGGTTCTTGACTCTATAGCCTATCGGAAGTCGTTTTTATTTTGGGAACCGAGCACCCTATTGTTTATTAGTAGAGTATTATGATGAAACTAATCCTTGTCATGTTGTTGTCTAATGTACAGAGTTATTCCCAAGACACTCATGCCTCGAGAGGTATATGTCTGTTATTTTTTTTTTTATTATATGTATGTTATATTGCTTAAAAAAAATGTGTGTTTTTACCCTCCCCCTTTATCTTTTTTCTGGAAATTAGTAGCAAGCCCCACCATTATCATCAAATTTCTTCATGTGAACTGCTTAATCATTTCTTTGACCCCTTTAAAATATCAGTTATGATGTTTTAAACTGTAGCTATTTGGGTTTTTTTTTTATTTTAATATATTTAGGTTAAAGATTTTCCTTTTAAAAAATTTTATTTGTGGGTTCCTATTTGCTTTTTGATAACCTTATCTCTAAGGGGGGGAGGGGGAGGGGGTTTACTTTCTGTTCTTGGTTGTAAAAGGGTTTACTAGTTCATTCATTATCCCCCATTTTGTGCCTTATATCTTGTTTGCTCAAATTTGATATGAGCATGTGCACTTTGTAATTATCTTGCTTGGCCTTTTCTGTCATAGAAGTTATTGTGTTTTATTTTATTTTTTTGTATGTATGCATACATACATGAATGATACATGTCTATTTAAGTTAAACAGTAGTATACTCCTACAGTAGTGTGATTATCAGGCTACTGCATCCTATGCAGAGACCACTGACTTTTAAGTCCACCACCTCCTGCAATCCTCATCATTGCATAACTGCATCACTCAACAGTGTTCTGTACAAATTTAATATTTCTTTTTTTGTGTAATAGTGCTTAAAAATTCTATCTTTTTCTTTTCTTTTCTTTTGATTAATTACTGGGATTTTTGTTTTATACTTTTTTTTTTTCCTTTCTTTTTTCTTTTTCCAGTTAACTGGTGAAACGGTAGGGGAAGTGAAAGCAGTTGCAGGCATGCACCAAAGGAAAGCAGAAATGTCTAGACATTCAGATGCTTTTATTGCACTGCCAGGTTTGTATAAAGCACTGGAACAATTTATACTTACACTGAAACTCTCTTTAGGCCACCCTAACATGATGAGGGGTAGCCCCCTTAGGTGTTGTTTTTTTCTTTTCTTTTGGCAATTTGGATTTCCCATAAACCTCAGGGTATACTTACTTTTGGTACTAACAAAAAGCAACAAGCCTGATATCTGCAGAGCATTTATGACTATATGCAAAATAAGGGGAAAAGTGTACTTCACTCCTTATACACCTAATTATACCCTTCTATTTTAGATAGGGAAGAGAAGTTATTGTGTGGTGTCTTCACATGGTGTGGAGAGGGTTATTCTGGTGCAAGGAGGCTTCGATAGAGAGCTGCATACGTGGCAACATCTGGACCATACAGTTTCATACCACGTATGCAATTCCCTATTGAGGATGAAACTGTGTGGTCCAGATGTTGCCACGTATGCTGCTCTCTATTGAAGTCTTCCCTGCATCAGAATAACCCGTGTGGAGATACCGTGTGGCAGCACCCAGACCACACAGTTTTATTCTGTATTTAAAATGTGTGGTTATGATCGTTTCATCCGTCACTTCACCTCAAATTTCCTCACCACACAATAACTTCCTTTTTAGATATGAATACATTATGATATCGGAGCCTTTGGCCGATATGGTTTAAAAAACGTGTTGTGTCAATTGTTATCGTTTTATGACTACTTTATCGTGTATAATTAACACGTTATAATGAGTAAATGTTACACTATTGTTCAACAGTGGTGTTTGGCAAGTGCCCCTTAATTATCTGTGTGTGTGTGTGTGTGTGCAGGAGGCTATGGTACTCTTGAAGAGCTACTTGAAGTCATAACTTGGGCTCAACTTGGCATTCATGACAAACCGGTAACTAATACTCTCAAGTAGTAAATAATACTTAAATAATGTGTGAACAACTTGGATTCATAGTCTTTTAAGTCTATGCCAAAACCCTAAGATGTTGTATTGATACTCCTCTTTGGTATTTAGCCTCGTATCCAATACGTATCCAACACGAATACACACCGGATACTTGATATGTGTATTCGTATCTCGGATATGTGAAATGTAGAAACTCAATTGAAAAAGGAAGAAAAGAAGCTAAATTTTAGAGAAAAGTTGTGCCGAATTTCATTTCATTTATCTAGTTTGGTCCTTAAGTTTTAATATATGTACATCTGAGTCCCCGGATTTTCGAAACTGTGTACATGTGTGTGATTTGATGATTATATATGCAGGTGGGATTGTTGAATGTGGATGGTTACTACAACTCATTGCTAACATTCATCGATAAAGCTGTAGAGGAGGGCTTCATCAGTCCAAACGCCCGCCATATTATTATCTCTGCCCCTACAGCAAAAGAGCTATTCAAGAAATTGGAGGTTACTTACTTTTCTTAAAGTTTTAGCCTTTATTTTCTGAATGATTCTACTAATAATTGGGTTCTAAAGATATATATATATATTCTAAAACGTGGTCTTCGTGTTGATCAGGAGTATGTTCCTCAACACGAAAGGGTTGCACCAAAGTTGAGCTGGGAGACCGAGCAGCTCGCGTATTCTCAACAATATGATATTGGCAGGTGATCGAAAAAGGGAGAAACTATTTTGCTGCAAGTGCATTAGAAGAAGAACTGCTAGATATGACTGAATTCTAACTGATTATGGAGATATTTTCTTGTACAAGTTTTTGGTTTTTGGGCTGCAAGGGGAATTCCTTTTTGTGAACATATGGGGGGAAGAAAAGGGCACAAAGCCTTTACACTTTGCTTAATCCCCCTAATTAGCTTTTGACCAGTACTGTTTTTCTTTGCAAGCTGTAACTAATGCAGTTCTACTCTTTAAGTATTTTGATTAAAAAAAAATCCTAATTACTTGCTTTATCAAGCGTTTTTTTTGTTCATTAGATCTAAAACGTTATAATTGGTAATTAATTAAAAAAAATTACACATACTTATTGGGGAATGGGGAAATATTTACATAAAACTTTTTGGGGAAACTTAGGACATGTTTTTTAACACAAATCAACGATTATTATATTCGGTTTTCAGATTATCAGATTTCAGACTTGAGGTTTAATAAACGGTCCTTTAAACTAGTTTGTTTATGTATATGATTGTACTGTGTGTACGACAAGTTGTAAACGCTACTGCAAATTATTAGCAAGAAAATATCATATACATATACATTTTTCGACCATTGATCAATAACTCTAACTTTTATCATCGATCAAGTAATGATATATGATCTACAAAATGTATTGTAACACAACGTTATAGCATAATGGTGTAGAAAAATCATTTTGCTTTGATTATAAAATTGTTTGCTTCAATTAAAAGGGGGAGAAAAGTGAAATAATGGAAATTAAGAAAGAGAATAATAGATGTACACAAGCAAAACCTTTGAAAATCGATTATGAATTATATAATCGACTTTGAGAACGTCGATCTCATTAAAATACGGTTTTATACCATATAATCGACTTTAAAAATATGAGATATGCATGAGGTATCAGTATCACATGATAGATATTAAAGGCTCCAAAAACCAGAGCATCTTTTGTATCCGTAGGCATGGGTCATATTTCCATAATTAATGAAGCAAGGGAAAGAAGGAAAAAAAAAAAAAAAAAAAAAAAAGAGGAGGGAGGGGACAAATATAATAAAATGTAACAAACATGTCTCAACAAATGTTTGAGGTGTATTCCGTTAAGGTAATTGATATTAAAGTAAGTGGCTACACAGACAACAGAGGAGGGGACCAGTTTATGGTGGTTGAGGGTGCCATTGGTCATCGTCATGGAAAAGAAATCATACCCCCTTATTGTTTGTTTGTTCTCCCCATCTCTTCTTCTCTATGCTTCATTCATTCCCCTTTAAATTCATTTGCCAAATAATAAAACGACAAGTGTCACCAGACAAGTGAGGTTGAGGTCCTTTGAAGATAGACCACTGCCAGAAAAGCATTCATGTGCAATCCCCTCTCCCCCTGCCCAACGAAAAGTTCTTCTATGATAAGTCCATTTGAGGAGTAAAACATGTGGATGAATCTGGACCATACAGTTTCAACTCAAATTCAAATTATATGGTCCAAAATCATTCACGTGTATCTACGATGCAAATGGAGTGACTAGATAAGAATTACCCCTACAAACCCCCACCACACACACACTCTACACATCGCCTGAGTGTGTATAATAACAACTTTGCTATGTGGACAAACACCTATATCAAGCTATTAATAAGTCTTTGAGAACCGTCAATAATGCCTAATCTAACTAATCAGTGATAGGAATTTTTAGGCTTTGAAACATCTCTAAACAAAGTTGAGATTATTACATTTAGTGTGTTAGGGCAATAGATATAAATACATGTAATACCAATGTTACCCTCTAATAGTCTGCTTCAAACTGAATGGTGCTTGAAGAACATTCAGTTTGCATCTTCATGTCTCAAACTGAGATGAAATAGTGGCTTTGCTCAGGTAGTCTACAATCTGGTATGAAGATGGAATGTAGTTGATTTGAAGCTTGTGTTGCAATATTTGATTCCTACATAGTGAATATCAATCTCAATACGATTTATACGAGCATGATACATTGGATTTCTAAGCTTGTTATCGTACCATACTGTGGGGATCTTAGGACATTTGATGGACAATTCTGACACCAAATTTTGAATCCAGGATCTCTCCAGAAAAATTAGAAAGAGCCTTATATTCGGACTCTGTGCTTTTGCCACCACTTTTGGCTTCTTGGAGCTCTAGGACACTTGAGAATCGCCTAAGAAAACACAAAATCTAGCCACAAATTTTGTCATGGGGGTAACATGCCCGATCAACACATGAAAACCCTTGCAAATGTAGAGATCATGTAGGTTTGAAGAGGAGACCATAAGTGAGGGTTCCCTTAACATATATGAGAAGTCTCTTTGTTAGATGTAGTGCCCGAAAGACAATTATGTAATTGTTTTAGGACAGAATTAATAATTCATCTTATTATATGCATGTATGCTTATAATTAAGACACTGCTGAAAACCCTAAGTACCTCGTTTATGTAATCACATAACTCGGTGTATGGTTATACACAAGAGGATTGAGTTAGTGAGATGTACTTAAAATTAACTTAGTCCGTAGCGTTTATTAATCGAGTACGGGTCTCAAGATTAATTTGCTAATAATGCGCCCGAACACTTTAGGTGTGTGTCTTATCCGGATCGTCGGTAATAGTGGTACTAGTGGGGCATTTATATATAATGATAATCATATAGGGCTAGACCGATTTGATTTGAGTTCTCGATATAATTCCGTGATCGAGAAGTCTTATCGAATCACAAGATGATCATATATGGATTAATCTCAATCCTGAGGTGATCACAGACAACTGCTTAGACTAGGGTAGAGATTGATGTGTTAGTAAGGATCACTTCGTAGTGTGTGGTCAAACGCTTCTCGTTGGCTCTATTTTAGGATGAGTGAGTAATCTGTGCTATCACAGATATGGAATCCATTCCTTCCCTCGGGAAGTAGACAGACAGTTCCCTTATTTGTTAATCCTAGAAACTGATCGATCCCGGGAGTTCATATTATATTAGTTATGAACTAATTGATCACTAGGGGGTTAATGGTAAATAAGGATAAGAGGTTTCGAGAAAGGTTTACGGAAATATCCCGAATCGTAACGAACAGTCTATGGAGGATTTATCCGTATGTAATGATTATATCAGTGGACACATTATCAACTCATGGTTGAGTGTAAGTTATTTATATTCGGCAGAGTTCAGTTTCGGGTTTATGGTGGTATAATCCCGGAATTAATAGATTGAATATTATTGTTCGGTCTGACGGATAATATTATTTAATTTATTGTAGGCTTACCGAATATGGGCCCGTGGTCCACGGCGGGGCTCCTAATATAGCATATATGTTTTCTCGTCGTTTCACCTCAATTATAATTAAATAGTTTGATTGGACTATTTAATTGATATGTGGATTAATTGTTCAGTTGGACTAGATAATTAAATGCACGGAAAAGAGTTTTTTCGTGGACTCGGCCCAATGTGTCAAGAATTTCGGTTGGCCCTATAATTTAGGGTGTTGGCCGAAATTATTATTAAATGATTATTAAGAAATTAGTTTTCTTGGATAATTATTTAATATATGATTTAATTATTTATTTGTTAAATGATAAATCATGGAATATAGGATAATATATTTATTTATCCTAATTTGTTTGGGATATATATATTATATTTATCTTTTATTTAAAATAAGGATTAATCTAATAATTATCTCTTAATTATTAAATCCTTGAAGGACAAGGATTACTCTCCTATATAAAGAGAGTTCTCCCAAGCCTCAATACAACACACATATTTCGACATATTGGAAGTATTAAGGCTTAGAATTTTCGGCCTTAAGTATTTGGGTTTGAGTTTTATAAAACTTCGGGTTTTCTAAGGTAGCATATCGAGGAGGTCCGGCGGCTTGAAACACCATCCACCTGGTGGTGCTTGGAGACACACGTTGGAAGACTTTGGCTTCTCAACTAGGCTCTCAACTAGCTCGGATTGGATTGACCTTGTTCTTGGCGTTTTGCACCATAAAAAGGTTGGTAATCTAAACCCCCTCGTAGGATTAGATCTATTATTTTATGTGCTTTGGTTGACTAGATCTAGATCTTGTACTTTCCGCTGCGTAATCGGGTGGATCTTGATCCATCCGACGATATTACATCCTACACTCTTGACTGCCTGTGAGTGGATGATTGATGGGGCTTGCATGCATTTAGATAAATAGTTGACATCATAAGTGATATCAGGTATTATGTATGTGAGATATTGAAGACCTCCAATGGCACTTCTGTAAAGAGTAGGGTGAGCAATGGAGCTCATTGATGAGGGACAAAGTTTTTTCTAATGGCCATTGTAGTAGGACATGGTTTGAGATTGTCGAGGTTGAGTCTGTATAGAAGAGCAATAGCATATGTTGATTGAGTGAGACAGAGTCTAGTGGAATCTCTGTAAACTTCCATACCTAATAATGAGTGACATGCCTAGGCCTGTAAGTGAGCCTTAAAGTTCGATTCGATTCGGCATGTTCGGCTCAAAAAAGTTCGGTTCGGGGCTCGGCTCGTATCATCAAACGTAGAACAGGGCCTTGGAAATTGGTATTCGGACAAACGAGCCGAACATGTTCGAACATGTTCGGCTCGTAGAGTTGCAGGGCTTCAACTAGTTAGTAAATTCATCCTATGTTACTAATTATTATAAAGTTATGATTTATGAACTTGTTCAAACTTGAATTCATTTTGACGTTTTGAGCATGTAATATTTTGGGACCGTAATTCTTTAATATTTTGGACATGTTATGTTATATTTTGGGACATGTAATGTATTATTTTGGTTTTGGACATGTATTTTTGAACTAGAATTATTTATTGGGTATTTTTGAATTTTCGGACCGAACATGTTCGAACTATTCGAACTGTTCGAGCCGAATAATACCAAATTTTTTTCCCTTTTTTTTAAGTCCGAATACGAACCGAATCATGATATTTTAGGCTCAAAAATTTCGAGCCGAATCGAGCCATGTATTCGAAAATGTTCGAGCCAAATCGAATTACTCCAGGGTTCGGCTCATTTACAGGCCTAGACATGCCCCAGATCTTTGAGGACAAATTTGGTGTCCAAAGCCTTGATAAACTTGGAAATCAGCTGAGGTGAAGTAACTATGACAAGCATGTCCTCTACATAGACTAAAACTTATTAAAAGTTAGTTTTGTGTATGAAGATATAAAGAGAGTTGTATGCTACAGATTGTGTGAGCCGTAAGGCTCCAATCTCATGTCTGTGAGCATCAAACCATGCCGTAGGTGCCTGATTGAGCCCATAAAAGGCTTTTGTCAATTTTCATACATGATGAGGTCTAGAAGTGACAATAAATCCTTCTGGTTGAGGCATGCAAAAATCCTTTAGAAAGGGGTCAGTTTAAGAACGCAATATTGATGTTCACTTGATTGATGTGCTAGTTTAAGGAAACTACCAAGGAGAGGATGACTCTGATTGAAAATGCTTTAGCTATTGAACTAAATGTTTTAGTGAAGTTCGCCCTCTTTGTTTGATGAATTCCTTTGGCCACAATTTGGCCTTGTACTTGAGTACAAATCCATCAGGATTCATCTTATTTTTAAGGATCCACCCGTTTCGGACCAATGTCTGGTCAGAGGAAGGGGTAACAAATCCCTGGTGTAGTTTCTACAAACAGTAAAATACTCCTCATCCATGGCTTTCTTACATTGAGGCGAGGACAATGCTTCTGATGTAGTAGATGGTTTAGATGGCAATAGTGGAGCTACATTCGATTCTGCACTGTAAGTTTTGGGTTTGAAGATGCCACTTTGGATATGGATTTCATAGGATGAGATGGAATAGTAAGAGGGATGGGTGAAGGGTATGGAGATGAGGAATGCACATTACAGAGGATAGGAGATGATGAATGAGGTGTAAGGAAATTTTAAACAGGAGAATGTGAAGACAAAGAGTCTGAAGAATGATGTGAAGTAGATGGAGAGTCTTAAGATTGGTCTAAGATTAGGTTTGGTGGGGAAGAAACCAGGGGGATGTGCATGTCTGGGCCACATGAATGTATTTTACCAGAAAAAGGATCAGGAATGAGATAAGTGAGACAGTCACCAGATATAAGAAGGTCTGAAATCATTATTTGGTAATGACCTGGGGTAAAACCTTGTAGGAAGGGAAATTAGCTATCATTCTAAGAAACATTTCTAGAGGTATAGACTCTGTTAGAGTTATCTAGTCATTTTAACCATTGTCTTGAGGACTCATGCCAAGGTAGACACATTTGGCACTATGAAACTAAAATTTGACAGATTGAAAAGTGCCAAATGAGGATAACAACTACATCCAAAGACTCTAAACACGGAATAATCAGGTTGGGAGTGGAAGAAAACTTCAAAAGAGGAATTTTTTTTGTGAAGGACAATAGTATAAAGGACATTAATGAGATTGACAACTTCTAGAAATCTTTCCTACCAAGAAATGAGAGGAAAGGAAGCTTGAGTAAAAAGAGTGAGACCAAGTTCCACAACATATCTATGTTTTCATTCAGCCATCCAATGTTGTTGATGAGTATGGGGGTAGGGATGGTTAAAAGCTATGCCATTGGACTGAAGAAAGCGTGTAAAACTTTTAATCCTTCATTGAATCTCTTGATTCTTCATCTCTTCGATTCATCCGTTCATCGTGTAAATCTCACTGCCATAGTCATCTGCTGAGAAGACTCCGTCTTCGATGAAGCTATCTCACCTCCTCTGAAGATTCTGGATATCTTCTCCAACCTCGATGATGCTGTTTTATCTACTCCAGCAATATTTGTGCCAGAACTCAAAGATGCAGCCTTCGTTCTTGCTTCTGTGACATACATATGGCTGATTCAGGACTAAATTGAAGTATCACAGATGTTGTTATGAAAATGTATGACCTTTCGTCTCATATGAACTCCAATGGATATTCTCTCTATTTCGAATGACATGCATCTCTGAATCTGAACTCTAGGGGCTCCGATTTAACTAAATCAGAACTGGTATAACTCTCATCTCTTCATCTCTCTCATTTACATTCAGATTAACTTATGAAATTTCACTTACTGTTTGGATTAAGGATCAAGTCAATTTGAATGTTGTAAGTGTGTTAAAAAAAATTCAGTCCGATTCTTTTTCATGCTTATACATTATGCATTAACAGAAATCATGTTAATTCTGGTATAGCATGATTTTTGAGTATAACATGTATATAGTTTCAAGTTCAAATCTACAGTCACTGAAACTATATGATGTTCTTGATGAATGTTTGATGAAACTCTATGTTTATGATTCAAACATGTACAGATCTGATCTGATATTTATCAGAAATGAAGATTCTTCTCTATTTAATTTTGAGTCTATGATGTTTATACATCAACTGATGATGACTAATTGATCGGGTCGGATTGTGCCTTCGGATATGTGATTTAGGCTTACCTCTATGCCTAAGTCATGTATAAGTCTGTTATTTGGGTATGAAAATTATCCAGCTATCTAAATAACATCTTATCATTACTTACCATTAACTCACTAGTTATCATTTAATTCATAACATATACGAACTCCGCGCATCAATCAGTTTCTAGGATTAACAAATAAGGGGATTGTATTTCTAATTTTCACAGGAAAAAAGAAATTCCATATCTGCGAAACACACACTCAACTACTCATTTTCGAATAATGTCATCGTGAAAGTGATTCGGACCGCGCCACTTAGCAAATCATTAACGAACACACCAAACACTATATTGAAACAATCAGGAGTCTGCAATAACTTCAGGATTAAGGTTAATCCGTATATGATCATCTTGTGATTTAATAAGATTTCTCAATCAAAGAATCATATGAGAAAAACATATTAATCAATCGAGTCCTATATGACTGTATCATATATAAATGCCCCACTTAGATAACCAATATTGACGGTCCGGATAAGACGGACACACCATAAATTGTTATGGGCCCATTAATGGTGGTTTAATCAATTGACCTCATACTTTGATTAAGTTCACCACGGGCTAACAATTTAAGTGTATCGCCATAAACTTAATCCCCGCGTGTGACACGCACTAAGTTATATGGATACATGTGACACGACTTATGGTTTTAAGTAGTGTATTAATTATGAGCATGAAGCAAATAATTAGATGAAAAATATATCTTACATTTATTATTCAAATATAAATACCATTAATTGTCTTTCGGGCACTATCCCAACTTGTACCTATCAGGTTCATGGCGTTCCCTCGTGGACTTTCAAAGAGTCGGTGTGTTCCGAGAAAGGGCATGCACCTCACCAATATTTTGTGTATGCTCCAATCCCATCAATTGGCTATTGTCATTTAGTGGTTCTTGAATTTCTTCAAGATCAATCTTACTCCCACTGTCCTTTTCTTGGATGGCCTTTTTTCTAAAACGTGACCAATTTTAGAAATAAACACATTTTGTTCTCTAGGGTGGTAATTGGTATCCTTGGGTTTCCCTAAGATATCCCACTAATAGACATCTATCACATCTAGCCTCAAGCTAGCGTGGAATTTCCTGATTCATGTAAGCTAGGTATCTCAGACTTTGAGATGAGCTAGACTATGTTTCTTCTTTGCCCATATTTCGTATGGCATATAATCAATTGTCTTTGATGGAACTTGGTTAAGTGTATAGGACACTAATCTAAGGCGTTTCCCCAAAACGGATTTGAAGAAGCTGCATGACTCGTCATGGACCGTACCATATCTAATAAAGTACGATTCCTCCTTTCAGACACTCCGTACATTTGAGGCGTCCTCTGAAGAGTCTATTCAGAAAGAATCACATTCTCATTGAGATAATCTTGAAACTCACCATTTAGGTGTGTCTTTTAATTTCTTTACCTAGTTGTTTCTCCACTTCACTTATGAATTCTTAGAACTTTTCAAAGGCCTCGGATTTATACTTCGTTAAGTATACGTGGTCACTTTCACATATATGTGTTTATAAATAAAATCCCACTAATTATACCTATTTCTTTTTTAGATGGACGGCCGCCCCGCCACATATACAGGTAGAGCCGCCCCTGTTGAGAAGAAACAGTTTTGCAGACACCGTTTGATTTGTTCTTGATGCAATAAATGAGAAACAATACGTTTAACCTAACAAACACCACTGAACATGAAAAGTATTTAAATTAAGCATGCATCAAGGAAAAAGGAGTACCAGAGCTACTCTTCTAAGAAATGTGTGCATATAGTAATAAACACCGACACCCCTTATCTCACCACAAAAATGACCAAAGAAACCAGCAGAAATGTGAAAGAAAGAACATTTTCTTGTTTACTTGATGGACAAACGAAATATTTATGCTTTTTTTTTTTTTTTGCTTAAAGCCCCCAATATCCGGAACCAACTGGTCCGACTAATCTGGAGTTCGGCCCGGGTCGTGCCTGCAGAGTCTGACTCTTACTCAGGGGTATGGCCTGGCCAAGAGCTCTTTCAACATGGCGCCTCAGAGGAGAATCGAACTGGTGACCTCCCTAGGTATTCTCAAGTCACTTACCACTTGAGCGGTTGAGCCAAACTACTTGGTTTGTATTCATGCTTACTTGAATTGAAAAGAATTCTCTTTTGATTTCAAAAAAAGTATTTTTTTTTTTACAAGGTACAAATAGAATTCATATGATAATAAGTATTCGTCTTTAAATCCACCGGATTTATGTCTTCATTGACAGGTCTTGATTCGTTATTAACCATTGACAATCTCAGCACTTGATGGTTATCTAATCATTCGTGCCATGAAGAACTCTAGCCATCGATCTCACTTCCAAAACCTAAAACGATGAAAGATGAAAGGAGATAAAGCAGAAATTTCTTACTGCAATCGCCCATGCAACTTACTCACACCATTTCAACCACGGAATTTTATTGAGATAGACATTTGCCTACTCATTTCGCTTACACAGGAAGCTTCTAGTCTAGAGTCTTAAGTCTTAACTGAATATATACACACACACACACACACACAAAAATTATCGAGGTGGCAATGCCACTGGTCATTATTGAGGCATCAAGGTTCAAGTCTTAGTGGGAGCAAAGTATGCGTGTGTATAATATAATTGTGTTTTCGTTTTCGTAAAAAAAAAAAACACAAAAAGAAATAACTAAATACAGGCCTTCATAATTGGGTTTGGAACATCATTTTCTTTTCTTTGGACCAACTTAAAAAAAAGTAACGGGCCTGAGAGACACTAAAAGGCCAAACTACTCCATATCCTATATACTACTATCTCTTTTTTTCCCCCAGAACTACTATCTTAACAAAACAAACGCACGAAATCGAATATGATACACTAACGGAAAAAGTATACCGAATGTCCAATTTTTGTTTCCAAAATTTATACCCCTTTGTCCCAATTTGTTAGGGACGTCCTAAAACGTTTGAAATTTAAGAAAACATCATTTATTATTTTGTCTATTCATTAAAATTTAAAAATATGATTAATTTACGATTACATCTCATGTATATTGTCCTTATATTTTTCAATAAATATTGATATGTGAGTATTTTAGACAATTAAGAAATAATTTTAAGTCTAAAAATTAGTAATGAGACTAATTTTGAAACATTCATAAAATATATATGTCCCAAACAAATTGAAGCGGAATGAGTAATTAATAATTTTTCTTTTTCTTATTTGTCAGTGTATGGATGTAAATTTGTCGGGGATAAAGTCGGGGAATGGTATCGGTGCCCCGTCACCTTCCCGCGCGAAATAAGCTGAAAATTTCAAAGGGATGGCACATCAGCATAGTCTTTCCTTTCTTCTTATCTTAGTAGGATATTTGATTTGAGTTACAAACGTGCAAATATATTACCTAATGTTATTGTTACTCTTATGAAAATGACTTACAACATTCACACTTGACTTAAAGGATAAAATACCTGAAATACTTTCATGAAACTTAAATTCTTTAAGCCTATTTGCGAAAATGGATCAAATTTTATTTGGTGACCCAAACCAATAAGAATTATTGATTTTTAATTGCCCCTACATTTAGAAAAAAAAACACCAAACAAATTTCTTAAAATTGATGACATGATGGTCTAAAACTTACGTCATGACCACCATAATTTATAGCTTAGAAGTTATAGTGCCGGTATTTTTTTTTTTTTTTTTTTTTGAGCAAAACTGTCAGTATTTATACTTTAATAATTCAGATTTTGAGGTAGGGCTTTGACGGAGGTCGGGTCGGACCATGGCCACGTGTCATCCTCCACTCCATATAGCGTTAAAAAAGACATGTAACGCCAAGAGCCCAACAAAGCCTAAGGGCATAACTAAACCCAAAATAGGAGATCGGCCTGGTTCACTCAGCCCACCCCAGGACGGTCAGGGCACAACGGAGCTGGATCAACGCAGCTCGGCAAGGGTAGCCTTGAGGGCTCGGCACAGGCCGGCCAGAGCTACCCCTATTACCTAATGGTCACGCATTTATTATAAGATAATTATGGACAGAATTCTAAGCCATAAAGACTTTGATCTTGCATTTAATAAGCGCGATTATCTCCTGCAATAAAGGAGATTAATTGGTAATTATTCATTCCTTAGGGAACACGAAGCTAGAGTCCACCTTGGACACGGCCCATGCAAAGCCTAGGGCATAAGGCCCTATTTATAAACAATCCCTAAGGAACTACGGAGGCTTCATTCCTGAATAATTCCAGGATACGTAAGCAATTTGAGATACAATATCTCAGTTCTAAACATCATAAAAAAACTACTCCCTTTTCGCATCTCTTTAGGTTTCAAGGTCTTGAATTGGTTGTCACTAGGAAAAACGGCCCGGATTAATTAATTGACGAAACCCAGCATCATCAATTGACGCTAGAATGAGGGCCTTCTTTACTGACAATCTTGTTGAAGGCTCTTCTATCGTATCACCATGGTAACCACACGGCAACAGGTGGCAAATGGCCATAACGCCAACGATGGAGATGCCACTGCCTCCAACGTCGGCAGTCAACATCAGAAACAAGAGGAAAGTGCCCTTAACTCTGCCCAGCAGGCACTGGTTGACCAGTTGGTGGCTACGGATGGAGCTACTAGGAAATCCATCCTTGAGGCGGCCACAATAAATGAAGATGTGGACGAGGATCTAGAGGAGGAGGATCTAGGAAATGAGTAATTAGAGGAAGAAAACCCAGAGGATGATGAGCAGGAAAAGACACCTTCACATCTAAACCCTAAACGAGGCAGCAGGAAGCAGCTGCTGGACCCACGAGCGATAGACACAGCCAGGGCAGAGCTGGAAATCATATTGGGAATGCGATCTACGGATCGTTCCCTCGCATCCCCGTTCACAGAGCAGGTGGAAAACTAGGTTTAGAAAATTACCACCCGGTCAATCTCCAATTTTCAAGCATTGGTAAAAGCATTTGTCACGCATTCATTACTACTAAGCCGTTCCAGAGGAACGCAACTCATCTCCTCACCCTCAAGCAAAAGAAGGAGAAACCATTCTGCAATACCTAAAGAGGTTCAACGAAGAGTCTACATGGGTTAAGGATGCGGATGAGCACATCATGATAACATCTTTCGTAGCAGGTCTGTGGGAAGGGAGATTATATGCAAAACTAAACAGCAAACTTCCTAGATCGATGGAAGAGTGTATGGAGATGGCCTACAAGCATTTCTAGGGAAAGGAGGCCAACCGATTGAAGAGAGAATCGGAAAAAGGAGAATCCAAAAATGAGAAGGTAGAAGAAAAGACGGAAAGGAATAGGAAGCCGGTTTGGGACCGGATAACCGCCCCAGTCACAGATCTGCTGGGAAAGAAAGAAGATCTACAAGAGAAGGACTTTATCCCTCTGAACAGGTCACGCGAGCAGGTTCTCACGATCATGGAGAGAAAAGGTCTTGCTCGAGTTCCACCACCCATGAGGGGACCTTCAGAGAGGAGGGATCAGACAAAGTTCTATGCCTATCATAGAGATGTTGGGCACAACTCGGAAAACTGTCAGGACCTTCAAAGAGATATTGATGCGGCGATTAAGTAAGGAAAGTTGGATGAAGTACTTGATTGATCTAGAGTTCCAAGCCATGGGGTCGCAGGGATTTTAAGCGGCGTAATTATAATCTAGATCGGGGTAGGTAGCCGGATCCCCAACAGAGAAGGGACCGATCTCCAGGTGCAGATCGGTTGCCTAGTGAACACCATCATCACCATCGTGGGCATCCCCAATTGTGAAATCGGGGGGACGAGATGACAAATTGGCAGGCCTGAAAATGCATATGCACCCAACAGGAACCAGAGGCTAATGGGTGAAGTGACCTATGGTCCAAGGGATCCTCTTTCTTTGATAGTTAACATTGAAGGTCTGGCCATCGAGGCCGTAGTGCATAAGAACTTGGTGAAGAAGATCTCCGTCGACACTGGAAGCCCTGTTAGCATCCTCTACAACTCAGTCTTTCAATATATGCAACTGAAGGACGCCAATTTGGTACCTGTGTCTGCATCATTGTTCGGGTTTGCCGGACCCCCAGTTTATCATGTGGGGATGATAAGGCTTGCCACAACCTTTGGTCGAGAGCTCGGGAGCAAGACTCTCCTGGTGAACTACATTGTTGTCAAAGCTCCCCCCGCCTATAACATCATCGCCAGAAGGCCAGCGCTAACTGAGCTCCGAGCTGTGATTTCACCAGCTCACATCAGTTTGAAGTTACCTACTGCTGAAGGTTCAGTGAAGATCAAATGAGATGTGGAAGCAGCTAGAAGTTGCTACGCAGCTATGATTAAAAGGAAGGGCGTAGATCCAAAATGAGAAGCTCGAGTCATCTGTCTAGGACAGGTTCCAGACGCGTTATTTTATTTCGACTTTTATTTTGTTTTATTCCTGCAGTTTTGATACAATGTTTTTCACTTGGTGGGTGCTTTCATTATTTATCACATTTTGATTTTATGCAATGTGAATGGCTCTAATTAAGTTGCAGGACAAATGTGTGCGCATAAAATTTACAAATTACATTAATGTCTGCAGGACAGACGATATGAGCTTCGCAGGACAGACTCAAAAATACGTTAAGTATTGAGCTCCGAAGGTCGGACTCAACCCTGAGCTCTGCAGGCCAGACTCAGTAAGTTTGCAAAGGACAAATTCGTTAAGTCTGCAGGACAGACTATCTGAGATCCGTAGGTCGGACTCAGTTCAAAATCGTTAAGTCTGCAGGATAGACTACCTGAGATCCACAGGTCGGACTCAGTCCAAAAATGCTAAGTCTGTAGGACAGACTAACTAAGATCCACATATCGAACTCAGCTAAAAATCTTTGTCAAACAGACTAAGATCCGCAGATCGGACTCAGCTTACAACCAGTAAGCCTACAAGACAGGCTAACAAGACTTCATAAATTGAGCTCAAATACATGAAAAACAAAAGGAAAACATATGAGTATGGCCCCCAAGAACTAAAAAGTTCAGGCATGGCATACTGGGGGCAAGGTACCCTTACAAGAGATAAAGGTATAAGGATAAAAGGTCAAAAGTAACTCCAAAAATAACTTAGAAAAATTATATATTCAAAGCAGGGCAGAGCCCGGAAGAAGTGCATTTGTTACATTTGAACTCTCAAAGCAAAAAATCCGAACAGAAAAAGGATAAAATAAATGGAAGCCGCATGATCTAAGAATTAGAAGTTGGATTTTGTTGTTTCTCAGCAGTAACCGAAGTGGAAGGCTCGGGGCGGTTCGGCGAGAAGTTGAAGAGCGACCATACTTGGATACGATGTCCACTCCTGCCTTGTAATCCTTAACACGATCGTCATACACCGCGCCCATACCGGGCTTGTAAAGGGCATGGATGGTCAGGTCACTGATGATCAGGCAATGGAATTTACTTTTGGCCTCATCCACCCTCAAAGAGTAGCCATGATTGAGCACAGGGGTGAGCAGCGACGTCAAGGCCTGAGCAAACACTGGTGAAGCCTTGTACTCCTTGATCGTTCTTTACAGCTCGGAGTTTACTCATAGCCTGCTCCAAATCGGTCTTCTCCTCTGCATACTGATCGGCAGCAGCTTGAAGACTAGTAGCATACTTATCTGCCCTTTCTTTCAGCTTGGCCTCTTGGACTCGGATCTGTTGATCCTTGGATTCAAGTGAGCCCTTAAGCCTTTCTCAATCTGCACGCAGATCGGTGAACTTCCTCTCCAAGCTCTCTGTCTTGACGGCACTGTTCGCCAGCCTCTGGAAAGCCTCATGTCCAACCCAGGTCCCCTGCACAACAAAATGAATACCTTTAGAATAGAATCTTTGGATAATAAGGGTACGAAAAGAAAACATTGACTTACATATTCCGTTGCCCGAAAGCCTGTAATGGCTAGGTCTCCATCGGAGAGCTCAGTGATGCACTGATGTTCAGTAGCAGCGTCTTCTCTATCTTGAGACTGGTCCTGAGTCTCATGAGGAAAAGCAGCAGATCTGCTCCTCTTATTCATCCAGACCAGCCTCTGCCTTGAAGTTGCAGACCTTCTTCCCCTTCCTCTAGGTTAAGGTTACCCGGGTTAACCAAATCATCCTCCTCCCGAACCAGGTAGGATGGCGGAATCACGACCTCTATAGTGCCAGCCAAAGTGTGGGCTTCGGTTACGTCAAGGTTGGGATCAGTGGGACCTTCGCTCATGGTCCTATCAGTGTCTTGGCTCTGCTCGGGCTGAAGGACCTCGATCTCTTCACCACCGGCATTCGCCAAGAAAGTTGCAAAATCGACCACTGCAAACAAACAGAACATGTGTAAAGTTAGTCAAAAAAGATAAATATAAATTTTGCACATGGATAAGGGAAAGGAGAATCCTACAGATGAGCCTTCCCTCTTCCTCAAGGGGCTCGTAGGGGTTAGGCCCAGCATCCTCTAACCGAGCATCGGTTATCAGCTCGGTAAAAAGGTCGACATCTACAGAGTATCCCGACTTCCATATACCATCCAATAATCTCTCACTGAGATGGGGACGGATGTCATTGTCCAACTCTTCTGAGTTCTAATGGCCCAGCGAAGGCCGATCTTCGGACGAATGAAGAAGAATCTCTCATTCCATTGCTTGTGGGAGGACTTACCTTTAGGCATGATCGGAACGTCTTTTAGAGGACCACCTCGATGAAAAAATTAGTAACATCCAACGTGATCTTTCACCTTTTTATGGTGGTAGAAATACCTGAACATCCGGACCGAGAACTTGATGCCCAGCAACCGGCACCAAATCGCAAAACTATACCTAACCCCATTAGGGGCCACATGGGCAGTCCCCAGCCTGTAGCGATGCAAAACAGCCAGATACGCCGGACATAGTGGGAGCCAGAGCCCAAGTTCGAAGTGCTCTTTGTAAATGGTACAATACCCCTCTGGTGGTTGGTGCGTGAAATTATAGGGATCGGAGGGAAGCCTGGGGGTGTATCTCTATCGATTTATCTCATACGTCTCACAGATTTCATCCAACTATGCTTGAGTAAAGATCAATTTGACGCCCTCACTACTTGTCGCGTCCATATGAGTTTCTAGGGTTAAAGTAGGGCGAGGCGATTTGCTTACAATGAAGACGAACCGAAAGACCGCAAAGTATATAATGAACAAAAGTAAACCACTTACTTGCAGGAAGTCTGAGACGAGGAGAAAAGGGAAAGTAAGCGGCAGGATGACTTCAATCTTCTGGTTTAATAACAACAATAAGAGAGAACATCTTATATGATGGGGGTTATAACCCCCAAACACGTCCTCAATATACCGCCTCACTTCAAACAAGTGGTAGTAACGCCTCAAATACCGGGACAGTTATGACAGTGTCATAACGGAACTCTGCCACCTGGCAACGAATCGTGACAAAGTTGTCAATTATATATGACCGTGGCCGAGCAGCACCTCTGAACAGATCCGAGCTTACCCACAAGAGTCTAGTTAGATCTCGGGGGCTTATGACGGAGGTCGGGTCGGACCCTGGCCACGTGTCATCCTCCACTCTTTGTAGCGTTAAAAAAGACATGTAACGCCATGAGCCCCACAAAGACTAAGGGCAAAACTAAACCCAAAATGGGAGATCGGCATGGTTCACTCACCCCACCGCAAGACGGTCAGGGCACAACGGAGCTGGATCAGCGCAGCTCAGCAAGGGTAGCCTTGAGGGCTCGACATAGGCCGGCCAGAGCTACCCCTATTACTTAATGGTCACGCATTTATTATAAGATAATTATGGACAGAATCCTAAGTCATAAAGACTCTGATCTTGCATTTAATAAGTGTGATTATCTCCTACAATAAAGGAGATTAATTGGTAATTATCCATTCCTTAGGGAACACGAAACTAGAGTCCACCTTGGACACGGCCCATGCAAAGCCTAGGGCATAAGTCCCTCTATATAAACAATCTCTAAAGAACTACGGAGACTTGATTCCTAAATAATTCTAGGATACGTAGGCAACTTGAGATACAATATCTCAGGCTTAGTCTAAACATCACAAAAAACTACTCCCTTTTCGCATCTCTTTAGGTTTCAATGTCTTGAATTGGTTGTCATTAGGAAAAACGGCCCGGATTAATTAATTGACAAAATCCAGCATCGTAAGGCTTTGATACCAAAATTCCAATTAAACAATCTATCCTTTCTGTTGGACCGTTTTCTAGGAATTGTTTTCTTATCCTTTTGGATTTACTCTTACATGGAGAGTCTTCATATGCATCGATCCGTTGGATATAAGACATTTATATAAGAAGACAACTTACATCAAACGGTCGGTACATACGAGGAGAGTGCGAGTAAGAATATCCCATTTACTACACTGGCGTTGTTTCGAGTTTTCTGAAAATCTAGAATTCTTCACCACCGGGTTTGCGGCACCAATGGTGGTTCTGCTTCTGCTTTTATGTAATTTTAATTTGTCCAAGCAATCTCGTTAGCTTTCCTTGTCGTTTCTTAAATTAAAAGTGGTCATGTTATTTAATTTTCACGGTTTGGATGTTTATGAGTAGTGATAATGCCACAACAAAATCATCAAAGTGTACAATACACTGTTAAAACATTGATAATGATTGGAGACCTATTGATTCAAATGGGTCCTAAAAAAATCAATGATGAAAAAGATTGTTGTTGTACTACTTCTGTCCCAAAATGTAAATCCGTTAAGCTTTTTAAATTTGTATCATATTATAAGTTCATTTAGAATACCAATAGAGTATTTATTATATTTTTCTCCTTTTACTCCTCATTTATTATATATTCAACCATTTTCATTACTTTGTACTCAACTGCTTGTTTTCTTTTAGGCTAGCCTATCTAAAGAGTGAAACTCGTACCTCCAAAGCTGATCCGAAGAAACTCTTATCGCATGGCATATTCTCACAAGTCAGAAATTAAATATCACCAAGAGCCTAAAGAAAGGAAAGGTTCTCCTCGGACCATAAGAATCTCTTTCTCTCCTTAGACCAATAGATGTTGCCGTCTTGGGAGCAGTCTCAGAAGAGACTATGGATTTTGCGTATGGGAAATATTGAAACCGTACTTTCCAGTAGTATAGTTGTCATCTTTTTTGCAGCTTTTGTTGTTGCTGGATCTATGTGGTATGGTTCCGCAACTACTCCATTTTAGATTTTTCTCATCAAAATTTATGACACATAACTCTATTTAACTAACTTTCTTAATATGGATTTCAAAAGAAAACTTTTTCAATCTCTATGAAAAAGTTTAAACGGACTTACGACAGTACTTTTTTGTCCAAATTTTGTTGTAACAAGAAAGTTGTGTTTGTTTTGCCAAGAGTTTTTTTGGGTTTTTTTTACATCAAATCACCAATCATTTCTTATAATTCTCTCACCAATCAAATCTTCAACTACAAATAAATAAATATTAAATCAATCTCTCATCATTTCACTTTATCAACTTTATTACCTTTTTACCATTATTTTATTCATTATTCTACTTTATTTCATCAATCATTTCATAATCTACACAAATTTCAAATAAACATCTTAACTTTCTAATCATTATTTCAATCATTTAATCTAAAAAACCCCAAAAAAAACTCCAACCCATAACAAACACAACCGCAATGTTTATTTCCACAAAATGGCTCAGGGGATGAAGTGTCACATTATCATCATCTTTTAAAATAAAAAAAAAAAAAAAAAAAAAAAGAGAAAGAGAGAGAGAAATATGTCGATTAATCTACCTACCTATAAAATATCCAAAGATAAACAGTAGTACAACAGTCTTTGGTCGTGTGGAGGTTGTATGTGTGTGACCACGAAATACAGCATACTACTCCTCATGATATACGCTACCTATCTAATATATATACATACAGATACATCAGCATTTGCATATGACTCCGCACACAAACAAACGACATTTCTCCTTGTCAAGACAGAGATAAAGGGCTCCATCTGATTCATGTATTTTCAGACATAAAGATGACAAGCATTTAGAAGTAAATTAAAAAAACACTGTTCCCAAACTCGCTTTTGGTATGCTACTGCTACCCTTCTAGATTCTTCATCTTTTGGCTTTTTCATCTCCTTTAATTCTAATTATATGTCGTAAAGTTGAAGTCTTTATGAGTTCTGGCTTTTTTTTCCTTCTGGGTATTGGATTTTGAATGAATTTTGATTCTGCAGGTTTGTGAACGCCACACGTGTGAATGATATTCTTGTTACTGTTTTGTTGCAATTTCAGTGGATATCTGTACATTTTCAACATAAAGAGGTATCGAAGTTATCATCAAGGTTGGACGATTTTTAACCGAATTCCTTGTTGGTTTTGTCTGCATGAGAGGTAGAAGGTTTAATTTATTTGATGACAATTAAGTCACCAAAATAGTAATTATAATTATTTGAAGAAAAGGAATTTCTTTAATTGATTGGTACTTTTTGATGATATGATTACTTTTATGGAGTCAAAAGATACTTTGAGAGATTCAGACAAATGTTTAGATTCCCAATTATGGCATGCTTGTGCTGGTAGCATGGTTCAGATGCCTCTATTGAATTCAAGAGTTTTATATTTCCCCCAAGGGCACGCAGAGCATGCTTGTGGGAACGTTGATTTTAGTACTTGTCCAAAAATTCATGCTTTTGTTTCGTGTCGTGTATCGGCCGTTAAATTCATGGCTGATCCGGAATCTGACGAGGTGTTTGCGAAGATTCGTTTGATTCCTGTTATTGGAAATCATATTGATGTTGATAATGAAGAGTTCTTGGGAAGAACTAATGCAGAAAATCAAGAAAAGCCTGCTTCTTTTGCAAAGACATTGACTCAATCTGATGCTAACAATGGTGGTGGATTTTCGGTTCCGAGATATTGTGCAGAGACGATTTTCCCTCGGTTAGATTACTCCGCTGATCCTCCTGTTCAGACAATCCTTGCTAAGGATGTTCATGGGGAAACATGGAAATTCAGACATATATATAGAGGGACACCGAGGCGTCATCTTTTAACAACCGGATGGAGTACTTTTGTGAACCAGAAGAAACTCGTTGCAGGGGATTCTATCGTCTTTCTTAGAGCGGAAAACGGGGATCTTTGTGTCGGAATCCGCCGTGCAAAACGGGGAGGACTTGGAGCCAGTGGCTCTGAACCACAACAAGCTGCAGGGTGGACCCCATATGGGGGATTCTCCTCTTCTCATAGAGAAGATGAGAATAAGCTGATAAAGAATACTAATAATGGAAGGTTTTGTAGAATAAAACCGGAATCTGTTATCGAAGCTGCTACTTGTGCAGCTAATGGACAACCTTTTGAAGTGGTTTACTACCCAAGAGCTAGCACACCTGAATTCTGTGTGAAATCGACGCTTGTAAAGGCGGCAATGCAGGTCCGTTGGCGTTCGGGGATGAGGTTTAAGATGGCTTTCGAAACAGAGGATTCTTCGCGTATTAGTTGGTTCATGGGAACCATATCTTCTGTTCAAGTTGCAGATCCTATTCTCTGGCCAGATTCACCTTGGAGATCCCTCCAGGTCATTGTTTATATACTACCTCAATCAATCGCATTTCTCTCTCGGCGTTACGTTACAAATGCAATTTTTTATGTTCTTACAATGTTGTCAATGTCATGCATTACAGGTAACATGGGATGAACCAGATTTGCTGCAAAATGTGAAAAGAGTGAGCCCATGGCTGATAGAGTTTGTATCTAACATGCCCGCCATTCATATCTCCGCGTTTGCACCACCACCACCACCACCACCACTTAAAAAGATGAGACCCCAACTACAACATCCAGAGTTTCCATTAGTGGATGATCAACAACATCATTTTCCGCGTTTTTCCGGGAACAACTTTCTCGGGCCGATTCATCATCCTATTGGTTGCCTTCCTCATGACAACAACAGTACTAGTACTACACCTGCTGGCATGCAGGGAGCCAGGCATGCTTCATATGGTTTCTCATTATCATCAGATATCCATTTCCATAAACTTCAATCCAATACGTTTCCGGCGTCTAAGCAGCATTCAGACATTCCCATTTCCAAAAACAAGCCAAACAACTGTGAAACTGTTTCTTGCTTGTTAACAATGGGAAGTCCTAGTCAAACATCAAAGAACAAGCCTTCCCAATTTGTCCTTTTTGGTCAACAAATATTAACTGAGCAACAAACATCTCACTTTGATGATCCATTACACAGTGATCACTGCAAAGTGTTTATGGAATCAGACGACGACGACGTTGGACGCACTCTGGATTTATCGAGGCTCGGTTCTTACGAAGAACTGTATTCCAAATTGGCAACAATGTTTGGTATTGGAGTTTCAGAGGTGATGAACCATGTACGTTACCGGGACGTCGTCACAGATTCCGTTAGACAACTTGGTGATGAACCCTTTAGGTGAAAAATACTACCTTTCTAATTTTTGCTTGCTAGCTTCTGTTTTGCATAGAGATATCTTGTGTTTTTTCTGTTCTGTTTTAATAATACTCTCTTATTATCTTCATATTGTAGTGACTTTATGAAAACTGCAAAAAGGCTGACAATTTCAACAGATTCAAGCAGCGAAAGCTTAGACATAGTCGATCGCGTAAAAGATTTGGATTCAAGAGAGCAAGTAATTAATTAAATTATGGTTTCCAATTATACTTATAGCCGTATGAATAAATTCGAATGTATGAAGCGATTTTGATTTTTGTATTCAGCCAATTCCTGCTAGGAACTTGCTAAAATTGAATCCTGCAGGAATTTTCTTTTTTTTAGTCATGTATTTTATATATATATATATATATATATATATATATATATATATATATACATATATATATATGATCTTGTCTCAATTGAGCATGATAAGTTGGAATCTTTGAAAGTTCAATTTGGTTGAGTTGTTCAGACGGATCAGGAAAACAGTAGTTCTTTTACATGGACGACTTATGTTCTTGCCAAGCTTTTAATTTCATTTGAATTTTTATTTTTTTAAAAACGGAAAAAAAAAAAAAAGAAAAAAAAAAAAAAAACCAACCTGAGATAATACTAAATTAATTAATTAAATAATATATGAAACAATGATTTGATGGAAAGTTGACTTAAGATGAAGTTATTAAAATCTTACTACAATTCATCATCAGATTGGGTAAAGAATTTAGAAATATTTATTTTAAGTTTTAGTATAAAGAAATGACATGCGTATGGCGAAGGAAACGTAGGAGGAAGAGTAATGTTTGGAACACAAGTCACATGGTACTGGTAGACCAAATAATAAACGAAGTTTCAATATTCCTAACTAAGTGCCGCAAGTTTTGGGGTATTCAACAACCTAAAATTATATACTACTACCTGGTCCAAAAATATAAGTCATTTTAAAATTTTTACATTGATTAAGAAATTAATTAAATATAATTAATATTTGAATAAAATATCTAGTATATTTCTTAACTATCATAAATACAACAATTGTGGAGTAAATAAAAATGGTTGGATTGACATAAATTAAAGGTAAGATAAGAAAAAATGTTTATTAATATCTTTTTGGTCTTTGAATGAATTATATTATAGGACCAAAGTAAAAAATGCTAAGATGATTTATATTTTGAACAGAGTATTTGATTTATATTATACGAATAGTAATTTTTTTTTTTTTTTATAAGTTTGGGATTTGAACAAGATAAATTAATATTTACACCAGAATTCTTCTGCACAGACTCTTACAACAAAGAAAGAGACAGGCGTTAAAACACGGAAAAGTCAAAAGTGTCAGCCAACGTAAATAAACGTCAGCTATATATGGCTCTTTGCCGAGGCAATTTCAACAACCTAAAGTTATCGTACTGTTAATTTTAATATTATTTTCGTCTTATAAAAAATGTTTATATTTAAAAAAAGTTTTGTCTATAAAAAGTATTTATTTAAAAAATTAATGCATCGTTTAATACTATTTTTTCAAACATATCCCTAGCCTAGCATTTATTGTTGTATGTTCTTTTTATATTCAAAACAAACATTAATTATAAAATAAGAGTAAATATGTCTATTCCTACTAAAACACAACACATTAATTGAATTTCTTAATATGCGTGAATATTAGAATATTGATACTTTTTATGGAACGGAGGTAGTACCTCCGTCCCACAAAAATTATCCATTTTTTATGGTTCATATAGATTAAAAAAATAATTAATATGTTGTATTTTAAATACTAATGGACACATATACCCCTACTTTATAATAAATAATTGTTTTGGAATATGAAAAATGTATATAAATATTAAATTGTGATAATGGTATGTTTGGAAAAAATGCATTTCTAAATGGACACTTTTTATGGGACAATTAATTTTTAAAAAGTAAAATTTTTTATGAGACGTAGGTAGTAATAAAACTCTAATAACTTCCATCATTTAATTCTTATTAATATAATAGTTGTAAAGTAAATGAATATATATATTAAATTAAGAGTAGAGAGAAGTAAAATGTAATAAATGTTTTATTGATATTTTAAATAGACTATGACGAGACAAATTCAATTATTTTCACCGAATTACATATTAGGACAGAGGTAGTAAGAACAGGTAACCACAATTAACACTTATGGTCCTTTTAGTTTTACATTATTCAATACTAACTTATACTTATTCTTTAATAAACAAATAAAAGTTTGAAAGGGAGAAATGTATAAAAATAATGAGTTCATGTTATTTGATCATGTACTCTGATAATGAACTTCTTTTACTAGTCACATATTTTATGGAGAGCAACGGTTGTAGGAAGGTTATACTAAATGACATATATTAGAGTCTTTTATTTTTACTTTCTTTACATAATACATTTTTATCGTGTGTGAGATGTTAGAAATGAGTGGTTGTAATGTACGTCACTTGGTAAAACCTTCCTACAATGGTTGTATTTTAAAATTTCACTATTTTATATTGGTCCTAGTGCAAATCTTAGTTGGTGCAACAAAACCAATAGAATCCAACATTCTAAAATGGACTCCTATCTGTGAAAAAATTTCACCAATATATCTCTTTAAAAGTCCTGACTTGGTGGTTCCAAAATTTACACCTAGACCATCATAAAATTTCACTTTACCAGTAGAGGACCGTAGTTGTAATTTTCTAAGCCAAATAAATAAATAGAGAAGGAATATAATATAATATAATATAATAAGGGGAGAGGGAGAGGGGAGTGGAAACTGGGGGGGGGGTGCACACGAGGGAGGGAGGGGAAGGGGGGAGAGATCCCAGATGACAGCGGGAAAATGACAGTAATAACAAGTTCACGTGCGGCAAAGTCAGAGAGCATTATATTATTATTTGGACGGACGGGACGGCGCATGTAATCCGCCGTTCCAAAGAACGAGCCTGTTTTGCTTGCTTCTATTTCTATACTCTATCTTCTACTCCTTTAAATTTGGGTTCCATTCTCCTTAAATCGGCAAAATTACGAACTTAGTCCTGTAAACGGACATGTTTTGTAATTTTGGTCCTCAATTTTTTTCGGTCACAATTTTAGCCTTTTAAGTGGTTCTTTTCTTTTTGTAAAAATAGTTTTAAACGTCGAAAAATGCTAACTGGACAATTTCATCCGATTATTTCCACATCAACACCACCAATTTCCACATCAGCACCCAGTGCACTTTTCGCAAATAATAAAAAGTTGAGCCAAGTGAGATTCGGAATCAGCAACCTAAGAGTAAAAGCCCAAGCATTTGGTCATCTGAGCTAAAGTTTCAATGTTTGGTCATCTGAGCTAAAATTTCAATGTGTATTATGACACAACATATTACTTATGCACTCAGCTCGTGTGAAATAGGTAAAGCTTGACCAACTGGTCCGACTAATCCGGAGTTCGGCCCAAGTCGTGCATGTAGAGTCCAACTCTTACTCAGAGGTAAGGGCAGCGAGAGGCTCTTTCAACATAACGCCTCAGGAGGAAATCGAATCAGTGACTTCTTAAGCATTCTTAAGTCACTTATCACTTGAGCTAAACTGCTTGGTTATTCATAACTATTTCATCATACTTTGCAGTTAATGCATGATATAACCATGGATGTCTCCTCATAGTATATCATAATTTATAGGATTGAATTTCCATTTGTTAGGCGTAGTGTCCAAAAATATAATTATTGTAATTGTTTTATTATTAATAATTGATAGAATTAATTTACTAAATTATTATTTGCTTTTTGTGCATTTAAATACACACTGCTAAAACCCCCCAAGTTATATTATATGTGATCATATAACTTAGTGTGTAAATGACAACACTCAAGAAGGGTAAGTTTATGATGATACACACTTAGAATTTGTTGGTCCGTGGTGAACTTAATCAAAATATGAAGCGAACGGATCAATGTAAGGGTTCAAACAAACTAGAGGAGGGGTGAATGGCTTCTACGAAACACTTCCCTTTTCAAACTCTTTTAAATTGTACGAATGTTCATATCTTCTGATGAAGATTTGCAATTGAAAATGCTGAAGTTCTGATGAACTTTGAGATACCATAATGCTTGGTTTGATTGGATCAATCACACAGATATGTAGAGAATTCAAATCCTACAATGAAGGCTCAATCAATACAGAAAGTAGATGGCACAAGATTTAGACAGGTTATTTCAAACAGGTATCAAACACCCTCACCGTTGAAGTCAATCTTGTACCAGAATGTTAGATATGGATTTTCAAACCTCTCTACAACAAGGATTATTTTATTAATGATAGTTACAGTGTTACAAAGATACTTACAATGCAGTCACAAATCTATCTGTCAAAACCAGCAGATAGCACAACTTCAGATTACACATACTAACAGATGATGCAACAGAATCAATCCACCTCCAGCACTCCTCTGTTGATGCAACTAAGAAGAGCACTTTCCTTCTAATGATTTTGAGCAGCTTGCAACTATTCTTTAATGACCTCAACTAGACAAACAACTATCATTAGACAAACTACTCAACAACTGTCTTGTCTAAGTTTCTCAGATTTCCCAAAAGAAGAAGAATATATGAGCTAAATTGAAGTTTAAAAAAGAGCTTGAAAATCGGAACCTTTGGCAAGATCAACGGTTTTTTTCTCTAAGCTAATTGAGCCCCTTTTATAAGATGATCAGAAAGCACAAGGCAGCAGGATTTGCATTCTAGTCGTTTGAATCAATTTTTTTTAAAGAAAACGATCTGTTATTTTATTATCAAAAAGGTGGAAAGTCCACAAAGTACAAAGGTAATCAAAGACAAAAAAACTACTCTTCTAAATTCCAAGCTAGATGCAAGTTTCTAACTCATATTTCCATCTTTGAGATCAAAACATTTATTGGTGGCACAAGCTCCACGACAGTTCCATGGGTGATCTTGTTCCTCCAAAACCAAATGCCATAAGCTATATCTCTGAACTGATAGGGCCATCTTCGATTTTCTCTACATCTTTGCAGGTTGGTGCCAATCCAACTCTGAATACTCGAATGCGAAAAGAAGTCTCTCCATTGGTGTTGTGGCAATAAACTCTTCCAGATTAAGGTGGGAATTTTGCAGTCACGCAATTCTTCCTCACCCCTCTTGCAAACATTGCAAATTGCAGTGCTAGACACATCTCTTCTATTTAACAAAGCTTGGGTTGGCAAAGCGTTGTGAACTGCTTGCCACAACATGAAATTCAGTCTTGACGGACCCTTGAGCTGCCAAATATCCTTCCACAAGCTGTTCTTTATGGGCTCAGGATCACGTGTGAGGTATTCAAAGCAAGCTGCCACCGTATATTTAGGATTATCTCCCCATTTCCAGATTATTTTATCATCTTCCACACCAAATCCATCCCTAAGAGTTGCTGTTGCTGCGCAAATGCTCTTCCATGTAGAAGAGCAAGTAACTTTGGGTTTCTCAAAAGGACTCCCATATTTACTAATCAAGGTCTGTACCCAAAGAGAAGTGTCACAAGTGAGGATTTACCAAACCAATTTCCCCAGGAAAGCAATGTTCATCTGTTTCAGTTTATTGAAACCCCCCGCAATTCCTATGATTGCATTCATCTCATTGATGCATCCTTGAGGTAAATTCACAGTATGCATTGTGTAGAAGGGATGGTATCTAAAGAGCTTTTAATAAGTATCATTTTACATGCTCTTGACAGTCTTTTTGCTTTCCAACTGGTGAGTTTTTCCTCATCTTATCCACAATATAGTTGTACTTCTCAGTTGTGCCTCTTGAGTTTAAAAGGAGAATTCCCAAGTACTGTCCCAAGTCTTCATAATACTGCATTCACAATTCTTGGCTTATAATCAATTTCATCTGATGAGGGGTGTTTTTTGAGACATGGAATCTAGATTTCCTCATGCTCAAATTCTGACCAGACATGTTGCAAAATCTCTCAAGCACTAGATTCACAGCAGCAGCTTGATTTAAGGTAGCCTCTCCTAGCAAGATCAGATCATCTGCAAAGAACATGTGTGATAGGGGGTAGCCGGTCTACCAATCTTTACCGGTTTCCAAATCTTTTCTTGAACAGCTTTATTTATCTGTTGGATGATAACTTCCATGCACAAAACGAAAAGATAGGGTGCT
The DNA here is from genome assembly GCA_036785695.1 of Gentiana straminea. NCBI lineage: Eukaryota > Viridiplantae > Streptophyta > Magnoliopsida > Gentianales > Gentianaceae > Gentiana > Gentiana straminea. The sequence continues at coordinate 980,658 of JAVUPR010000100.1, forward strand.
AGGGGATTTCCTTGTCTAAGTCCGCTCTCCAGTTCTATAGGGTTCAACATATTCCCATTCCATATCACCCTTAATTTGGAAGTTTTCAGAGAGAACATGATTATGTGGACAAGTGTTTGTGAAAATCCTATATTATGTAGGATTTTTTCTAGGAAGATCCACTCTACCTATCATATGCCTTTTCCAGATTAATCTTCATCATCATGTCTCCCTTCTTGCCACTCTTCTGTCTGAAATAATGAAGTATCTCTTGAGCAAGAATAATGTTGCCAGAACTGCCTCTGCCCGGGATAAATGCTGACTGGGTTTGGCTGACCAATTTTCCAATGACGTTCTGCAATCTGTTGGCAATCACCTTTGAAATTATCTTTACACACACATTGGTCATTGCTATGGGTTTGAACTGAGCTGCACTTTTTGGAGGATTTGCCTTAGGAATAAGAGAGACATTTGTCTGATTGAGTCTAAGATCAAAACTTCCAGTCTCAAATGCTTTTACAACAAAGGGTATGATGGATTTACAAACAACTGGCTAGCTTTTTTTATAGAAGATTGCAGGCACTCCATCTGGTCCTGGTGTCTTGTAGTCTCCCATGCCAAAACTGCATCTTCTATTTCCTTTTCACATACTGGCCGATTCAAGAATTGGATGTCCGGATCAGATAGGGGTGGCTGGGTGAAGTCAAATTCAGCTCCATCTGTAACAGGTTCAGCCTTGTACAAATCCACATAAAATTTTCTTACCATATTTTCTATCTCTTTAATATCTTGAACCCACTCTCCTTGATCATTCTTCAAGCAAGAAATTTTTTTCTTTTGTTGTTTTCTAACTGCCGACATATGAAAGAAATGGGTATTTCTTTCACCCTCAGCTAACCACTTAAGTTGTGATCTCTGTTGCCAATAAGTCTCTTCATGGATGAGGATTTCATCAAGTTCTTCATTGAGCTTTGTGTGAAAATTTGAGAGGAAATTGGACGGTCCTTTCTCAAGGCTAAGCTCTACCCCTTCAATTCTAGATAGGCAGTTCTTCTTCCTAGAAAAGATATTTCCAAAAACCTCATAGTTTGAATCAATTTCAACTTTCAAGAAAGCTAGCACAATGCAGCTAAGAAGCTTCCTCGCATTTTCCTCATTAAAATAAGCTCTCAAATAGCTCAATTGGAGGTCTAATAAAGCTTCCATTGAACAAGATGAAGGACTTAACGAGAAGTGGCATTGTACTTTTAAAAACTTTTGGCTTAATCTCTCACTTATGATTGTTATATTGTTATATTGGTCCATTGGCCATCCATGTAGTTGTTTAGTGTTAATAATAAACACTTAATACTTTCCTTGTGGGAAGGTTGTTACATGTTGGTCCAACATCCATGTAGTTGTTTAGTGTTAATAATAAACACTTAAATAAAGGTTGTTACACAACTCAAACAACATCTAATAAATGAACAATGAAAATTGATTTTATGTTTCATCTTAATCAGCCCTTAATCTGTGTTTCGATCTTGTATTGATTTGATAGAATGATCCAAAATACTTATATTACCTACCATTAAAATATTGAAGACTTGTGCATTCATCGTAAAGTGATAACTTCAGATTGCATTAGTACATATTATACAATATTGATTTATATCAGTACTGAGGGGGTTTATATGATCCGACGCTCAGACTATACTTTTAATGAGGGGAAAAGATACAAAGATTTCCTCATTTAGATCCAACCCTAGACATTTCGATTCAGTTAGAAATCATTACATATGCCATAAAACTTCATTTCAGATCATTTGTTATGTAAGGAACAGTCACACACACAAAGATTCATGTGAGATCAAAGGACAGAAGATCATTTCAACAGAATCTCCTTTTTTTTTTTTTTTTTATTTAATTGTTTTCCTAATAACACATATCTGTTTCAAAATAAAATTCAAAGGACTCTCCTTAAACTAGTCCTCCCCCTTGACATATGCATAGTAGACATAAAGTAAACAAGTGTAGACAAATGTAAACTCAGATCAGATCCTTTTGGGCTCATAGAGTTTGCTCTAATCAATATACATTTATCAATGAAAAATGATAATGTTGTACTACCTCCGGTCCAAAATATAAGTCATCCTACACTTTTTGATTTATCCCACAATATAAGTCATTTTACGATACCAATACAATATTTATTGCTCATTTCTTTATCTTACCCCTAATTTATTATGAATCCAACAACTTTTCATTACTCAATAACTATTGCATTAATGATAGACAAGGGGTATTTTAGACATTAACCTTCAAATTAAACTTCAATCATTTACCCTCCAAACAAGCACAAGTTTATCGCCAAATGTCTCTTCTATTATGAAGTATGAAGACCGCAATTCTATATGCGCTAATTACAAAGCACCTATTTCGAGGTGCATGGGGAAGCTACGACCGGCAAAAGCAGAAACACATCGGTACTAGTATCGAAACAAACTCTGTATCGTATGGACACAACCCGTATAAAGCGACTTTGCAGTATCGACTAAACCGTGACATTCAATTACTTCCATAATCTGTGTAAAAACTTCTATAATGACTTATATTTTGGACCGGATGTAGTATTTGTCAGACATTAGTCTTTTAAACATTTGAAAACCATTTTGATCGGTTCAAAAACATGATTCGGTACATTATCCCTCAAAGTTTGAAAATTGAACTTTGAAACATAGAATACTTCTCCGTTATTGTGAAATACAAGCAAAAGGCAAAGTATGAAGTCTGATTTAGAGGGATTCCGCAAAGCATTTCTCAAACTCAAAAGAGGCCTTAGACCATTGACGAATCTGTGTATTCAGGTGGGGCCGAGTGGCCCCACTACGATCAGGGATTTTTTTTAAATATTAAAACGATATAATTTTGTTGTTAAAAATGTAATTTTACACTCCGGTGTCCCCGCTGAAACAAAAATTTAGATAAAAAATGTTGTTTTACGGTCCGGTAACCCAACTGGAAAATATTTCTGGATACGCCCCTGCTTGAGACAAAGGTTTTGTAAAGATGACTGCAATTTTTTTTTCAAAAGTAAAAAAGTCAATTAATATTGTTCAAAAGTAAAAAAAAAAAAAAGTCGATTAATATCGTACCATATGTCACATGGTCTCTTAGAAAGTTATATATGATGTCCATATGTTTTGATCTGAAATGCAGGACTGGGTAATGAGAAAGATTTATTGAATTTGTGCTATCACAGAAGACATACACAATTGATGTGTGAATATTGAAGTCATATAGTTGTTGTCTGAGCCACAAGATTTGTGCACTACAGTTGCTCAAGACCACATACTCAGCTTCGGTAAATACTAAGTGCAACACTAAATTTTTTAGAAAACCAACCGAAGAGCAGGTTCCCAGAAAACCGACATGTCCCACGCCTCCGTCATTAGCATCAAAATAAGCATAAAGCTTCAAATCAATTGATGTTTCCTAAAGCAAGCTAAAAATTTGTTTATAAACCAGGTATCTGAAGATTCTCTTCACTGCATTTGAGTGATATTCCTTAGGATCTACCTAATATCTAGCATATATGCATACCACATTAATTATATCTCTTTAATGATTAAACACATTTAAAAAGACAGGACACTGTCATTCCCGAGATACGGGACAACACAACTAGAAAAATCAAGCTAAGAACATATATGCATACCACATTAATTATATCTCTTTAATGATTAAACACATTTAAAAAGACAGGACACTGTCATTCCCGAGATACGGGACAACACAACTAGAAAAATCAAGCTAAGAAAGCAAGCAGAAATTAGCCACAACGATAAAAGATTGTTTTCAAATCGAAGGAACTGATGTATACCGGTTGGTTATTATAGACAGTACATTGTACAAATATTTAAAATCAAATAAGCAGGATAAACAAACCGTTACATCATTTATTCTTCATACTATCGTCTAATGCAGCGGCTTTACATATAGGGCACAAGTTCTTGATAGACAACCATTTCCTTATACACTGCACATGAAAATCATGCCCACACTTTTTCAATGTCCCTATATCATCCATGTGTTTGTATTCTTCCTGCCAAAACATTCAAAGCCAACGCCTCCGTTAAAACATAGAATAAAAGTTACCATGTAATGTCATATACACATAAAGCCAAATTTGGCAAGAAAGCCTCTTTGAACGTTCATAGTAAAGCCTCCGTTAAAACATAGAATAAAAGTTACCATGTAATGTCATATACACATAAAGCCAAATTTGGCAAGAAAAGTGTCTTAGCCTCTTTGAACGTTCATAGTAAAGTATCGAACCCACAACCTTGTGGAGGAAGTGAGTCGTTTTTACCATCTGAGCCAACTTGTGTTGGGATACAGATGAAATATACAAAGGAAGGATTCTTTCAACCGTACAAGCAAAATAAACGACGGTCATAATTTGAAGAAAAAAAAATTTGGTTGAATGAAGAGAAGAAGGAAGTTGTTGTCACCAGGCAAATAACGCATCTTGCCTCGTCCTGGACATGATCTGAGGAACAATATATCAGCTCTGTCAAACACTTGGGAAATAAATCATCAGATAAGCCTGTGCTCACATTTCCAATCCTCTCCACAAGTGCAACAAGTTCCTGTTCATCATCCCATTTATCTTTATTTTCAGGCATAAAGTGTTCGAATAAAGCTATTTGAACGAACAGTCTAGTTAAAGGAGTAAGTTGCACAAACCTCATAGCTCATATTGTCAATGTCGAGTCTCATGTCCCTATGCTGATCAAACAGGCTTCTAGATACATTAACAGCTGAGCTCTGTACATTCATAACCTGAATAAGAGATGAAGAATCACTTCTTCAATGATTCACTTCTGTCATTTGGAATTACATCTACGTATCTTAGGTACATATCTCCGAGAGACAGAGATTCCATATAGTCCCAATTGATAGCATAATTTGGGAGCAAAACAAATAACTAAAGACACATTATACTAGGAAATAATTATGTTCTAAATAAGTATGTCTACAAACCTCATTCATAAGACGGTCTCGGATGCGTGCACCCTCAGCAGTTCTGTGCCTGTCACCAGAAATCCTATTTCGACCATTCCTTTCACTGGTACGCAATACTAAAGTTGACAATGGCCTAGGGTATCGTGAAGCATGAGTACTGTCTTCAGTAAACTGTGTTCCTTGATCAGGCAAAGACGTGTTTCCTATGGACAAGTTCCTTGAAGCAGCTTCAATGGTTGCCACAGGTCCTTGAACATAACTGCTTCGAAAACCTCTGCCATGGTGGCCAGATAAATCATGCAAACTCTGAGTAACTGCATTTCTATTTGAGAAAGAACCGTTAACGGGTCCACCCATCCAATGTGAGGCACCAGGGTTCCCATTAACAACACTGAAGTGACTTGATTCACGACCAAATAAGTTAGGATCTGAAAGTTTCAAATAGAAGGCATTTTCAGACGTGAAGTGAATAAAGAGCATAAAGAGAAATACATCAGCAACAACTACCTGAGACAGTATTCCTGCCAAAAGAAGCAGGTAAAGGAAATGTGGGGTTATACTCGCTTGGAGCAGTCAAATTTGTAGCCAAAAATCCCATTGAACTAGGGTTATCGAAGTTCATAGTAAAAGGTGGAGGATGAGGAGGGTTTGAAAACGGAACATGGGCTTGGTTGTTCTCCAGGTCGAAGCTCGGCCTGCTTCTCACATTTCTCGACTGACCTTCACCACCTATTGAGAGGCCAATGCCTCTATACAGGTTAACACCATTCCAAGGTGCGTGAAAAGAATCTGGATTTGATGCCTCCAACTGTGCGTTAGGAGGGGGAATAAAATGATCTGACGAACTTCCGGCATCCAAGTATCGGCTTGTACTGCCCCTCTCACGAATTACAGGAAAACCAGGGTTTCTTCGCTTGAGCTGTCCCCTATTGTTAGCCAATGTAGGTTCCAGAAACCCATCATTAACCCTGTGGAATACTTGTCCATTATGATTGGATGCGGAGACATGAGAACCGTAACTTCCTGGGACCATATTTAAGCTCCCACTACCAGCTGATAAATGAACAAGGGGATCATGAGATGATTGACCAGGAATTTGCATATGATAATGTGGAAGTTCTGCATCGAAAGTAGAGGAAGAGTATCCCACAGACATGGAAGCTGAATTCTGTTGTGGATTGAGTTGTTCGCCTTCAACTGTAAAGTTATTCATAGTATAAATAAAATTGCCATGTTCAGGAGTTCCAGTCGCTGCTAAAGAAATAGCAAAAAAGCAAGAATCATCAACAACCACCCAAAAAAAAAAAAAAAAAAAAAAAATCAAACACAATTGGCATGAACTGAAACTTCAAATTTAGAAAGTAAGTTGGATGTAACAATCTATTTGCTTGCACAACTAAAAGCATTAAAAAACAAAATAAAAATATAAATAAAAAAAAAACACACACACACTCTCTCCCTCTCCCTCTCCCTCTCCCTCCCCCTCCTTCCTCACAATGGCAATCAAGAAGCAAACTCCACATGCAAAAGAGCATCAGAAACAAGATAATTGTATTATGGTAAGCGCTCATGGACTTCAATCAATAGTCATCCCTGCTCCATGAATACCACTAGCAAGTAACTGTAACTTCATTGAAGAACACAAAGCTAGCCAGAGATGTCATGGCTGAGCATTCTGACTGAAAAATAAGTTCAGGGAACATAGTATTTTACCCATTTGAATGTAAGGTTGTTCTACATGCTGCCTTCCCTGGTCATTATCACCCTGAAGGGAAGAATTTAATGACTGTCGTTCTCCCATGACAACGCAAAATCACATCAACTTTAACTTCTTACCAGGATCAATAACAAACCTGCAGATTCACAGACGATTTAGTCTGCTAGAATCCCATTTGATGCATAAAATTCAACATTTAGGAAATTGACATCAAAGCACTATCCAGGACCTGTGTGAAAAGATCGTGTATTGGAAGGACCTGTGTGTGAAGATCTCTAACAGTTTTTTATCATGTTCATGACCCAAAGTAACAATTAAGCTGGTGAATTTTGGACATGAGTGTGACTCTATGATACATGCTATATATACATGTTCACATATACAGGTGTGTGTTAGCATATAAATGTACATATGCATATATACACAAATACACCGCATGCAATGGCGGATCAAGAAAAATGGTCATGGGGGGGCGGATCATATATTTTTTGTATCTCCAAACTTAATACCAGTTACACAAAGCAAAAAAATCATAGGGGAAGGGTACGTCCACCTCTGACCGCACCCACACACATATTTGTGCGACAGCACTAAAATAAAAAAAATTATGTATAACAAGTAGAGATTTTTATAAATAAACACACATATTTTTGTGCATGACCCCCTATTTTTTATCTATTACTCTATAATTTACATGTATAGAGTTAATTATACAAATATATGTGTAAGTTTGAGGGTCTGTATGCACACAATTTTTTTTTATATGTATACATATCTGAATATGTATGTGTGAATTGAGGAACAATAGAAGAAAATATATTGATAGAAAAATATACTGGAGAAAATCTTAGCAGCTACATACAATCACAAAGTACAAGCAAGATGTCTCCTTTCCATGGGTTGACTAACACACGGAAGATAATGGCCACTCGACGACAGTTGTTGAGTTCCAAACTCCATACGTGGAAGGCATGTTGTTTATGTATGTGTAAATGGAGGCTCATCAAGGTCCTCTGAATCACCAATGACAGTTCAACATGTGTGTTTTATTACAAATGCAGGATTCATTAGTTAAAATTTCATTGGGACATGCATGTTCTCTCACCTTTCCCTCCCTTCTCTTATCCACTTCAGCTACTATTTCCAGTCCCCTCCTTCAGCAAGCTTTCTTCCCTCCTCCCCACCAGAAGGTTGAGCCCTTCTCTTCTGCCTAATGGGTGGCCTTCTCCCGCCTCAGTTTTCTCCACCTTTACACAATGGCTTTTTCAATATTCAAACATTCTCTTCTTCTGAGTCCCTTCACTTTGACGGGAGTTTTTATTTTGCTTTCTCCAATGCCTATGAGCTCTTAAGTTGTCAGTTCAGCTCCAGAGATGGAACCTCATGGGCAGAGAAGGATGGAACAGCTCCGTCAAACAAAGGTGTCAGTTTGCCGTACTTTCCTCCATTGGGGGCTGAGCTACCAGTAAGAATTTCCACAGAAGAGGTTTAGCAGCCAACTGCAAAATGGCAATGCACAGTGGTTGGGGTCCTTGTGGGTGCAAGTATTCCTTTCACTGTGATGCTGAAGAGTTTAAGAAAGTAAAAGAATTGAAATAAGAACTCTTTTATTAATTTGTACAGAGAAAGACTTGGTTTATAATTATATAGGAGTCAAGTGAGAGAAAAAATACAGGCAAACAGCCTAATAATTACAGGGCGGATGTAATAGACAGCCTTCTAACTGACTACACAACTCCTAAAAGCTAGTAGCCGCACTAATAAAGAGCTTACAAGGGATTAAAATAAAGCTAAATAACAGTAACATATATTACATAACCTTAAAAATAATTACTGTATATTCGATTACTATATATTCCCACACTCCCCCTCAAGCTTGGTTACTAGTATTTAAACAACCAAGCTTGGAATGTAATCTTCTATAGTGAATAGGGGTTGTAGCTTTGGTGAACATGTCAGCTACTTGATGTGAAGATGGCACATGGTGGAGAAAAATGTCCTTGCATTCCATTCTTCTTTGATGTAGTGCTTGTCAATTTCAACATGCATGGTCTAGTCATGATATATCGGATTTTCAGCAATCTTGATCGCCGATGTGTGTTGTCACAAAATAATCTGATAGGATTTAGGATAGGTATCTTGAAGTCTTTGAGAATTCTCTTTAACCATATTCCTTCACAAATTCCAAGAGACAGAGACCTGAACTCTGCCTCCACACTACTTCTGGAGACAATGGATTGCTTCTTGCTCCTCCAAGTGACTTAGCTTTCCCCAGCCTGCATGTGTATAGATATCTATATCCCTGCAAGTAGATATAGTAAAATAGAGCCCTTGGACAGGATTCAGTTTAAGGTATCTTATGATTCTGAAAACAGCATTCATGTGAGTTTCAGTAGGATTTTGGCTTAACATACCCACTGCAAAACAGACATCAGGTCTTGTATGTGCAAGATAAGTAATTTACCCACAAGCCTCTGATATCCGACTTCATTAACAAGTTTTCCATTCTCATCAGAAGTGAGTTTTAGACCTGACTCTGTGAGGGTGGAAGCTGGCTTGCACCCTAACATGCCAGTTTCCTTTAGTAAGTCAAGTACATACTTCCCCTGAGAAACATAAAGACAATTCTTGTTCCTAGCAATTTCCATGCCAAGGAAGTATTTTATGTTGCCAAGACCTTTGATTTTCAAATTTCTTGGCAAGAAGTTTCTTAAATTTGCATATTTCCATGCTATCATCACCTGTGATAACATAAACGGTCATGATACATTTCTGTCCAGAAGCAGACATGTGTATAAACATGGCATGGTCTGACTCACACTGTTTGTACCCAAATTCTTTGATAGTTTTTGTTAGTCTAGTGTAGAAGAACTAATGTTTTATTATTTGTTATTATCAGTTTAGTGTTTATTATCGTTTTCATAGAATATCTTATTCATGTAATAGCTGGTAAGTTAAATGTTTATACCGTTAGTTGACAAATAAGTAGTTAGGTAGCTCAATAAGGTAAGGCAGCAACTGTTGTACCCTGTCTGTTCCCTTGTCCAGACAGCTGGACTGCTGTTTGTAACCTATTTAACTCTCTTTGTATCTATGGAAAAATAGAAGAGTTATTCCATTTTTATTACATTTTACTCTTCATGGTATCAGAGCTAGCTCTTTGTTCTAATCTTCTTTGTCTATCATGACTTCATCTTCTTCCGATGTTACATCAGCTGAGTCCCAGTTCACTCAACCTTCGGGACTGACTGAGCATACATCCGCACACCTTACGAGCCATAAATTAAATGGCAACAGCTATCTCTTATGGTCAGGAACCATGAAGATGTTCATTACGGGCCAAGGCAACATGGACTACCTTTCTGGAAGCTTAAAACAGTCAGAACCCAGTGACGTTAAGTCCACAAACTAGGATACTGAAGTAATCTCGTAATGACTCCTAATCAGGTCTATGACATCTGAAATTAGTGAGAATTTCACTTTTAATGAATCAGCCCAGGAGATATGGTCTGCTGCAAGAGAACTTTTTTCAAAAAAAGGATATCATTTCAGAGACATATGAGATTGAGGCTCAAATCCAGGAGTACAAGCAAGGGGAGTTAAGTGTCACTCGGTTTTTCAATTTACTCACTCATGCTTGGCAACAATTGGATAAGTTCGCAGACCTTTCTTGGAAAGATGCTGCCGAGGACTTTAGGAAATATAAAGACGTTGTGGAACAAAAATGGGTGTTTAAATTTCTAATGGGGTTGAATCTGTCTTTGGATGATGTTAGAGGCAGGGTGCTTGCTACAAAACCCTTCCTTCTTTGAAAGCTGTTTTTTCAGAGGTAAAGCATGAAGAAAGCCGAAGGAAGCTTATGCTAAGGGGAAATTCTCCATCTGACCCTATGCTTGAAGGTTCTGTCCTACTCTAAAAAGGAAATAACTCTGAGTACACTGGAAATTCTGCCCTCGTCTCCAAAGGGAACAATCACTGGAATCAAAGTAGCAAGGTGTAGAATTATTGAGAGAATAAAAACACTTTTATTGATGAATTACAGATCGTTACAACCGAGGCAAAAGTCCTCTTAAATAAGACATAAACCCTAGACAAAACAAACTCCTAAAATTAAGGAGCCGACTTGCTAAACCATAGGCTAACAGAGAAAGCTATATCAACCTAGGGAAAACACGCAGACATTAAAAGGGATAAAAATACTCTTATACCCTTATTAGATAATAAGACAAATAATAAGACAATTACGTCGAATAACTCAACACTCCCCCTCAAGTTGAGTATGGATATTGAACATACTCAACTTGCTCACAATCTATTAAACATCAGCTTCATCAATGGCTTTGTCACACTCATCTACAGTCTGTTGAACTGAGGGCAGAAAAGGAATGCATATCAAACCCCATCTAACTTTTTCTCGGATAAATGCATGTCAATCTGAATGTGCTTGGTCCAGTCATGCTGGACATGATCATTGGCTATGTCAATTGCATCCTTGTTAACATAAAATTTCATACGCAAAGTAACAGACACTTGAATATCTTCCAGTACCCTTTTGATCCATAGTACTTCACATACACCTTGGGCCATATCCTTATACTCTATGTTTTTTGCTCCTCCATGTTACTAGATTTCCCTAAACAAAACTGCAGTACCCAGAAGTTGACCTTCTGCCTTCTGATCCTGCCCAGCCAGGATCTGTATAAACCTCCACACTTCTACTTTTCTGTTTTCTGAACCAAACACCCTTCCCTGGTGTCCCCTTTAGATATCTCATAATCCTAAACACAGCATCAAGGTGAGGTTCACCTGGAGCATGCAAAAGCTGACTTACTACACTCACAGCAGACATCAGGCCTAGTGTGCCAGATATATCAGTTTGCCAACCAACCTCTGATACTTCTCTTTATCAATTGGGACTTCATCAGTCTTCTCCCATAGTTTCAGGTTTGCTTCCATAAGAGTACTAGCTCGTTTACAAATACTCTTACATGTTTCTTCCAAGAGATCCAATACAAACTTTCTTTGTGACACCACCAAACCCTTTTTGATCTGGCAAACTCCATTCCTAAGAAATAACTCATACTTCCCAGATCCTTTATCTCAAACTCCTTGGACAAACTTCTCTTGATCTGATTGAATCCCTCCTTGTCATCTCATGTAAGGATGATGTCATCCACAAACTACCACAACTGTTAGCTTGCCCTGTTGTAACTTCTTAATGAACAGGGTGTAGTCAGATTGGCCATACTTGAATCCCTCTTTCTTCAAGAACCACATGAACCTTTCAAACCAAGCCCTTGGTAGGTCCATATAGTGACTTCTACAGCTTACACACCTCCCTCCATTCATTCCAGAGAACTAAGAGGGAAGTCCAAATAAACTTCCTTCATATTTCAATGAAGAAAGGCATTCATCACATCCAATTGTTCTAGAGGCCACTCTAGTTTAATATCTACAGACAGAATGATCTTTACTATATTCAGTTTTGCCACTGGTGAGAATGTCTCTGAGTAATCCAACCCATAAGTCTGAGTATATCCTTTGGCTACAAGTCTAGCCTTGTACCTCTGTAAAGTCCCATCTGGATTATACTTTACCGTAAGAACCCACTTACACCACAGATGTGTTTTTCCTTCAGGCAAATTCACAACCTCTCAGGTGTCATTCTTCTCAAGAGCAGCAATCTTTTCATAGACAACAGACTTCCATTTAGGAGAAGCAAGAGCTTCTTGAATGTTTTTAAGAATTTGTATACTAGAGAGATTGGATAAAAGGCCCGATATTAGGGTGAAAGACCGATATACGATACATACTTGCTAGGAGGGTACAAAGGAGTTGTACATTCTCTAGGAGGTTTTCTGATGGCATCATTTAGCTTGTTTACCTGTTTCTGGAATGTCTTCAGGACCTTCATCTGGGGGAGGATCATGTTCAGTACCTGTATGGGTGTCCTTGCCTTTCTTGGGGAGAATTCCTTTCCTTGAATAAATTTTACCTAGGAATTTATGTATTCTAGCTCTAGGACTTACCTATGATTCACCTTCATGGCCATATTGACCACTTGGATCAACATCAGTCAGCAGTAGGTGAATCACTGGTGCTATCACTACTATTCTTCTTACGTTGACAAGAGTAATCATCTATTGGTGGGACTTCAGGTTCAACAACTTTTAGCAACATTTGGGAAATATCTTCATGTTCACTAACGGTCTCTCCCTTAACATGACCTTAAAGGCGACATCACTAATAAGTAATAAACACACTTTTTGTATCTAATGATCCAAACACCTATACCCTTTCTGAGTTGGTGAATAGTCAATGAACACACACTTCCTAGACCCGGGATCAAGTTTCCCGTGGTTGTGAATATGTGTGAAGGCAATGCACCCAAAAACTCTCAAGGTTAGGTCATCAATTAATCTGGTGTTAGGATAGAAAGTGTTTAATTGACCTAAGGGGCTTTGAAATGTTAACACTCTTGAGGGGAGCTTGTTAATTAGGTGCAGAACTGTCAACACAGCTTCACCCCACATGTACATGGGGCACTTAGAGGCCAACATTAGAGATCTAACAACCTCTAGGTTGTGCCTATATTTCCTCTCAGCCACCCCATTCTATTCAAGGGTGTGTTTGGACAGGAACTTTGGTGTGTCATGCCATTCTTTTGAAAAAAAGGTCCAAGGACTGAGTTGAAGTACTCAGTCCCATTGTCACTTCTGAAATTTTCGATTTTTGAGGGAACTTAAAATCATGTTATAAAAGACTTCAAACACTTGTTTTGCATCAAACTTGTGTTTTAACAGATACACCCGGGTGACTCTTGTGTGGTCATCAATGAAAGTGATGAACCAACGTTTCCCTTGTAGTGTACTCATCCTTGCAGGCTCCCAAATATCACTATGAATCATAGTGAATGGCTTGCTGGGCTTGTAAGGTTGAGAGGGAAAAGTGGAATGACAATGTTTAGACAACTCACATACTTCACATTTAAAGAGATCAGGATTTTGGTTTAAGAGAAAGCTAGGAAACATTTTCCTTAAGTAATGAAAACTAGGGTGGCCAAGCCTAAAGTGCCACATTAAGACATTAATCTTATCAACAATAGAAGACTAAAAACAAAACTTCCTAAGGTCCACCCATCAACCTAGCACTGTCAGTCTCCTTTGAAAATCCTCAAATTTACAACCATCAACAGAGAAAACAACAATGCATTTAGTATCATTGGTTAATTTCCTGACAGACAAAAGGTTACACGATAGTTTGGGAACATGTAGTACATCTTTTAGAGTTAACTTTGGAGAGATAAAAATAGAGCATTTCCCAGCAATAGTAGAAAAGGAGCCATCTGCTATCTTTGTCTTTGTCTTTGTCTATTTCAGAAGGATTGTTTCCCTAATTAGAAGACACCTGATTGGCATGTTTCCCTTCTGATGTTCCAGTCCCAGCATTCCCAAGCTTCCGGTTTGATGGCTTTCCATAGATAGCAGCATGTCTCTCAAGTGTGACCTTCTTTTTTGCAGTGGTCACACCACACCTTCTGTAATCTACATTTTCTATCATTATCACCCTTGTTGGCTACCAATGCTGAGGTCTCCACTCCAGTCATTGTTCCTCTAAGCATCACCCTCCTCTTGGCTTTTTCCCTTCTCACATCAGAGAAAACTTCTCTTAGTGAAGGGGTTTCTCCCTAGGATTCTCCCCCTTCATCTAATTCCTGGTTCAACCCAGACAAGAAGGTGTACACTCTATCATTTTCTTCCTTTTTCTGGAACTTCCCCCAACACTAGGACAGTCCCCGGAGTTGTCATAAGACAGATCCAACTCCTGCCGCAGTCCAACCTTCTCAATATAGTAGAGGGTAACTTTCCTACCTCCTCGCTTGCAGGACCACAGCATGTCTTCAATTCATATATCTGAGATGTGTACTCAATTCTAAGTACATCTCATTGATTGCACTCCACATGTCTCTTGCAGTGGCGAGGAACATGTGTGGCCTAGCAATTGAGGGTTCCATAGAGTTGACGAGCCAGACCATCACCATGGAGTTCTCTAACCTCCAAGTTGCAGATCTAGGATCACCATCAAGAAGTTTGGTTGTTTCCCCTGTGAGGTATTCTAGTCTCCTTTTGCCATCGATAGCCATTTTAATGATCTGAGACCATTCTAGATAGTTTTTTCCATAAAGTTTTTGTGTAGTGAGGAAAACAGATGTTTTTTTTTTTATTCCGAGGAACACAGATGTTGATTTAAATACTTTGCCATGACTCATGAGTGTGAGAAACCAAGCACAAAAGAAATTCATTTAACACTAAAAATCGGTCTAAGCAGTGCCTAGGAGCTAGGCGGGTATCAGGCATCCAGATTAAACCCTAGGCGGGCTGTGCTAGGCGGGTAAAGTCCTGGACGGGTCTGTATGGGTCTAGGCGATCTTATGTATTTTGTACTTTTGACTCTTTGCTTAATGCTTATGTCTTATTTTATTATTTAATATTTATATGTTTGAGTCTCTATGCTTATGCTTATTTATATGTTTGACTCTTTGTTTATGCCTTACTTTTGACTCTTATTATTCATTTTATGTTTAATAGAATGTATTATAGAATGTATCAGGTTAAAAAAACCTAGGTGCCCCTTCACCGCCCTACTAGCGTCCAGCGTCCTTTAGAACATTGAAAGTCAGATGACCAAAGGTTGTTCCTTCTCATGAACCTAGTGTGATCCAACAGGACCAGAACCTGGACCAAAATCCTACTACTACCAACAGTGAAAGTCCTTCGAAAAGGGGTTTTGAACCTAAACTGTCAGCATAACACTTCCTTCCCATTGCTGTTAGAAAAGGAGTTAGAACATGAACCAAGCACCCCATAAAAAATCTCCTAACATGTCAAAGCTACTCTGCAACCCATAAAGCCTTCATAAGTAAACATCACAGTACCAATATTCCTAAGAATGTCAATGAAGCCTTTAGTAGTGAATGCTGGAAAAGGGCTACGAATGAAGTGACGGCCCTTGAGAAAAATAAAACTTGGGATCTTGTTGATCTTCCTAAATATGTAAAGCCTGTTGGGTGTAGCTGGATTTTTACAATAAAATATAGGTCTAATGGGACCATTGAAAGGTATAAGGCAAGGCTTGTAGCAAAAAGGTACACTCAAACTAATGGGGTTGACTACTGTGATACATTTGCCCCGGTTTTCGACAATGAGCACAGTTAGATTGTTGTTATCTCTCGCTGTCAATCTAGTATGGGGATTACATCAATCTGATGTAAAAAAAATGCTTTTCTGTAGGGGGAGATAGATGAAGAGATTTATGTGGAAATCCCTCCTAGATTTGAAACTCAGAAAGAGAAAGTATGCAAACTTAGTAAAGCTCTGGATGGGCTCAAACATTCCCCTAGAGCCTAGTTTGGGAGATTTGCTAAGGCCGTGATTTCTCGTAAATACAATCAAAGCCAGGGTGATCACACTCTGTTTATTAAACATACTGGGCATGGAAAACTTGTTCTCCTAGTGGATGTTGATGATATCATCATTACTGGGAATGATGAAGAAGAAATTAAAAGACAGACGCAGTCTCTTTAAGGAATTTGAAATTAAGGAACTAGGAAGATTAAAGTATTTTCTAGGAATAGAGGTCCTTCACACTAAAAAGGGAATCTTTATTCCTCAACATAAATACACTTTAGATCTTCTTCGAGATACTGGTAAACTTGGCTACTCTTATTGACAACAATCATGGGATCAATTGTGCCCCAGATGACATTCTTGTTGATAAGGGTACTTATCAGAGACTGGTTGTTAGACTAATCAATCTAGTCCGCACAAGGCCAGATATTGCTTTTTCTGTAAACATTGCCAGCAAATTCATGCAGGAACCCTAAAGAAATCCATATGCAAGTTGTGGAAAGGATATTTCAGTACCTGGAGGAGCCTCCAAGATTGGACATTCTATTCAAGAAAACTGGAAACCTAACTCTATAGGCATACACTGATGACTGATGCTGATTATGCAGGGTCCAATGATGATGGGAGGTGTACATCAGGCTATTGCATCTATGTTGGAGGAAATATGATTGGTTGGGGAAGTAAAAAACAGAATGTTGTTTCAAGATCCAGAGCTGAAGCTGAATTCAGGTCTATGGCAATGGGAATTTGTGAATTACTATGGCTCGAGATCATATTCCAAGATCTAAAGATTCAAGGAAGCTTTCTCATGAAGTAGTATTGTGACACCAAATCTGCCATAAGCATTGCTCACAACACTGTCCACAGCATGACAGAACTAAACACATTGAAGTGGATAGACACTTCATCAAAGAAAATATTGAATATGGTCTGATTCCCTTTATCTCCTCTCAAAACCAACTAGCAGACATTCTGACAAAGGATTGCCTAGAAGAACCTTTGAAGACATCAGAAGCAAGCTGGGACTAGTTGATCTACACTCATCAGCTTGAGGGAGTGGCAGATTATGTTCATCTCCTGAGTAATAATTATTCTAGTTTACGCCTTATTATTCCGACTTCCCTATTATTAACAGATGTCTTCATTATACATCTAATTAACAGTTGTTTATGGTAGAACCGAAGGAGCTTGCTAGCCGTTATCTTTAAATCCCTATCTAGCCGTTGCTTTCCTATTTAAAACATCTTGTAACCCTTCATTCAACTTAATGAGAATTATCTTTTACTCTTATTCCTTCTTAACAATACCATGGATATATAATTTAGAGGAAAAACTGATTTATTTTCATTAATTTGCGGTCTCGGTAGTAGGCTGAGAATTATCTATTATACACCAGTGTGAAATTCAAAAGAAGGACAAGGACAGTAGGTTTATCACTTATCTCAACTTTAATAATAAACAAACTCCTAATCCTAGCAAACTCAAACCCAGTCGCAATTAACAAGGATAATTCCTATCCATGTCTATCTTACGGATTAATTCAAAAAACAGGGAAAACAAGCTAACTCTAAAAATAGGAAATACATAGGAATAATCTTTATCTTTCTCCATAGTCTATACCATAAGACTAAATGAAACCTCTTGCAACCAACCAAGCTCTATGCTTATTTATAGTGCCATCAGCATTGTACTTAATGTTAATAATCCATTTATACAAAACAGTTTTTTTTTACCTTTAGGTAACTCATTAGTAATCCAAGTACCAAGTTTCTCTAAAGTTGTCATCTCATCATTGAGAGCAGCCTCCCATTGGGGTTTCCCTTTGGCTTCATACACAAACTTAGGAATGAACTCATTATCAAGACTACTTGTAAACAGACTATATTGAGGAGATAAAGAAGACTACGAAACCAAGTTACATAAAGGGCGTTTGGTACAGTTTCTAACCTCTTTTCTAATGGCAATAGGTCCACTATCAAGTAAATTTCCATCATACCTTTCATCAGAGTGTACAAGAGTGTTACCAGAGTTTCTTGAATCAGGAATGTCTTGAATATCAAGGTTATCTAGTGCAATTGTCATCATTTCCTACCCAGGTTCTGGTGATTCAATTTCGGTGTTGACGGATCCTACAAGTTTTGCACCCTTCTTCTTCCATGAATACACATGAATAATAGGTGGTCTGTCTCTCTGATATTGTTAGTATCCTACAAGAAATCCTTTGGCAAAACAGGTATAGACATATAATCAGGGCTAGAAATATCAATATCCTATCTTTGGCAATTATGAGTGAAGGAATTGCTTTATTTACCAAAGTATGGTTGGTGTTCAGAAAAGGCAACATCCATTAAGTTTTTTTAAGGGAAACATCCATTATGTTATAAGACCTTTTTGTCACAGGTGAAAAACACTTATAGCCCTTTTGTTTATTAAAGTAACCCACAAAGACACATTTAAGGGCTTTAAGATCAAGTTTACTCCTACAATGAGGATAAACATGTATGAAACAAATATATCTAATTTTTTTAGGGAGATTAGACTCAGGAAGTAATTTTGGAAAATCCTTCAGAAGGGTATCCTTGAGGTTCTTGAAGTTAAGCAGCCTAGAGGGTAACCTGTTTATCACATAGGCTGCAGTTAACACAGCTTCTCCCCAAAGATACTTAGGAACATTCATAAAGAACAAGGATCATGCCACCTCCATGAGGTGCCTGTTTTTCCATTTTGCTATTCCATTTTGTTTAGGGGTTTCGACACAGCGACTGATGTGTGTGATCCCTTATTTAGAAAAGGACTAATATTAGACACAAAATATTCCATTGCATTGTCAGTTTTAAGAACTTTTATTTTGGAGTCAAAATTGTTAAGAAACATATGATAGAAATTTTGAACGATATTACCAACTTCAGATTTTAACATACATCAAGAAGATCCAAGTTACTCTACTATGGTCATCAATAAAGGATACAAACCATCTATAACCATTAAAATGCTGTACCATTGAGGGTCCTCACACATCACTGTTGAATAAGTGTAAATGGTGAGGACCTTGATAGGGAATCATAAGGTACAGAGTCCTTGAATGTCTAGATAACTGACACACTTCACATATTCCCTTTAAATAGGTTAGGAAATAACCTTGAGAGATATACAAAGATTTCAAATTGGCCTAAGGATTCAGACTTCAAATTTCAGACTTCAGTTTTAACAAACGCCTCTAAAGGGACTACATTTTAATAGAAGTCTACATGTGTTTCAGTTATTTAGGTCTTGAAGAATCGTAGGCTAAAAAATATTCAAAAAAAATCCCTATTTTATAGCGCATAAGAAAGCACATTTGGATCCGTAAAAACAAAAACATCCTCTCATATAGCCGAATCTCAATCCTTAAATTCTATGAGCTCAGGAATTTCTTTGATTCATTCATTTAATAACGTACACACTTTCTCTTTTAGAAGGAATCGATCCGTGTCCGAGAGAAGGGCCAAGTCCTCTTTTTTGGGGCTTTCAGCGCTACCGAGAGTTGCGGTGGATCCTAAAAAACTACGAATCAGATTAATAATCAAATCACACAGAATCACAACCATCAAATCTGAGGATCATTACCCCATTCTCATCAATAAACCTTATCCTTCTACCGGATATGTCCTTCGATCTATGATGTATGGATAATTCTGACTGGTAGCGTGTCATGTATCGATACATCGATACATATCCAACACAAATATCCACTAGATACTTAGGATACACACTTAGGGGCAAATTTGTAATTTTTCAAAATTAAATACGGTATTCGAGTACGCATACGCTAGATAATGAATGAAAAGTTGTTCAAAATGATGAAAAACAACAAAAAAATGAAGCTAACCACTAAAAATTGCTTTATTTAGTGTTTTATTATTTTTAATATTTAGTCTTATAGGTTTATTACTTACAATTCGATCCGTACACTTTTAGTATTTACGCATATACCCTTATCCTATAG
This sequence comes from Gentiana straminea, assembly GCA_036785695.1. Taxonomy (NCBI): domain Eukaryota; kingdom Viridiplantae; phylum Streptophyta; class Magnoliopsida; order Gentianales; family Gentianaceae; genus Gentiana; species Gentiana straminea. The sequence goes on from JAVUPR010000100.1 coordinate 1,000,753, forward strand.
TTTTCAAAAACCCTGCACTCACACATCCCACATCCCGTATCCATGTATATATACCCATGCAACCTAGTCTTCAGTTCGATTCAAATAAAGGAAATGGTAGATAGCTAAAAAAATTGCCTTTTGACCCGACCAAAATAAAATAATCAACCGCAGTACCGTAGCAAAACAAATTTAAGGTTGAATGAAAGTATTTTCAGTGGGAAACAAAGACCGGCAGAGAGTGAACTAGATAACAATCAATTTGTGGGGACGTGCATAAAAGGGCATAACTGCAAAACAAACTGAATGTTGACTTTGAACTTTTTAATATTGATATGATATTTCTAGGCTCAGGCAGGCTGTTGTTCTTTAGACAGTATATTGAGCACTTTTAAGCCTTTGGAATTTTCGTACAAAATATTTAGTAATAACAGAAAGGAAAAAATAATTGTATTTACACACAAAAAAACCAAAGGGAACATCAATATTAAAAGCACTCTTAGCTTGATAAGATATACTCCCTCCGTCCCAAAATAAGAGTCACTATGAAGGTTTTCACACAGATGAAGTAAGTGGGTGAATGTTATTAATGCAATGGTTTAAGTATTGGAAAAGTTGTTGGGTTATAAAATTAATGGTAAGGGTGAGAAAAAAAAACATGTTTTTTTGTTATTCTAAAGTGACTCTGAGTTGGGGACAACTTTTATAGTCCAAAGTGACTCGTATTTTGGGATGGAAGTAGTATACAAATTACAAGTGCATACTCAAAAAAAATAAAAAAATAAACTGATCCTCCGTGCTGTCACAAGCATAGTGACTTATGGCCTAGATGTCATGGCAAGGACAAAGGATCCAAGTGAAGAATTCCAAAAAGTGGAATTGAAGTAATCTTAAACATCACAGCCAGAAACTTTGTTATCCACTATAAGTCTACAGCGACATATAGCTATTTTAACTGAGAGTATGCAGTCTTTATCTCACAAATTCATATAATAATCGCAAGGTGCTCTATATATAGCGCACTAAAGGAATTGGATTTACCATCAAATGGCTATAAAGCCTTTGTCACTCATCTTTATAAAAGCACAGCATTAAAGGAATTGGGTTTACCATCAAATGGCTTTAAGGCCATTGTAACTCATCTTTATAAAAGCACACAAAATACCGACCCTTTTTTGACTAAGAGTTGTCTATCCTACAGATGATCATTTCACTACGCAACACATTCTACTAAGGATTACTCCCTCCGTCCCGAAATATAAATCTTTTTGGCTTTGAAGTGTTGTCCCGTAATATAAGTTCTTCTTGAATACCAATGAAGCCTTTATTACATTTTCTTCCCCTTACCCTTAATTTACTATCAATTCAACCATTGTTGCATTATAGATAGTCAAAGGACATTTTAGACTTTCGCTCTTAAAATATTATGACAAACTTTGACTTTCTCAAACCATGTGAAAACACTAAAAGGCCTTATAATCTGGGACGGAGGGAGTACTAGTTCAACACATCCATCCGCAACAATTCTGAAGTGGTACGTGGGATTCAGCACATGCTATGCATGGAAGGAGAGCAGAAGCTGTCAATCAAAGAGGCCAGACACATAACAATTCTCATCTCCTTTAATTAGAGGTCTTCAATGCCATGACATCCGAAGAAGCCAGACAATGCAACAAGAAGATACCCCGGTTCACTCACTTAACAGCAAAAAGAAAAGAACCACGCCCCGCTAGCAACACCATCTAAGAGTGTTCAGGATAACAGTCAAATAAGCATACTATAACTGATTATAAAGCTTGAGTTTACTAATACCCTACCTGCACCTTCTCTTGGCATAAAAGAATATAGAACAAGACAAAACCTTCGCTGCCATCAGATATGGTTCAAACCACCCGGACCATCTACAGCCCAGATAAATAAAGAGATGAGTAAGAAATCCTTAAAACTGGAAGGAATGTTGGCAGAGCCAGGCTCCATGGGGGATAACCAATTATATAGGTAATTGCATTGCTACATTTACTCTCCCAACTCAAAGGCCAGTCAATAAGACAATGCAACAAATTGCAGGTCACACTAATGAAACGTGGAAGAGGGCACCACTTATCATAATCACATCTGTCCATGAGCCTCCAAAACTACCAAACTTGTTCCTGCAACAGAATTTGTGATTTAGATGCTAAGAATTAGGAGCTATGCTACACCAAATTGCACCCTGTATATGCTTAGTGACTGGTGAATTTCCACGCCTCTAGAACAAAAACTTTACAGCCAGGAAGCTACTATTTGGTCTATACTACCTATGCTATGTGCTAACACATGGTAAGAGGGAATTGTACAAAGTGACATAAAAAATGCTTCAAAATGATGGAACCAAAGTAGGAAAAGAATAACAAACCATGTCGCTTTATTTTATAGTACTAGAATTAAAACGCACAGATCACACTGGAAATCTGAAAGGGTATTGATACCTCTCATCTACATGAGTACTTCGACCCAATCAAAGCCTTCAAACAAACTAACCTAACACCCTTCACAGAAAAATCCAGCTCAAACCATGACCACTTAATTTTTGATGAGTATGTGCACCTCCTATAATGTAACAATTCATCTCTTACGTCCCTAAAACATTGAGGGAAGCAAAAGATGATAAGGGTAGTAAGATTGACAACGATGATTCACGAAACTACGATTGATAACCGAGAAAATGCTCTATTTTTACAGTCGGTTAGCTATTTGCAAGAAAAATCAGCCGGTCCCATCAATAAGAGCTGAAGCCCAAATAAATAAAGCCATTTGAAACTAGCAAAAAGCACAGGAAGAACAGACCCCAGAAGGGACAACTTTATTTCTTCTATTAAAAAAACCGCAATAAACAAAAAATCAACCTTACATTGAATTTTAAACATAAAATTAAAAGGGATGGAATTAAGCTCTACATGAACAAACAAAACGAACGAAAACAAAAGGAACCGATATTGAAAAACAATAATCAATGAATAAACTGCAAAACTAGATGGTGATCGGCGGTTAGGCCAGATGAAAATTTTGGCGGTTGAAGAAATATACCTTTGTCGGTTAGTGATCGGTTTACTTCCGGTGAGATCAATCGATCGTATCGGAGTATACAAAGGAGAGACCCACACGCAAGCGCTGTTAGATAGAAGTTGGAAAAGAAAGAGAGGCAAAATGATTGATAAAGTTCGGAATACGGGGGTTAATTCATCAATGGATTCTTTATATTTGCAGACAAAAAGATTTGATAAATAAAAGAAAGATGTGAGAAAGATGACTTTCTTCCAAAATAAAATAAAATTATACTACTATTAACCGCCCTCCAAAGGAAGTAATAAGGTTTTTTTTTGTTTTTTTTTTTTTTTTTTTTAAAGTGGAAGTAATTAGATTTGGAAGTTCATCATTACATATCTTTTTGGTGAAGAAATAAACATCCATATTTTACGTAAAACAATATTATTTAATAGAAAAACGTAATTGCTTTAATTTTTTCCCAAACGAAAGCAATTTATTAGAACAACAAATATAGCACAAAATCACATTGGGATATTTTCATTTCTCCCTCTCCCTCTCCCCTCTAGAAAGCTCTCATCACTAGGCCTCTTCCATTTTCGCCGCTACTTTCGGCGCCGGCGGCAATTGCTGTCGGCGTCGGGTTTTATGTTTTTCTTTAGCCTTTTCGTCTTTTCCTTCTTTTCTGTTGTCCTTGCTGCCTTTTTCCGCTGGTGATTTGCTCTCTCCCCTTTAAGCTCGCCGTGTTTGCTAATGGCGGATGGGGGTTGTTTGGAGTTGGTGGTGGTTGGTGGGGTTGTGAGTCAGCAGGGCTTTTGCGGATCTGAGGTCCTCCATGCTCATATCTGGTGCTGATGGTGGCGTTCTTGATGGATTCCGGTGGAGGTTCAGCGGCGTTCCGGTGGCGTTTGACTATCATGGTCCCCCATGGCAGCCGTTCTCTCGGCGGAGGTGTTAGTTACACTTCTGGGCTCCTCTCTCCGTCCGGTAGCGGCGGTCAACGTTGGCGGTTCATCGTTCACTTCTCTTCCCTGGTTTCTTCGCTTCAGTTCGAGACGGGTGGCATGACTGTCTATCTTACCGGGTGGTGCAATCCATCGCTGCGTGACTTACATAATTCCGTTAAGGCTCCGGGCTCTTAATTGGCGGTTATGGTAGTCGTTCTTTTGACGGAGGAGTTAGTCATCTCTTACGGGCTTCTCTCTCCGCCCGGAGGCGGCGGTCGGTGGCGGTGGCTTCCGGTGGCGACCATCTTAGTTCATGGTTTCAGTTTTGCTGCTTTGTTTTGCTCTTCGGCGGCGCTGCTAGCACATTGTTAATATTGTATTAGTTTGTTTGCTTTTTCTCTGTCTTTCTCTGTAAATGTTGTTTTAGTTCTATGACTGTGTCTGTCGAATAATAGATTGCCTAGATGACCCACGTGTCTGAACGCTTTATTTCGGAAAAATATGCTTTCCTCCTGTTCAACACCCTCAACCCGATCTATTATTCGGCTTTGTTGTAATGTTTGTTGTTTGTTGCGCGGCTAGGCCGCGTTGTAGTGCGGTTTTTGGTCGCGTTGTAGTGCGGGTTTTAACCGCGTTGTAAGTTCGGTTTATCCGATATTAATAAAACTTTCATCTTTCGGGAAAAAAAAATACAGCACAAAGATTACAATCGAAGACAACCTCCGGACCAATATCAAACAACCACCGAAACACCACCAACAAGTTACTAGACACAACCAAACAAATAAAACAAAAGAAAAACAATCACACCACAGGACCTAGATGAAGAGGGTGGTCCATGATTTTTTCGTGCTAAATTATTAATATACTCCTATATATTAATATTAAACAATTATGTATGTATATTATTTTAAACATTTCTTAATACAATTGTTTTTTTAGTTCAATTGGTAAATGGCATTATAATTGACCCTGTGGTCATATTTGATCAAAACCCGGCAGCTATATTTTTAACCTTTTTTTGTTTTTTTATTCTTCTTATTCATCTCCTTTTTAGGTTTTTTAAAACCTTTTTTTTTTTGTTTTTTTACTTCTTATTCATCTCTCTTTTTGTTTTTTAAGTAGTAGTTTTCAACTTTTTTCTTTGTATTTTTCTCTTTATTCATCTCTCTTTTCCTTTTTTTTTTTTTTTGTTTTTCTTCTTCTTATTCATCTCTCTTTTTTGTTCTTTTAAGCTGTAGTTTTCATATCTATTAATTTATCATACTAATTCATCACTCTTTTTGTTTTTTTAAACAGTGGCCTTCATAACATGTCTATTAATCCATTATTCATAATTGGTCACGGGTGTATGTGGCTATCAATTTTTCGTATAAAGATACACGCGTCTGTTGTTAATGTTAAATAAAAATAGCTAATACATCTCCGAATATAATGTGACAAAAACCTTCTTATTAACTTTCTTATTTATATATTTGTGAATTTTCGTATTGTGAATTTTCAAGAAAATTTTCGCTGCGATATTTTAGTGAGAATTTTGCCCACACTGAAAAAAATTCATGGGTCCGCCACTGTCACACCAAATACCACGAGCTGGTGATTCTAGTTGACCGTTGTCTTCTTCGTTGGTTCGTAGAAGTTGTGCCATATATATAGTTCTCCCTTTAACTTTCTCTGTTTTCCAATTGAAGCTCGTATCCTCATCAAATTCAACATCTCGACTAACAATAAGCTTTCTTGTTCTTAAGCTATAGACATGGTATCCTGTTGATTGTGAACTATAGCCTAAGAAAATCCCTGTTTATGTCTTTTCATCCAGTTTTCCCCTTTTCCTTTTGGAATGTGAACATAATAGATGGAACCGAAGACTCTAAGATGTTTTGTTGATGGCTTTCGCCCTCACCAAATTTCGAATGGTATTTTGTCTTGAACAGTTTTGGTTGGACATCTTTTTAGCAAGTAAACTGCAGTATGCACTGCCTATGTCCAAAATGTTTTTGGAAGACGTTTCTCCACTAATATAGCTCTTGTTGTCTCCATAACGGTTCTATTTTTGCGTTCTCATACACCATTTTGTTTTGGAGCGTATCCAACTGTCAATTGATGCTCCACGCTTTCATCTTCATAGAACTTGTTGAATTTTTTAGATGCATATTCTTTGCCTCGATCACTTCTTATGGTCTTCATGTGGTGATCACTTTGTTTCTCGACATAGGCCTCATACTTTTTAAATATTTCATATACTTGAGATCTTTTAATGCATAAAAATAAACCCGTAACATTCTAGTATAATCATCAATAAAGAGAATATTGTACTATTTTGTTCATGTGAAGGAGTGCGCATTAGGCCACAAATATCTGTGTGTACCGATTCCAATGGCTCCTCCGCTCCCCAAGCTTTTCCAGTAGGAAATGGTTGTCGATGTTGTTTCCCGAGCATGCATCCTTCGCAAACACGGTCAGGTGACTTTATAGTCGGAGGATCTTTCATCATGTTCTTATGATGTAGTATTTTCAATCCATTAAAATTGTAGTGGCCAAGCCTTATGTGTCATAACCATGAGTCATCAATTCGTGTCTTCATTTATGCATATCTTGCATAACTCCATTGGATCGGAAAGCATTGATTTTCCTTCATTTTTATCTTTGCAATTTGAAGGTGTTCATCTTGCTTACAAGAATCTCCTTTAAAATGCAACGAGTATCCTTCCTCCATCATTTTCCCAACACTCAATAGATGATCTATACTAGATACCAAGAGTGCCTCATTTATGTATCTCTTGCCCTTCTTTGTATCAATGACAATAATGCCTTTTCCCGTCGCCTCCATAAAGTCATAGTTTTCTATCTTAATATTGTTGTGACGGATCGATTAGGAAGAGATGGTGATTGTGAATAAAGATCAGAAAATAAACAAGAAACAAGTATAGAAACAAGAAGAATACAGATTTAACATGATTTCCGGCAATGTGCCGACTACTCCACAGACAAACGGGGATTATTTTATTATCACAGAAAATGTACATTTTACATGCAGTACAGATGGTATTTATAGGCATTGGGAACCCAACCCTAACTGCCTTAACATCCAAACCATGTAATGACTGAAATACCCCAGAAGTAACTTAAAAAATACGGAAACACCCATGAAGATGTGTTCCCCAAGTTTTGCTAAATACCAACTCAGCACAGCAGACTCAACAGTTGATCACCTTGCTGACTTATTCAGCTAACCACCATAGTAGGTTTCCACACAGACTCGACTGAGTATGTCACAAAGCTGACTAGATTCAGCATGCATAGTTTAAGTCACTATTACAAATCTCCACCATAACTTGAACTTCATCCTGACCAACCAGAAATAGATGCACAACCTGCCAAACTTAGAACCCCTACTTCATCCGAGTATTCCCATATACAGATCAACATCTTTGCATGTTCAGCAAGTCTCGACACAACTGAAACTTGCTTCTTAGGACTGGTTTAGTGAACATATCACCAGGATTGACATCAGTCCTGATCTTTCCCACCTTGACCCTTCTCTCATTCCTTAGAAAATGGTACATGACATCAATGTGCTTGGTTATCTCCTGATGAACTTGATCCTTAGCCAAGCGTATTTCACTGAGACTGTCACAATACACCCTAGCTTGGTCTTGATGCAGACTTAGATCATTGACTAGCCCATTTAACCAGAATGCCTCCTTTGCTGCTTCTGTCAGTGCCACATACTCTGCTTCAGTAGTAGATAATGTCAATGTTACCTGTAAAGTTTCCTTTCAGCTTACCATAGAACCACCCAAAGTAAACACATACCTAATCATAGAACTCTTGCTTGTTGGATTTGGATCGAAATAAATGCAAATAAATACTTTAGAGGGGGGTGAATAGAGTGTTGGGTGAAATTATGAACTCTTTTTCGATTATTCAACTCAAGTATTAAGCAACTAAGGCGGAAGTTAACTTAGTCGATTATTCGCTTGTGTTATATACCTATGTGATCAAATAAGTGACAAAATAAAGTGTGACCAAAACAGGATTATTTGCGATTGAAAACAATAGTGTTTGCAGGTTTGTTCAAACGATCAATGCAAAATATCAGCAAACTGATAAGTTGATAGATAATCTGTTTAACCGAAACGACTTGCAGGGTACTTTAATGTATAGTGACATTTTCAGAAAAGTGTCACTAAGGCTGATAAAAAGTGTTCCGCACAGTACGCTTAAAGAGATGAAATACTAATTTAGATTAAGTATTGTATTAGTGCAAGTGCAGAATTACTAGATACACCATAGGTAAAATGCAGCAATGACTACAATATATTCAGGAATGTTCAGGAACTATGATTTGGGGTTTTCAGCAGTGTATTAAATATGATACGATTTGGGGTTTTCAGCAGTGTATGGCTACATATGATACGATTTGTGTTCTGGGCGCATTAATGGTGGTTTAATCAATAGACCCCATACTTTGATTAAGTTCACCACGGACTAATAGTTCAAGTGTATCACCATAAACTTAATCCTCATGTGTGACACACACTAAGTTATATGGCTACATATGATACGATTTGGGGTTTTCAGCAGTGTATTAAATATAAGCACGAAGCAAATAATAAGATGGGAATAAATCTGTCATTTATTAATTATAAAAGCAATTACATAAATTGTCTTTCAACGCTACTTCCAACAATCTCCCACTTGCCCGTAAGGACAAACAACAATTGTCTTTCGGGCACACTATATCTAACAATCTCCCACTTGCCCGTAAAGACAAGCAATGATTGTTTTTAGAGCACCACACCCTTATTCTATCTATCCATAACATTCTCCCACTTGCCCTAAAGCAGATGAGACATATCTCCCAATTTCATACCCGTCAAGCGCTTATCAATGCCATTATATGTCACATGACTTGGTAAACTGATCAGCTAGGTTGTCGGCTCAAGGCGATCTTTTAGGACCGAAACGTCGCCTCTCAGCACGGTATGTCTGATCAGGTGTTACTCACTCAATATGCTTTTGACCTCTTGTGACTGTGAAGATCCTTTGCTTGAGCTACATTTAAATTGTTTCTTTTCATTGCCTTCCAGTGCTCATTTCCAGGTTGAGCCATAAACCTGCTGACAACACTGACTGCCTGAGTCGAATCAGGCCTAGTACAAACCATGGCATACATTAAGCTGCCCACTGCACTAGCATATGGAACTCTTGACATGTATTCGTCCTCTTTAGCTGACTGTGGAGCAAACACATCAGACAGATGTAGATTTGGTGCTATAGGAGTATCTATAGGTTTGGCTGTTGGCATGCCAAACTTGGATAATATCTTTTCAATATACCCCTATTGAGATAAGAACAACTTCCATTGCTTCCTATCTCTATAGATCTCCATCCCCAAAATTTTCTTTGCATTCCCCAAATCCTTCATCTCAAATCAGCCCTGAGCAGATTCTTCAGATCTTGAATATCAGACTTGTTCACAGCAGCTATCAGCATATCATTCACATGCAGCACCAAATAGATGATTGAACCATCCTTCAACTTGTTGTGATAAACATAGCAATCATATGGACTCCTACTATAACCCTACTAAACCATATAGTTGTCAAACTTCTTATACCATTATCTTGGGCCTCGCTTAAGTCCATATAAGGACTTCTTCAACTTTCAAACATACCCTTCCTTGCCAGGAACTTGGAAACCCTCTGGCTGAGTCATATAAATCTCCTTATCTACATCTCCATGTAGAAAAGCGATCTTCACATCCAATTGCTCGAGTTCAAGATTCTAATCGGCCACTATTGCTAACAGCACCCTGATGGAGGTATGTCTGACCATTGGGGAATACATCTCTTCAGATGATTTTTGCAATAACAAACTGAAGAGAATCTATCTCATTAGATTGTGTGCACTAATCACTAGTGCATAAATACAGAGTTTTACAAACCGATTTAGGACAGGTGGCAAAGACATAAAATACCAAATATACCCTCACAGAGAAATACATTTTACTTAACACCCCCTCTCAAATTAGATGTGATGGATAACACATTTAGTTTGCTTCTGAAATGATTAAACTGATGGACTGATAAGGCCATTGTGAAGAAATCTGCTAGCTGTGACTCGGATGGAATGTACTGAACTTTCAGCTTCTTGTTGATAACTTTGTCTCTAACAAAATGCACATCAACTTCTATATGTTTTGTCCAAGCATGATACATAGGATTCTGAGCTAGAGAGGCAGCACCTAAACTGTCACACCAAACAATTGGTGTATTGGGAACTTTAACCCTCATTTCTTTCAGCACCTGCATAATCCATGAAATTTCTATAGTTACATTGGCCAGGGATCTGTATTCAGACTCTGTGCTAGATCTTGACACAACATCCTATTTTTTTGAACACCAAGAGATTAGAGAAGAGCCTAGATATACACAGTATCATGTGACAGACTTTCTGTCAGATGGAAAGCAAGCCCAATCTGCATCAGAAAAACCTTGAACATTCAGATTAGTTCCGGTAGTTATGAAGAGGGAGTACCTCAAGGTTCCTTTGACATATCTAAGAACCTTATTTAAGGTTACCCAATGATCAACTGTAGGAGATTGCATAAATTGGCTTAAGTGGTTGACAGCATAAGTCAAATCAGGTCTTGTGGAGGTTAGAAACTGGAGTCCTCCAATAGCACATCTATAAACCAAGTGTATTTTAGAGGTTCACCTTGATTTGGACTCAGATGATTTCCTGCAGTCATAGGTGTTGTGCTAGGCTTTATATTTTCCATATTTAGTCTTTTCAGAAGTTGACTTGCAAAGTGTTCTTGAGATAAAACCAGACCGTTAAAATCTCTAAAGGCCTGCATTCCGAGGAAGTGAGAAACAGGTCCTAATAAGGTAAACTTAGAATTCAAAAGACTGATAAACTTTTGAATTAGGTTGTCAGAACTTCCTGTAACCAGTATATCATCAACATATATGAGAACATACAGCATCGGTGTGGTGGTTTGAAGAATAATTATCAGCTCTTGACTGAATTAAGCCCCATTCCAACATTTGTGACCTGAGTGCTCCAAACCAAGCTTTAGGAGCTTGCTTCAGCCCATACAGGGCTTTATTAAGTTTACACACAAACTGAGGCTTGTTGGGATCTATAAAACCCTCTGGTTGGGCCATAAAGATTTCTTCATTGATTGAACCATTGAGGAAGACATTGTTATGTCTACATGTCTGATGGACCGCCTGAAAGAAACAACAACAGACAAGACAACTCTGATAGTTGAAAGCCTTAGCCACAGGACTGAATGTGTCTCTATAGTCAACTCCATAAGTCTGCAAGAACCCCTTTGCTACTAGTCTGGCCTTATGCTTCACGACTGTTCCATCTGGTTTTAATTTCAGTTTGAAAACCCACCTGTTTCCTACAATGTTCTGCCCTGGAACAGGTGGTACAAGATCCTAAGTGTGATTTTGTTGTAAGGCATTAAATTCTTCAACCATAGAACCTTTACATTCTAGACAAAGCAAAGCCTCAGACACTTTAACTGGTTCATAGAGATGAGCAGGGAGGTTGGTATGAGTAAGAGATGAGGAGTAAGCCATACTGCCTCTCTAGCTGCTCTTAAAGCTGCTATGTATTCGACCTACAAAGTCAAATTGGCAATGTAGGATTGCTCCAGAATATAGCTCATCACTATAAGAAAACAGTGAGCCCGAGATCAATTAACGATCATCCTTAATCTGACTGTAAGTCAGAATCAGTGTAGTCAACAATACTCAGGTATGCACCTGAATATAGACGCATATTACTCCTCGTTCTCCGAATATACTTGAGGATGCACTATACTTCTACTCAACGTCCGAATCCAAGATTCGACTTTAATTGACTTCAAATAGTTTGACTTTCTCTATCCATAAGAGAATATATCCCATTTTCTCTATATCCGAAGATTGAGAGAATTATTCCGTGAAGGGTTGGGTAGGAAACCTCTCGTTGAATCAAGCATTCGAAAATGCATCATCATCTTAACAATAAGATGAATGGGACACAACCAAAGAACTTGTTCTCATTAATCGACCAAATCAAATTCTAAGAATATAGTCCACTTCTCTAATTCATAGAATCTTGGCTCGTCAGTTTCCGACTTCAGATAACACACACATGTTGTCCTCAACTGTTGCAGTGTTATCCTTTATAAATACTAACGTCTACTACTTTACCAATATTGATTCTCCAGTCTACAAAAGACTCATCAATATTCTGGTCAAGCCCACACATTTCAAACATGTGACTTTTAATGACCTAGAGGTTTGCTTTAATCCATCAATGGGTATAAGCATAGGTCATTGGCTTTAAGCTAAAACCCCTCCGTTCCGAATGAATTCATGCTCCTTTGTTTGGCAAGAAAATATTCAGGGAATCACCCCTATTGAACTTTCTACTTTCCAAGAAGTCAAGCAAGGCCGAGTGGGGAGAGAGTTTCAGGGCATCACCCCTTTTAAACTATCTACTTCTCAGGGAATTAACCCTAGACCACTTGGCTTGCTCTGAAAGTTAAACTTTCTCATTCATTCGTCTCTTCTACACGTAGATCCAATTAATCCCTCTAGGCATGAAACACTCAGGTGGTTCTACAAGAGTGTGAACAGACATGGAGTACCAAAACTCCACTTACATGTTTATGGTTTTAAGCCAACCTCTTATTATCAGAATCCTATACAGTCCTTTCAAAAAGACCGTAGGTTATCAATTACCCCAAGCGGACTGTTAAGTCTGCATAATCACAGCGGGTCAATGGTTAAACCATACTCCCACTGCATTTGAGTGGATTAATATTCTGATATAGTTCAGTATATTTATCAGCGTAACCCCCAACAGCCAATGTTGGATGTGGTCTGATTGTTAGGAGTAAGCCCGAAAGACAATTATCTAATTGTTTTAAGACAGATATAATAATTCATCTTATTATATGCATTCATGCTTATAATTAAGAAACTACTGAAAACCCTAAGTACTTCGTTTATGTAATCACATAACTCAGTGTATGCTATACACAAGAGGATTGAGTTAGTGAGATGTACTTAAAATTAACTTAGTCCATAGCGTTGATTAATCTGAGTACGGGTCTCATGATTAATATGCTAATAATGCGCTCCGAACACTTTAGGTGTGACAGTCTTATCCGTATTTGTTGGTAATAGGGTACCTAGTGGGGCATTTATATATGATGATAATCATATAGGGCTGGACCGATTTGATTTGAGTTCTCGATATAATTCCGTGATCGAGAAGTCTTATCGAATCACAAGATGATCATATATGGATTAATCTCAATCCTGAGGTGATCACAGACAACTGCTTAGACTAGGGTAGAGTTTGATGTGTTAGTAAGGATCACTTCATAGTATGTGGTCCAACACTTCTCGTTGGCTCTATTCTGGAATGATTGAGTAGTCTGTGCTATCACAGTTATGGAATCCATTCCTTCCCTCGGGAAGTTAGACAGATAGTTCCCTTATTTGTTAATCCTAGAAACTGATCGATCCCGGGAGTTCATATTATATTAGTTATGAACTAATTGATCACTAGGGGGTTAATGGTAAATAAGGATAAGAGGTTTCGAGAAGGGTCTACGGAGATATCCCGAATCGAAATGAACAGTCTATGGAGGATTTATCCGTATGTAATGATTATATCAGTGGACGCTTATCAACTCATAGTTGAGTATAAGTTATCTATATTCGGCAGAGTTCAGTTTCGAGTTTATGGTGGTGTAATCCCGGAATTAATAGATTGAATATAATTGTTCGGTCTGACGAAATTTTTTATTTAATTAATTGTAGCTACTGAATATAGGTCCATGGTCCCCGACGTGGCTCCTAACATAACATATGTTTTCTCGTCGTTTCACCTCAATTGTAATTAAATAGTTGGATTGGACTATTTAATTAATATGTGGATTAATTGTTTAGTTGGACTAGATAATTAAATACATGGAAAAGAAATTTTTTCGTGGACTCGGCCCATTGTGTGTAAAAATGCGTGTAGCCCTTAATGCCTAGGGTTTGGGGCGCATTTTGTATTAATTAATTATTGGGAAATTAATTTTCTTGGATAATTATTTAATATATGATTTAATCATTTATTTGTTAAGTGATAAATCATGGAATATTAGATAATATATTTATTTATCCTAATTTGTTTGGGATATATTATATATTTATCTTTTATTTGAAATAAGGATTAATCTAATAATTATCTCTTAATTATTAAATCCTTGGAGGACAAGGATTACTCTCCTATATAAAGAGAGTTCTCTCAAGCCTTATTTACATCACAATTTTCGGTTTTGTAAGTGTCTTGAACTTTGAATTTTCGGCTCATACACTTAGGGTTTCGAGTTGAATAATCCTCGGGATTATTCCGGAAGTATATCGAGGAGGTCCGCCGGCTTGAAACACCATCCACCTGGTGGTGCTTGGAGATACACGTTGAAAGACTTTGGCTTCTCAACTAGGCTCTCAACTAGCTCGGATTGGATTGAAGATTGTTCTTGGAGTTTATTCACCATAAACTGGTAAGAAATCTAACCCCCCCCGTAGGTTAGATATATTATTTTATGTGCTTTGATTGTTTAGATCTAGATCTTGTACTTTCCGCTGCGTAATCGGGTGGATCTTTAATCCATCCGGCGATATTACATCTTACAAGATCAAATCATATAGTAACTTCTTGAGTAACTTAACTTTGTTATTTTATGCATTCTTTAAGAAAGGCTGTGACAGTACAACCGTCATTATTCAATCTTCAGAATCTTATAACCAAACTTCACTCATTGTATTAAGATGTTTACGATCAGTCACCATATAAACGTGTATGCAAAATCTCTATTCCTACCTTCAAGCATAAATGCTAAATGCCTCTATTTGCGGAAGTGGAGTAAATTTAATTCACTCCTTATCCACAAATTCATAAGCACCTTCTAGGTAGATTTCTCGGTATTACATAATAATGTAAACCGTTATTTTGTAACTAATATCTTAATTGAGTTAAGCAGTGTAATGTAGTATATCAACAACTATACAAGACAATACATGGTTTATCCTTTCAGTGAATTGGTTTCACTAGGAGGTAGGCCAAGCATCAGTGCCAAAACCATGCCATAGCATATATCTGAGCATTGAATACTCGTTTCTCTGGTAATATCGGAGATTCCTCCAAATATGTAGATAAACTAATCGGCGTTTCGAGTAGTCATTAGACAAAATGTTTATTACTCAAAAGCTCCCATTAGCTTGTATCCTTCATAAGACCCCGAAGGTCAATGTGAACAAGTTGTGATACTTCTTCAGCTTTATTACCTTTTCCTAATTGAAAGTAACTTAGTCATTTTTCCTTTGAGATGGTGTTCTTAGACTGGAGATAGGAATCACCCTTAGCCAGTCTTCAGATCTTATTTTTAAGATATATGCATTAATTAATAGATGTTGAAGAATCGTTTATCTAAATACGGAAACCATTTGTCTTAATAGTTTATGATGTGTTACATATACCTTTTCAGCATTATTTAGTGGTTTTGACTTTATCGGACAAAAGTCCGAGTCTCAGAATCATATACAAATGTCATATTCACTTTCTTTGAGGTAACTATATTATCGATTTGAAAGTGAATCCATTCGTTCCAATGAATCTGAAAAATAAAAATAAAATTTTGCGATATTCAAGGATTAAAATCCGAAATTTTGTTTCCTTATATCACTCCCACTTTCTTAGCGGAAATATCTGGCCGTTGTCTACTCTTCATCATGAATGCCCAGCTACCTTGTTCTTACAAAAGAACTTTAGCTTCTGAGTCAATTTATTCTTCGGTTAAAAAGTTTCTAAGGATTCAAAGGTTACTGATCCGAAATCACTTTCCTTATCCTATATTTTCTCTTATATTAATATTTCGGTTTAGCCTTTAACTTATTTAGTTATAGATGACTTATATGTATAGACATTTACCTTCCCATTCTTAGCTTTCTTTAAAGGAAATGGCCATGAACTAGCAGTTCATTTGAGTAGACACTACTCGTGAACTGTGGGATGTCTAGTGAGATTGATACCAAAACATTCTCGTCATCTTTGAACTAATTTCATTTGTCTTTCGTTCAAAACGAGTGACATCGGTGACATACTCATCAATATCACTTAAGTTTGAAGGCTTAAGAGGGAAATCCTCCACAGAAAAATTAATTTACATTCTTGATTTATGAGTTCAACGTTCTTGTTACTTTTCCACTTTTACGAAGTCATCATTAGTCAATTTATCGTGTTTAGTAGTTTAGATACTTTGAGATGATATGTAGTTGTGAAAATAAATCATGACATAAATATAAATCAAATCATACACCACAACAAAATATGATTTTAGGAATAATAAACGTGATGTCATGCATGTAGTTTTTCTACCATTCCAAGGATTTAATCTCACATCATACCGCTGCCGTATGGTCGGTATCAGTATAATGACGATTAAATTGAGACAATCTCTCTCAACAATTAACCATTAAGAATCAGACATCTTTTATTTAACTGTTGATTACCTTCCTTTTTCAGCCAAGATATTTCCACAAAATATCCTTTTGAGTGTGACATACTATTTTAGATCTCAAAGTACGCCCCGAGTATGCCGCCGCAGGGTCGGTCAGTAACTCGACGAGTACCCAAAATCCTATCCTTTCGGAGACCAAGCCTTGAATTTTGATAGGGTGAAGGCCATCCGCAGGGGGCCGTAATCAAAGCGGCTCGAGGCGTCACCCTTCTCTCACGTGCTTGTGTCAACAGTAGAGCCGTGGGGTCGGTTGTCACCTTCCCCGCTCCCACTCGTTATTTTGAAAATTAGGTTCATTAGGATTTTAGATTTTTCTAACAATCCAAAAACAATAGATCATGAATATTTAATTTAATCCTTTCACTAGTTTATCGGTCCTAAATACCGACTAACTAGTGTCACTATATTCACGATTTTCAAATTTTATGGATTTATAAATTCTTTGTGTAGACGCTACACAATTAAAATTCACCATGAATTTTATAATCCTAATCCATTAGGACTTCATGAATTTTCTAATAATTCGAAAAACAATAAATCACAAAATTTAAAGCTCTCACTAGTTTATCGGTTCCAAATACCGTCTAACTAATGTCACCTTATTCATGATTTTCCAATTTTCCGATCATTTAGAAGATTCTTGTGTAGACACTACACAACAAAAATTCACCAATGAATTTTATAGTCCTAATTTTATCATGATAAAAAAATTAGGATCTTTGAATTTTTCAATAATCGAAAACAATAAATCATAAAAAGCAATCACCAACTTATCGGTTCCAAATACCGTCTAATGATGTCCAATTTTTCATGATTTTCCAATTTTTTTATTATTAAAATCCTTTTCATGTAGACACTACATAATCAAAATTCACAAAGAATTTTAGATCCAAAACCAATTTACCCCGTAAATTTTTATTTCTATCATGTGAATTTTATATCCCGATAAAATTCCGTTTCCTTTACTTAATTAAATTTATTTTTCTAAATTAATTATCATGTTCATACATGTCTAATTAATGCCAAAATTAATTTTCTACATGTATGCATATGCTAGGAGTGAAATTCATGAATATGATGCATGGCATGATTATATCTCATAAATAATGACAAAAGAAAATAGATGCGAAAAATAAACCACTTTGATGGACCGTTGGTACCCCCGTATCTAATCTATAAATAAATAAACCCTAAGCATAGAATAAAAGTTAATCTACTATATTCTTCAGCCGCTTCAGGTATTTACTTTTCTGCTCTTGTTCCTTTATCAAAAATTGCGCCAGCTGAGTTGGTAAGAGTCTTTTCTTCCTTCATCACCACTCGAGTTTGAATCCTTGCAGCAGCATCCCCCCCCCTTTTTTTTTCCCATTTCATATTTTATTTTATTTTTGTTGTTCGTATTTTTTTCCCGTTTTGAACAGAAAATTAAAAAGAAAACGAACAATGGAAGGAAAAAAAATTTCCAGAATTAATCCGGCCAAGGGGATTTGAACTTAAGTCTGCAAACCATTGAAACTGTGACTTGACCACTACGCCGGTGTTCAAATTTGATAAAGAATGCATCCTATTTAAATAAATAGGGATCGGCTGATTTAAAATAAATGCATGAAATTAAATTGCAAAATTAAATTACATTATGTCCTATACCCGGGAAAAACGGGTTTACAATAGATCTAACGGTAAACAGGGACCAACCCCAATCCATCTCGTCAACCAAAACATTCAAAAAAATAAAATAAAAGATGCAATATTTATTCAATTCCACTCATTATTAATTAATTATGTAATCAAGATCGCAAAATCGCTTTAAACTGTCTCTGATACCACATTCTAGATATACAGAAACCCGAATCCGGATCCGATCCATAATTGGATCGTCATATCTGATTCACAGCACCGATCGAGACGCTCGATCATGCTCAGTGGAAGCTACGAATTAGATTCGTTTGCGATTTTACCACGATATGATTCGCATAATAAATTAATCTACAAGAAGGTGAGTAGATTTACCCCAACCGGAGAGAAATAGCAATCGACCAAAGGGAGAAGCCGTGATCTTCTGGATTGTATCTCCAAGCGACGACTGGTGGACCTCGATCCTCGCCGCAGAACCTCCTCGAATATGCAAAAGAAAAACCCTAGGTTTTTCTTCTCTTAATGACTAAGGCAAGAAACTAATTTTTCTTCCTTTATTTGTGAACGTGGCGCAATTAATGATGTGATATTGTGTTGGGAGGAACTCTCTTTATATAGGGAAATAACTAGTCAAAAGAGTTATCATTTTCACACCACAATTACCTATTCCCATAAGGAAAAGATATTTGCCATAAGATAAGAGATAATTCCTTAAAAAATCAATCTCTTATTTTTCCAATAATTATCTAACAAATAGATAATTAATTAATTACACATGTGACATAATCTAGAAAATTTCTTTTCCTAATTATCCACAATAGGGGCGCCACTTTTTTAGCCATTTTAATAAAAAATGTCTTTTCTATTTTAAATATTATTTACCAAATAAATAATATTTCAAATTCATTAAATAGACCAACTATTTAATTTATTCTCAAGGTTCCATAAAACAAGAAAACACTCGCGTGTTAAGAGCCAACCCGGGGACCATGGACCTATAATGAGTAGCTACAATAAATTGAATAAAATATTCATCGAACAGAATATTTCCACTCAACTTATTAATTCCGGAATTACGCCACCATAAATCCGAAACTGAACTCTATCGATTATATACATAACTTATTCTCAAAACGTCGAGTCGAGTCGATAAGTGTCCATTGATATAATCATTACATATAAACTAACCCTCCATAGACTATCCGTAATGAAGCGAGATTATTTCCGTAAACCTTCTTCAATACATCTTATCCTTATTTACCATTAACCCACTAGTGATCAATTAGTTCATAACCAATACGAACTCCACGGATCGATCAGTTTCTAGGATTAACAAATAAGGGGATTGTCTTTCTACTTCCTGCAGGAAGGAATGAATTCCATATTTTTGAAACACACACTTCTCACTCAATCCAGAATAGTGCCAATGTGAAAGAGATTTGGACCGCGCCTCTTAGCGATCCTTAACGAACACATCAAACCCTATCTTGAAAAGTAGGAGTCTGTAATCACTTCAGGATTAAGGTTAATCCATATATGATCATCTTGTGGTTTAATGAGATTTCTCAATCACATAATTATTTGAGAAACGCAGATTAAATCGGTCCAGTCCTATATGACTACATCATATAAATGCCCCACTTTAAACCAATATCGGCGGTCCGGATAAGACGGTCACACCATAAAGTATTCTGGGTGCATTAATGGTGGTTTAATCAATAGACCACATACTTTGATTAAGTTCACCACGGACTAATAGTTCAAGTGTATCACCATAAACTTAATCCTCATGTGTGACACACACTAAGTTATATGGCTACATATGATACGACTTGGGGTTTTCAGCAGTGTATTAAATATAAGCACGAAGCAAATAATAAGATGAGAGTAAATGTGTCATTTATTAATTATAAAAACAATTACATAAATTGTCTTTCGGGTGCTACTTCCAACAATCTCCCACTTGCCCGTAAGGACAATCAACAATTGTCTTTCGAGCACACTATATCTAACATCTACTTCTTGATTAGATGATCATTGGGAAGATTCTCCACCAAGTTCCAAACTACGACGAGTTTGACTACATTTCTTCTCTTTAACCAAATCCCTAATATACATATTGATATCCGGAATGATGCGAGTGCCTTTCCTCGACAAGAACGGTTCATAAATACAAGAGAGAAACAACAAGAACACAATCAAGTACACTTGGTAACTTACCAAAGAGGTAAGCATCAAAAACAAAATAGAAATGAGACTAGAAAAAGATTGACCTATTCTCAAGAATTTTTAAGCTAGTATAAGTATCAACCGTTACACAATCCCCAGCAATGGCGCCAAAAACCTGATCGGGACTTTTCTAGGTTTCCAATCTTACCGGCAGTGTACCGGGTCAATTGTAGTCTAGTTTAGTGGTCAAGGTCGTATCCACAAGGATTGTGAGGTACACCGAAAAGCTATTATTATCTTGATCTAAGTCGCAAATTAACAAGAAGCTAATGTTTCTAGAAATCTACTACTAAAAGGGTGATAAAATGCTAAAAGAGCTAACCAAGATAATGCATTGATCAAGCAAACCTCTATTAGCATCATGAGAATGAACTACCTACCAACCTTCCATTAGTGTTCAAGTGTGTGTTATCGGTGCACTCCTATGCTAGTAGCTTCCCCTCATACAAGTGAATGAAATTACTCTATGTCTTCTCCTTGGTCTAAGTGTCCTAGACCTAATGATTCAACATGATACGCACTTGAATGAAATGACAATGTCAATACTCCCCAGATAAGAAATCGAATTCCAATTAAGGTCAATTTTACCTTCCGGTTTTCCTATTCCTTCTCCCACACCAAGCATCTCCTTTCGGTCTTAACTAAGTGTGTGTGTGCTAGTGCTAGGTGATCAATCTAACACCAACAA
This sequence comes from Gentiana straminea, assembly GCA_036785695.1. Taxonomy (NCBI): domain Eukaryota; kingdom Viridiplantae; phylum Streptophyta; class Magnoliopsida; order Gentianales; family Gentianaceae; genus Gentiana; species Gentiana straminea. The sequence continues at coordinate 1,021,847 of JAVUPR010000100.1, forward strand.
GCAATTCAACGAAAATAGGAAAATATAACAACGACACATGAAACTATGAAATACAAACTAACATTCCCAATCAACCAATAGAGATTATTAACTATCACAACAACATTATCTTGGCTAGTAGAAAACTAGCCACTCATAACTAAGAACACCAACATGTCAAAATTAACATTCATAGTTATAAGAACACTTAAATCAAGGTAAAGGCTAAGAATTTTACCAATCACAATCTATGAACTCGAAATTGGAGACCTTCATTCAAACTCAAAACATTCAATTGAGTTGATACACAAGTGTTAATCTAGCTTCAACAAAAAAGTAGTAGAAATCAAACTAGGAATTCTTAATGATTACACTTGCAATTAAGAGCTAAATTTTGGTTAATTTTCAGCTAGAAGATCCCCTTGGGGCGGTGGTGCCGCCAAGATCCAAACTAGAAGAGAATGGGTGGTTTTCAAACTAAATCCAAAAAATGATATTTTATGCTGAAAATCTGCTTTTCCCGACGCTTGGCGTGCGTCACTAAAGGTCTGGCGTGCGTCAAATACAAAGACAAACTCTCTGTATAGCTACAGAGACTTTCGGCGCGCGCCACTATAGTAAAATGTGATTCAAGATGTGTAGTAAAATGTGGTTTCCTCCAGCAGCTCAGTAAAATGATCATAACTTGAGTTGTAGAGCTCCGATTGATGTGATTCAAGTTGCGTTGGAAAGCTCATTTCTAGATCTACAAATCTCATGAATAAGTCTCCAAAAATACCTCTAAGTTGGGTCAAATGTCCATTGAAGATATGATACGGTAGAAACGCTAAGGACAAATGATCCGTTTGAATTTGATAGCTTCCGGCATGCTCTTCTAGCCCTCAAAAGAGATGCTAAGCTCAACACGTGGCGTCACTCAGGGTCTTTGTTAACGTATAATCCTGCAATACAATACAAAAATACCAAGCGTAAACCCGACACGACGCTCCGGTTACTATAACCGGTACAAAACCAATCAAAATATGATATTTTATGTAATAATTACTATCTACACATTTGGATTAAACAAATCAAATAATGACTCGAATTTCTATGAAAAAATCAATAAACACATAAGAAATGGGGGTAAAATATGGTGAGTATGTAAAATAGGGTATGGTAAGGTAGGGGTGAGTGATAGTGGAGTAGAGTTGGTAATGGGTAAGGTATGTATGATGTCGAGGGTAAGATATGGTGATATTGGGTAGGGTAGGATAGAGTGTTGGGTAGGTTATGGTAGTGGTGAGTAGGGCTGGGTGAGAAGAGAGGTAGGGTGCAATGGGGTATGACATAGGGCTACCCCACCCCTTCGTCTATATCCTACCATATGAACCATATCATACTCTACTCCAGCCAACCTTAATTCACTACCATGCTCTACTCATCACTCAATGTGTCATCTTTTATATAATTTTTTTCATTTCAATCTTGCATATTTCAAACGCAGTAATATAATTACTTTATTCCATTACATTCCATTTCGCTCCTATTATTTTATTCCATTCAATTTCATTTCCTACGTAATACACATTCCAATAAATCTTCTTTTCATCATTCGAAAAAATTCTTCTTTTAAAATATATGTTCTCCCGTGCAATGCTAAACGCAAAAATATAACGACAATTATTGACATCAGTATAACTTTTGGCCATTTTGTGTTGTCTGTTTTTGACTCTATCTGACGCCGGAAATGAATACTAATCTTAAATAAAAGAATTTTAATAGCAAGCATTACAATAAGTTTGAAGGGTCTTTGTTTTATAGTACATATTGTGCATATTAATTGAATATAATCACATTATTATACGTCCCCGTGCAATTCACGGGTTATTGACTAGTATATATATATATGGGTTTATACGGATACGGATTAACCGAAAACCGAACCGAGGTCATTTGATTCAATTTGGTTCGGTTAATAACTACTTTCGGTTCGGTTTCGGTTAGTATTATAGAGAAACCGAAATTTTCGATCCGGTTACGGATAACTCTATAAATTATCCGTAGCCAAACTGAAAACCGAATAAAAAACCGAACCGTTAACCGGAATTGAATTGAAAATTGTAACCGAAATACCTATAATTAATTAACTAGTTCCATAATCAAAATATTATAAGCGTTTATGAAAAATTGCATATAACCGAACCGTTGTCCGAACAAATTTTTAACCGAATTAAAAATTCGAGTAAAAAGCAAACCGTTTATAACATAATAGAATTGTTATTTTTATTTCAATTTTCGATTAACCGAACCGAACCAAACCGTTTATTTCGGTTCGGTTCAACTCGGTTACCTAAAACAAACGGTTCGGTTTCGGTATCAAATTTCAATTAATCAAAAATTTCGGTTCGGTTTCGGTAAGGCCATTAACTGTACCTAACCGAAACGTGTACACACTCTCTCTCTCTCTATATATATATATACATCTATCTATATATATAAAGAAGAGCACTTTTAACCCAATTACCCGTAATTTTGATCCAAACCCGGAAAAGTTTTTTTCTTTTTCTTTTTTTCCTTCTATTACAACCACTTCCCTCTAAACCACCTCCCCGAAAAATGCTCATATGAGACTAAACACATCCCACCTTCTCATGAGTAACAACATAATCCTAACCACCTTAATTCATTTCAATTTATCTACACACTAAATTTCAAACAAACCATGATTTTGCTCCTTAAATAAAACCTTGATTCTGCTCTTCAATAAAATTAAAAGTGAAGATTTACCGATGCAAATTTTTTTTTTTTTTTGAGAACATTACCGATGCAATTAGGTATACCATTTTAGCAATAAACCCCAATCTAACCCCATTTGGTGTTTTTTTTAAAATTTTTTTAACATCTTTTATTATTATTTCAAAGCTTCTATAATGGCTGGTGAAAAGAGACAAAGGGAGAAGAAATCAAGAAACTGGCACCAGAGGACAGAGATCATATCAACTATTTTCTAAAGGTGACCCCTTCTTTTGATATTTTATTTGTTTGTTTTTTCAAGTTGAAGACATGATTTGTGTTCCGATTCATTTATTGACTTCAATGGAATTTTTTTGGTGTGTCTGTGAAATGGAATGTCGTTGTGTTTGTATATATATTTTGTTCCTCTAAATTGATGGGAGTTGGGAAACCCTATTTTAGATGTATTTGTTTACATGTATCTGCTGAACAACTATGGTATCGGGAACTTTTTTTGCAGCAGTCCAAAGGGGAATGTCAAAGAGAACCTCCAACCAGATTTGAAAAGTAGCAGATGCAGGGGCGGACGCAGGATCTCGAGTAAAGGGGGGCAATAAATTTTTTAAAGACAAATAACAAATTTAAGGGGGGCAAACTATATGTATCGTACAAATTTTAGTGTATTTTTTTGGGTTAGGGGGGGGGGGAACTGCCCCCCTTGGCTATATGTAGGTCCGCCACTAAGCAGATGCATGAGTTATATATTAACCAATCTCCTTCGAAGGTACTTTGAAATTTCAACCTCTATTGTTTAAATTACAATTCCTTAAATAATTGTTTTCAGTTTTGTCATACATTATCCATTGCTTATGTTGATTATAAATTGCTTCTTTACCTCACTAATCAAATTGGTTGATTTTTTGTGTGATTTTTTCTCTGTGTGTATCAATAACTACCGGAAAACAAGTAATATCATCAATTTCATGTAAAATAATCAACCACCGCGTCTTATTCCAATTCTTCTAATAAAATTTTCTCAATATGAGTTTGATGGCTACTTTTTAAAAATTGGTTATTCAATTTCGATATTATTATTCCTAACTATGCAGGTTGGGAAATGATTGTATAAGTATGACACAGGGCTTAGAAGCTCATGCTTCAACATTGGCTTGAAGCTGTAAGCGTATTTTTGTATACTTATCTTAAACAACCAGGAGATTGGCAGCTAGCCCGCGACTATCCTTGCTTTCTGAATGGTGGCCTCTCAATCCGGAATAAGATTATACCCCTAAAAAAAAAAGATTATAGTTGCATTTATTTTGAATTAAATTTATAGTTAAAATTATATGTACAAAGCAATGAGATTTTTTCTTCCTTTCAGGTGTTGGGAGTGCATCTTCATTTGCATTCAGTTTTGTTGGTGGTTTGATCTTATATTGGGGGGGGGGGGGGGGGGGGGGGGGGCCGAGTTGCAAGTTTTGGTTCATTCCTTAGATTTGCTTATTAATCATATTTTGTTAGTTTTGTTCGTAATATTTGTTATTTATGTTATAACTTCATGTTTGTGATTGATGTACTATTGGAAAAGTGAATACAAGTGCAATTTATGTAACTCCTAAAAAAAATCAAATGTTGGTGCTGGAAATATTCAAAGCATATTCATTTCAAGAGATGTCCAAGGCAGCCTCTAAAGTTGGTGGCAATTGTATATAACACAAACAACCATTAAGCACAAAATTATATATATTAATAATGCTTATAATGTTTGGTGGAGAATACTTTTACCGCAAATCATCTAATAGTTAACCGAATATTACCTAGATTCCAAAAAGCATGTTGAGAAGAGTTCATTGCTTAATTTATCTTAAATAGGAAGTACTATTTAATTGTGCATGTTTGGTACCACTATTTTGTCATTTTATGGTTTTTTTTCCTCCCTATACAAAAACGACGTCGTTTCTTATCATTCCTATTTAAGCAGATACCATTGATACGTGGCCGCTGGTAGCCATTGTAATAGGCTTCCCAAGTGCCATGTCTTTGAATACATGTTGGCCTGTGGTTTCCCCGTCGCTTTGTTCCTCCAATAGTTTCTTGCTCAGTGTTCTCCATTGTTGTTATGGTGACAGGTATGAAATGCCTCCGTCTTCACATACTTCAATTGATTTTTGGAACCCCATCGCAAGTTTATCTAAGAGAACAAGTTTTTCTTGTGCTTTTTCTTTTTCTACTCTGTGGTTTTGGATGATCCGTTATATGTTATCCCTGCGTGTATAATAATTTGTGCGTGCATCTGCTGTGTTTGTGGGCTGAGAAAGAGAAGAAGGGGCCGGATTGGGCAACTAAAGCTCAATCCATCCATCCGGAATTCAGGAATTTTATTCTGATGCATCCATCCGAGTTTCAGGTTTGTCTATGTGTTGTTGTAATAATTTCTACGGAATTCCTAATTCATCTGAATTATTAGATTAAATTCCTTGCTCTTGTGGTTTCTTATTCTCCTGGTGCTGTAGTTTATTTTTTCGTGTTTACTGATTGTCATCGATAATTTTCTCAGGGGAAAGAAATCTTCTTCGTGAGTAAAAGAAAATTTTTCACTGGAATCAATGGCTCCCCCGTGGCGTCTGAAGGACCGATGTCTGTGATGATCCTTCCACCTCACCATTGCTTCTATTGTGATATACTCCAGTTTGCCGGATTTTGGAATTTAATTTCAATCCATCCATCCTAGATTCATGTTAAACTCTACTGTACTAAATTTTGCACAATTCCTACTTCGTCTCAATTATATTAAATTCCTCCTTGTAGTTTTTACTCTCCTGCGGCTGTGGTTTGGTTTTTTCCATCTCCACCGATTCTAAGCGAAGAATTTGTGAGAGGAAAGAAATCTTCTTGGTAGGTAAAAATAAATAGGCTATGCTAACAAACAGTAGTATACATATTGGTTTTTTTTTATTTCTCGTTTCTGGATTATTTTGTCAGGTCTGCCAAATCTTGTTATTCTTCTTCCATTTTAATCTCCCTGCTTTCGTTTCCTGGTGTACTGTGCACATTCTCTTCTTCTTTTGTCTCTGATAAAAGGTTGTTGTTTATGTTGTATGGAATGAGTACGACTACAAATTAAGCCAAATTTATGCTGACGGTGGCATGTACCAGGTTCATGCATTCTGTCAATACAGTTTGTATGGATTTCAAAACTGATATGCCTAGATTTTGCTCTTAGCCAGTTTGCTTTTTTATATATTGATAGAACAAAGTTTCTTAGAACATTTATTCATGTGCATGTTTGTACCATTTTGGTTTTACTGAACTCTGTTAATAACTTCTCTTTGTTAGATTTCCCATGTCCATGACACTCAAAAGAATCAAATAAATTAGAGCTAAATTAAATTGCTACTTTTGGTGGTGAGAAATTGCAAGAGCTGAATGTGATGTGATATCTTGAAGGTTTGAAGGTGAACATGACTGGTGGATTAGTTTATTTAATTTTTCCTTTTCATAGAGTACACTATGATTAACATGCCTACACTACCAATTATAATCCTTTCATAATGAAATCTTCCACTGACGTGAATGACCAAATGTCCATCATTGACAATTATTTTGCTTTTGAAACCATTTACATCATTTGATGTGACCCTTCTTGGTTTATGGCTTGAGCTTGGTGTGTTATCATGTTGCTCTACATGTATGTGTTTGACATTTACAAAGAATGAATTCGGGAAATAAAGATGACTTGCAGTCTTTTGACAAGTTGATCACTGCTTGTGATAGATTTTTTCGGACCATTGTTACTCTCTTTTATAGCCATTTCGAATGAAGATCAAACAAAATCTCATTGGATCCTGTAGAGTCTTTTTTTTGTTGTTGGAAGAATATAGTGCCTCTTCTTAAGTCCATGTTTTTCCTTATCATTTTGGTGTAGGAAACAATCAAATCAAGTCTGGTTTAAACATATGGTGTTGATCCTGAATATTGTTTGGCTAAGTGCATATATGTACTGCTAAAAATGGAATGCATGTTCTAAATTGTAGTATCCATTAGCCTTTAAATGTAGTATCCCATTGGGTTTAAAAATAGGTGCAAACGTGTGTTTGATACCATGAAGATGTATTCAAGATTTATTTAGTAGTAGTTGTAGTCAGTTTTTTCCCTTTGTTGGCATCATTATGTTTGAATGAATATATTTGTTTCTGATAGTAAGTTTTGTTTATTCTAACATTTTGTTTATGCGAAAGAAGTTTTCTTACCCTTGTCAATGGGTGGGAACGCCTCTTTCAGCTAGCTACAATAGGTTTGCCTGCAGAGGAGAATCCATTTGGGGTTGTTATTGGTGGGATCATGTAAGCTGCTTCTTTCTATCAATTCTAGCTTTCCTTTATGTCCTTGCATATATTTTCTCTTGGCCATGTTATTTGACTGTAAAAGTTTATGGGCTGGTGGATGTGTGGGTTATGATGTCCTCTTTAGATTATAAAAATTCTAAAATACACGTGTTGCCTTCTTTCGGGGTCCGTCTTGAAAATACGTCTAAAAAATCTATCCAAAAGAAGTACACATACAAAGTGACAAGGTACTCAATCCAAGAAATTTACCGCACTTGAAACCCACAGAAACAGATAGCATTACGGGCGAACAAGACATGGATGGGAAAAGCGAAAGAGCAGAAAACGAAGGGAAATACATTGGCGTGTCTTTAGTTAAGTCATTCAACCTTAGAGTACATACCACGGGTCACCATAATATCAACTTTTCACACACATGTACACTCTACCGCCCACATATGATGTGCACGTTGTACCACAGTTTGTATTGGTTCGTTAAATAGAATCTGTAACACGTGCGAAAGCTTACGGGCTTTGCACTACCCTACAGCAACCAGACAGTAAGGCACTATTATCCTTTTTTTTCCATTTCAACATCACTATGCATGCTTTGCATAAATAGAAGCACAACATAATCCAGATGAGCAAGGCAAAGCTGCAACTGACACAGAAGTAGGGGAGAACAAGATCAAATCCAAAGCACCCCTGGACCAAGGCACATAAGAAACAACTGCGCACTTCGCCAAACAGCCCGTTGAAGAAGCTAAATTCAAACAGAAAAATTTCGACACATAACATCACAAATGAATCAGCCGAAACTATAAACTGGTAAAAATATAAAATAAAGGGCCTACCGTGCATCGCACGGTACGCCTTTCTAGTAAATAATATATGATCCAATGTACAATACCAACATATTTCAACGGATTCCAAAAAGCATGTGTGGTACTTTTTTAACGGGAGTTGCTATAGGAGACACTTGGATCTCATCTGATGATTTGACGGTATCCGTTCTCATTGAGATGGAACTTCGTTTTTTGGTTAAAGTTGAATTTATTTCAGAGGCATTGATCATTTTATTTATGCAATTCATTGTAGGTGATGTATATGAGACATATGAAGAACTCTTGACTCTTGAGCAATAAAATTGAAGGTAATGAAACAAATCCTACAGATCACACTGTTCTTGGATATAATGATTAATGAGATACCAAATTCTACCTAATGGTATTACTGTGATCCTTTAATGGGAATTGTTGAGTACAACCTGTGACGATGTACTTTCTAATCTCTATAGACAATAATCGAGTTTACAATTCCAAATAGCTGACCCGACCCAAACCTGAGTTTCCAAAAAAAAAAAAAACATGCTTTACTTGCAAAACAAAAAAAAAAAAAAACAAACAGCAGTTCATCCCACGTCAATTCTTATGGAAAACCCTCCACGTTCCACACAAACCCCCTCCCCCCACGTCTCCTCCTAAATTGAAGCGCTGGATTTCTGGGATCTATCATCTGCCAAACCGAGTCAAATGGTGAGTCTATTTTACGATGATTTGTACCTTTTCTGTTAATGATATACTTTTTTCTCGCAATATAATCGGATTTGAACGCTCATTCACTATGTAAATGAAGTTGGTATTCGATCCTTTTTACTTGAATCGAGATTTTCATCTCCCTGACTGTTTACTGAGACACCAAATGGGCTTTAACCAAGCATCTTTTGCCACTGATGTCGGTTCTTCTTTCCTATTATACTTTGATTTTTTGAACTTTGTATAGGATGACGTGTCAATGCCTTGTACTCAACTCCATCCATTTATACTGATGCAAAACACGCGTCGAAAGATTCCTGGCCTCTCAAGATTAATGATTACTTCCCGTGAGAGTCAGCTTAGATTTCTTTCAAAACTTCACGTACCGTCATTCCCACGTTTCCACGGCCCAGAACATCTAAGGGCATCACAAACCTGTTATTGCCTCAAACTTCCGCGGCCTAAAAGGCCGTAGTCCCTCTAAGAAGCTAGCTGCGGAGGGAGGTTCCTCTGCCAAGCCCATTCCCTTGGCTGTGGTTTCGCTGAATAGTAGACAGGGACAGTGGAAATCTCGTTAATCCATTCATGCGCGTCACTAATTAGATGACGAGGCATTTGGCTACCTTAAGAGAGTCATAGTTACTCCCGCCGTTTACCCGCGCTTGGTTGAATTTAACACGGTAACACCCCACGATTTTCTACCGCTACTCCACCCCACGTTTCCTCTTCTCATATTCTAAGTTTCGCTTCTACATTCGAAATTATTCGTGCATCATTACAATTAGATTGGGGTCATTGCTAATGAAATTTTTTTCTTTTATCTTAAATTTTATGAATGACGATTTCATGTATGGGTGCGTTTTTTGTTTGAGTTCAATTGTGCAGTTGGAGTTGGATTTTACTTGCAGCAGAAACTATTTGGCGTTACGACGAGACAGAGATCAAGACCGAGATTGGGATTTCTTTGGTAAATTTTTTTATTCATTTTATGATTTTTTTTCCGAACTGATTCTACCAATTCTCGATGAACAATCCAGTCATCATGATTATTACGAAGGAAAATGCTTTTTGCCTTAAAAATTGAGATATTGCACTTTCATGTAAAACCGAGCGATTCTTTTTCCAGTTTATCTTTGTTTTGATTTGTATTGTGCAATTGGTCTGATTGAGTATGAAATAATGAATGCAGACCGTGCGCGGCTATGGATGAGCAGATGCTGGATGTCGCTAAAAACAAAGGTATCGGTGTCCGGTTTCCGTTTGTTTTCTTCGACATTTTGTTTTCTTTGATGTGTATGTATCATTTTATTTTCATTGATGTATATTCATCACTTTGTTTTCTTTAATGTATTTGTATCAGTTTGTGTATCAGTTTGCTTTGTTTCCTATACTCGAGCTTAGGTCATGGGCACACCCGGGTATATATGGCCGGTGGTGGTGATAGAAGTGGTTGGAAGGGGAAGACGGAGCAGCCGAGTGCCTTGGCTTTGGAATTTTTTATTCTTTTTCCTGATCATTTGTTTGGTTTGCGATGCTTACGATGTATCTCTTATTTCCTCTAATGTGGAATGAATCACATGATGATGCCAATGTTTCTATGAGCTTTTCCATTAACCACTATTAATTACAAATTTTGTGTCATTTGATTGATTAATTATAATTGCACTCCAGTTTCGGTCATTCTTCTGATAGGGAAGTGTTAACAACTAGAGCTGAAGCCTCTAATCCTTGCTGCATTTTGAAGATTTATGGAATTATTTACAAACAGATTGGTAAGCAAGACGTTTTTTCTCCAGAGAAATGAAATAGTGATTCAATTTGCTTTGCTTCAGTCTGACAACTGATAGCTTTTGTTTGAATTAGGTTTGGACTTGAGTATCTTAGCTTAATCCATCACAAGAGTGATCCTCCACCTCAGCTTTTCATCTATGCTGCCATAACTGGTGGTTTTGAGAGTTCTTGGCAACTTGAGCTGTCAATTACTAACAGTGGGAGTAATTTAAAAAAAAAAAGGTTCAGTTTCTAACGCATACATGCACTTTCTCTTTTTTGCGTTTGCACCGAAGGTAGTCTCTTGGTATGAGTATAGGATCGTATGATGTCTTCATCTGTCTCTGAGCTTTTGTGGAGGATTCATAGTATGAGTACTGAAATAAAAGAAAAAATGCAGTTTTTTTTTATCCTATATATGTTTATTGCATGCTTTTAGCTAGGGTCTATCTACTCTTTGTTGTTTTAATGGAATTTTCACTCTACATTCTACAAAGGTATTGGATGCAACTGACGATGAACTTTGGTATCTACTCCTTGGCATTTACTTGATTAACCTACTGATTGGCTTGGAAAACTTTAATTTAGGTGACCATAGTGAGTCTTGCAAGTCTTTTTAAAAGATCATATCGAGTCATGTGAGTCTTTTACGGGTTTTCGGCTTCAAACACATCATTATATTTAAGGATTCTTGGGGATCCGTCAACAAGTATCCGCATATTTCACGTATCATACAAGTCACATCCGCATATTTTGCGTTTCATTTAGTTTCATAGTGGTGCAATATTGTACATACTTAATGATGTTAATATATAATAAAGCAGAGCAGATTTACTCAATTACCTGCAAAATACCCAATTACCCGCAACCGTACCCGCTATACATACTATAAAAAAATTAAAGGCCAGCTGTAGTATATTAAAATAAACAGAAGCTGCGAAAAAAAAATAGAAACAAACAGAATTCGAAAAATACGGAAAAATGTAACCAAAAAAACATAATGTTTTCTTTAAAAAAAACATAAAATACAGATTTTACGAGAAAAAAAGAAATTGTTCGAAAAAAACAGAAGCTGTAGTATATCAACGAAAAACAGAATTTAAAAAATAGTACTACGGAAAAATGTAACCAAAAAGACAGATTCTTTTCTTAAAAAAACAGAAAATGCAGATTTTACGGGGGGGAAAAAAAGATATTATACGGGGAAAACAGAAGCTGTAGTATATCTATGGAAAAAAAAAACAGAATTTGAAAAATAGAAAAATACGGAAAAATGTAACAAAGAAAAGATATTATACGGGGAAAAAATTAAAGGCCGGCTGTAGTATATTAAAAAAAACAGAAGCTGCGAAAAACAAATAGAAACAAACAGAATTCGAAAAATACGGAAAAATGAAACCAAAAAAACATAATTTTTTCTTAAAAAAACAGAAAATACAGATTTTACGGGAAAAAAAGAAATTGTTCGGAAAAAAAACAGAAGCTGTAGTATATCTACGAAAAACAGAATTTAAAAAATAGTACTAAGGAAAAATGTAACAAAAAAAAAAAAAAACAGATTCTTTTCTTGAAAAAACAGAAAATGCAGATTTTACAGGGAAAAAAAGATATTATACGGGAAACAGAAGCTGTAGTATATGAGGAGTGATAGAGTCACAACGAAAGACACAACAATGTTTCACATCAATGATCTACACTATTGATTATTGTGGGACCTAGATCAATCAATATATATGCCCCACAATAATAATGGTGTAGATCATTGTTGTCGCACATTGTTGTGTCTTTTCGTTGTGACTCTATCATTTCTCGTAGTATATCTATTGGAAAAAAAAAACAGAATTTGAAAAATAGAAAAATACGGAAAAACGTAACAAAGAAAAGATATTATACGGGGAAAAAGAGAAGCTGTTTATATCTATGGAAAAAAAAAACAGAATTTGAAAAATAGAAAAATACGGAAAAATGTAATAAAAAAGAACTATTTTGAACTACTCTTAAAACCTTTCAGTAAATACGGAAAAAAATATACCAGAATTACAGAAGGTGTAGTATATCTAAAAAACAAACAAACCGAATTTCAAAAATAGAAAAATACGAAGAAAAAAAATATTTTGAATTTTTTTATAATATCTACCGTTAAAACGTTTCTGTTTAGATATTACTATTTTTTTTTCAAAATCCTTAAAACTACTGATCGAATCCACTACTTATATTGATGTTCCTTGAAATTACTGACCGACTCCACTACTTATATCGTTGTATATACATTCATATGATGTCAACAACTTCATTTCATTTGCAGAATTCCAATACAGTTTACTTTTTTTTCGATTATATTTTGCCATGAGTTGATATGATAGTTGTTTTTGACATTTTATTTTTTGGAATTGTTGTTGTTTGGATTGATGAGACGAAGGATAAGCATAGCAATATTTTTTCATTCATCGTCAGATCAAGGGTGGCGAGAAGAAGATATTAAAAAAATAATTTTTTAATTATAACTTTTTGTCAGGAATTTAATGGTAGTACTATTATTTTGATGACTTTATTGCAGGCACATTACATCCGGATGGAGGAGATGTTATTAAATGCAACACGGTGCACGAAAAGGTAAATAATATATTATTGGACACTAAAAAATAATTGTCAGGATTATATTCCATATATGGTTTGTCTTAAATAAATAAAGAGGTGATGTATTTTATCAAGAAAATAAGATTACTTTAGTTTAATGCTAATATTATTGTTTTATTCGGTCAAAATTGAAGAATAATTTTTTTCATAACCAAACAACCTTTCAGTTTTTTTTATATAGAAAACCTTCAGGTTGTTCTAATTTTTCTTTTTTTGTATTGTGTATCATCATAGGATTTATAAGAATTCTGGAATATGAAATATTTAAATGATTGTTTCTGAATATTTTCAATATCTTCTACCTTCAAGGGTCCTAAAGTTTGTCATTTGCTAGAACACTCATTACAAATCAAAACAGGAAAAAAAAATCTACACTAATTAAAAATCAAAACAGGAAAATGAAAAAGTGAGCCTTTAAAGACACCACACCAAATCTACGTGAGGCACCACAGTGAAGTTTAAAAACAAATATTAATTGCGGTGCCCTCAAGAGTAATAATAGATTTAGTATGGTTCCTTTAAAGCCCCTCTAAAGGCTACTCCTCCTAAAATCTACACTAATAAACATAATCCAATATCCCTTCTACTCTTCTACCCATTCAGATGGAGCCTGGCGATAGGGATATTGTGCCCTCTTTGCTATTTCAACCTTAACGTCCTCCTCTGCTCTCTTTGAGTTATAAAGATTTGTTCTTTTGTGGTGTTAAATGTATTACATTGGCATAAGTCATAATTTTATTTTTTTTTGGTGTTTTAAAGATTCGTTTAAAAGCCCATAAAAATCACCCTGGATTGTTTGTTCTAATAGTGTTAAATACTCCCTCCGTTTTTTATATATGTCGCAGAGAGAAGGTTCATACAGATTAAGAAAATAATTAATATGTCACAAATATAGTGTTGAAAATGTATTTTTTTATTGGAGATGTAAATATTTTGTAGGTAAATGTGTTTTTAGTATTGAAAATGTTTTTTTTTTTGAGATGTAAATATTTTATTGGTAAAAAAAAAAAAAGTAATAAATGATGCATTGAAAATGTACAATGACAGATAAATAAAAAAAGGAGTAAATTGTGAAATGTGACAGATAAAAAGAAACGGAGGGAGTAGGTTGTTACTTTCAAACGGTATGTTACATCTTGGTTCTGAAAATGTTTTGATAAGAAAATTTTCATAACCATGTACAAAATCATTTCATTATCAAATCATAGAGAAGATCAGTTGATAAAAACCATTTTTATCTTCTACCCATAGAAAATAGAATTGACACTTTAAAGGTCTAAGGTCTTTTACTACATTGTCGAATGAAGCAGAATCAACGGGTGGCTAGGTTGTGTGCTTTACATATGAAGCATTTTGGGTTGATTTGGAAATAAAATCAGTTTGCTTCACATTATATTTGTTTTTCACTTTCTTTATTATTATCATCATGTAAAAAAGTGTTAATGTTATCCCTTATATGTGCTATTTTTTTTTTTACCTTGCTAATATATCCATCACTCAATGTTTCGATTATTTTTTTGTTGCAAATTTTTGTTCTATAGTATGGATCCAATGCAATGTAAATTAATTGGAACCAAGCGACGATTGAAGGAGTTTATGTATTCAAGCCGCATTTCGTTCATTGTTTGATGTACAAGTATTTTTGTCAACATTTTCTACACATAATGCTAAATTATTATTGTTTTTGTATTAGTGAGTCTTCTAATGTTTTTTTAATGATACTTGGTCGATTTTCTTCTTCTTTTATATAATCTAATCGTCTGATTAATTATGAACAATACCATCTCTGTTCTAATTACATATATATTTTATAAGTGAATATGTGTGTGTAACATATAATTATATTAGTTTCGGTTCGGTTTTCACTTTTAAAAACCAAAACAAAACCAATTCAAGTCGATTTGGTTCGGTTTTAATTAAAAACCATCTAAATGGTTTGGTTTAAACCGGTTCGTTTCGGTTTAAAAATTGTTGAATAACTTAACTCTAGAGGAAAAAAACTCAATTTATAATTTGTTGTAGTTCAATTGGTCAAGATATTTAACTCTCACTTGAAAGACCTAGGTTCCAGTCCCGACAACAAGGTTTTTTCAAGTGGTAAGTGAATTGAGAATGCCTATGGAGGTCACCGGCTCGTTTCTCCTCGGGCGTTGTTTTGGGATACGAGTAAGAGGACTTTACAGCACAACCCGGGCCAAACTTCGGAAAAAACCGGAAAGCCAAAAAAAAAAGAAAAAAAAAACTCAATTTGCATTGTCTCACCTTATAAATAAATACTCTCTCCGTCCTAAAATATAAGTCGCTCCACATCTTCTTCTTTTTTACAAAATATAAGTCATTATATATCATCAATGAAACATTTATTATTGATTTTCTTTATCTGACCCATAATTTATTAGCAATCCAACTACTTTTAAATACCTTATAACCATTTCATTAATGATAATCAAAGAATATTTTAGTCATTTCTCTTTAAAATTTATGTCATTTAATCATTTTCTTAATTTGCGTGAAAATACCTATAAAGACTTATATTTCGTGTCATTTAATCACTTTCTTATTTTACGTGAAAACGCCTATATAATGACTTATATTTCGGACGGAGGGAGTAAATAAATACTTCCGCGTCCCATTTTATTTGTCCACGTAACCACGTTTCATTTTTGTATATCCCAAAATAAGTGTTTACTTTGTGCATTAATTGTCAATTTTTTCAAATGTTCATCCCTCTTTACAATATTTACGGTAAAAAATAAGTAGCATTAAATACTCCAATAACTAACTGAAAGACATAAATATAAAAATATCAAATCATTTAATTAGATTCAAAAATTAATTACATTTTTTTAATATGTATCAAAAGTCAAACGGAACAAATAAATTAAAAATGAAAGAGTAAATAAATAAATGAAAAGACCAGCAGCAGGAAGGCTAAGAGAGAGGAGGTTATTGTGTGGTGTCTCCACACGGTGTGGAGACACCGTGTGGCAGCTCACACACCACAAACTTTTATTCTGTATTTAAACTGTGTGATTCTGATCGTTTAACCCATCACTTCATCTCAAAATCTTTCACCACACAATAACTTTTCCTAAAAGAGGACCAAGGGAGTCACGGACGACTAATGCAAAGTCCAAGAATACCAAGCAGCAGCGTCTCGGGAAGTGTACTTCTTCTGAATTAGGGCTTTTTTTTGGTTTGGGGTAATGTGACTGTTTACCTTTTTACGAACCTTTAATTTGGAGATCTAACCTTTAATTATAATTATAATTATGCTCTATTGATTATACTTCTAAAAATAGATCAATGGACAAAAAGGCTATCACCTTTTCTTTTTTTCTTCATCACTTTTTCTTTTGTTTCAATTTTCAACTCTTCCACGAAAAATCATGCAACCCTGCGTTTGTCAAAGTTGAATTTTGTCAAAGCTTAATGTCAATTTTAGGTGGTCGGGTAAAAGCAATATGCTCTTTAACTAACACCCGTGTTTACTTAAAATATAAAATAAAAACACCCGTGTAATACAATTGTTTTTTAGAAGTTTTACTTGATTGAATCTAAAAGTATATTAAAAAAAATTAAAGTCTAAAATAATACTATCAAGATCACAAAAATGGAGTAACTAAAAACGAAGATGTGAATATATTTATGGTCCCCTAAAAAAAAATTTATGGTAATAATGAAGGACCGAGATAATAAATGTTTTCTTAATAATTATTAAAGGATTTACTATATAGGATAAAAAGAATTTGCTTGAAAAAACTTACATATTCTTTTTAAGGATAATTAGGGATAAAGACAACTTTTGGAAATTACTATTTTGAGTAATAGGATAGCCACATCATTTTTTATTAGGAGAAAGACAAATTCTGTAATTTTTATAGTCAAAAAGACAATTTGAAAAAAAGAATAAAAAAGATGCGCGCTAGACCCGGGACCTTTTTTTGTTTTTTTCTCTTTCCTCCCACATTTTCAAACGCTCATATTTTTTTATCTAGAGATCCAAACGCGATAAAAATTTCACTGATTGTTTTATTTTTTGATCCTATTCGTTTTGAGACTTGATTCGATATAATTACATCATTTTTGTGAGATTCACTGTCCAAATTCACTCAGTGAATCTCCCTAGTGAATCCCGAAAATCAGTGAATTTCGAACAATAGTGAATTTTGACAGCGAATTTTCTGAAATCACGTCGGAATATGTTGAATGTGGTCTCAAAATAAAGAGCATGAAAAAATAAAATTATCGGTGAAAGAATTTTCAAATTTGGAGTTCTAGATTGAGAGATATGAGTGTTGTTTTTTTATATTAAAACAGGTGCCAGAAAATAAAAAATAAAAAGAAAAATAGTTTTGTCCTTTATGCAAAAGTTTCAAAAAGCTGTCATTCTAATAAATTGATGAAATATTGGTGTCATGCTCACTCATTCCCTTTTTTTTAAAGTTTGTTAGGTGTTAGACTATGTACAATAATATGTAACTATTGTTTTGTGTATATCTCTTACATTATTATTTTTTTGAAAGTTAAAAGACACTTTTATTCAACATCCGCAAAACAAAAAGTAGAGGCGTGAACGGGAGGGGAAGTTCCCCAATCTACACATCCTACCAATTTTATACCTTCTTTTGCTAAAAAAAAATGAGCAGGGGCATTCCCCTCTCTCTTAACAAAAGAAAAACAATGGAAACGAAAGCCGGAATCAAGACACGACAATCTTCAATAATGCCTCCAGTAGGGGAAAAGTCTTCATTTATTGATTTGAGTTTTTTTATAACCGTTAAGGAATCTCCTTCAAATATCATCCGAAAGAACCCCCAAGTTAAAGCGAATACCATAGCATGGTATATTGCTAGTGCTTCCCCGATGCTCACATCAAAGCTCCCTCTAGCCTCCTTGAATAGCTACGTATGATGGAGCCATCACTGTTGCGAACAATACCTCCGACGGCAGAAATGTTGGTAGAGAAAGCAACATCCACATTAAACTTTAAAGTGTTAACAGGAGGGACCTGCCAACGAGACGGGGGGGAGCGTTTTAGGGACACCCACCTGGTATGAAGCTGAGTGCAGAGCTTGAATGTAGCCCCGCGCTTCTGCCTCAGATTTACTTATAATCGATGCAACATGGACGTCCTTCTGCTCAAAAATCCAGTCACTTCGAGCTTTCCAAATAAACCATAAAAGGCAAACTATTCGAGCCACCGTTTCTTCATCTTCGTTGTCGATCAATAAGTAAAATAAATCCGCAAAGGAGGGTAGGCGTAAGTTGTGCCAGAACCTACCGTTTGGGAATGCATTCCAAATCGCCGAAGGTATTGCGCTTTCGAAGAGATAATGGTGGATAATTTCCTCCGAATTATTGCAAATCTGACAGAGGCCGGTACCAATGCTTCGAATAAAGAACTGGCAGTTGGTAGGACATTATGTAGAATCTTCCAAATAAAATGAGTGATCCTGGGCTTTATTTTAATCTTCCATAAGGCATCCAGACTTTTTGCATGAGAATTCGAGAATGAAGCTTTCCCTGCCAATTCATCTTCCTTTCTGATCGAGATCGCCAAGTCATACCCTGCTTTAACTGTGTAAATACCATTTGTAGAGAAATGCCAGATTAATTTATCTGCGGTACGTCCATGTGACAGTGGAAATGATTTTTTCAGTTTCGATTGGGTTAAAAGCTCCTTGAATCAAGTCCCGCCTCCACAAACGAGTAGAAAGGTTAATCAAACAACTCACAAAATGGGTAGGGAGAGAATTACCAGGAATCGGATGGGCTTGAAATGTTGGTGTTAAAGGAATCCAAGGATCAATTTCTATATTCACTTTTTCACCATTGCCAATCCTCCATTTAAGACCCTTCGTAAGGAGATCTCTGCCATGTAAAATGCCTCGCCATATAGCTGATGGCGTCGATGATAAGCCTGTATCTAAAAAATGGCGGGTAGGATTGTATTTAGCTTTTAAAATTTTTGAAGCCAAAGAGTGTGGGTTCGTCAAAACACGCCACGCTTGTTTGGCTAGCATTGCTTGATTAAAGCAGGCTAAATCGCAGAACCCCAAGCCGCCCTCATGTTTCTTCTGGCAGCAAACATTCCAAGCTTTCCAGTGGATCTTCTTCTCCCCATCCGCACTTCCCCAAAAAAAAAAATTCTTGTTATTGCCACAAGGTCACAAATAAGTTGTTTGGGCAACACAAAGCATTGCATGATGTATTGAGGAAGCAACGGAACTGCAGATTTAATTAGAATTTCCTTACCCACCGGGGATAGAAACTTCCCTTTCCATCCATTTAATTTCTTTGACACTCGGTCTTTTATATAAGAAAAAAAAATTCTTTTTTGACCTTCCAACTACAATTGGAAACCCCAGGTATGTGCTTTTGTCTGTTCCGAAAGGCATCCCAAGAAGTTGAGAGAGCTCATTTCTTGTGTCTATATCAACTTCTCTGCTAAAGTATATAGATGATTTTTCCGGATTTATTTTTTGACCCGAATGCTTCTCATACTCAGCTAGAATATTGGAGACGGAAGAACAAGACTCAGTAGTGGCTTTCGAAAATAGTAGACTATCATCCGCGAATAAAAGATGACTTAGAACCAACGAGATCCTCCCAAAAGATATGCCATTTAAATGGCCATTAGCTTCTGCCCAGCGAATTAAAGCTGAAATGCCTTCTGCGCATAAAATAAAAAGGAAGGGAGAAAGCGGATCACCTTGACGAATACCCCGCGAAGGCTTGATAAATTGGTGATATTATAGCCTGATTCAGTTATCATAGTTGTAGCATTGATTATAGCCTAATGGCCCTCATATACAATAATATGTAAATTTATTATACATAGTCTAACGTCTAACAAAGGTAATTCTTGCATTTTGGGATAAATACAGTTGCATAATAATTCATTCTTATTTTTAGCAACCAGGCATGTCAAAACCATAAAGCAATTCAAGTTACCAAAAAGCAATCATGTTACTTTATACTCTTTCTGGTACTACCTTGATTAACGTGTAAGAGAGATACTACTACAATCGTTCCATAAAAATTGATAACTTTTTTAGAAAACAATTAATGTGTTGTATTTTAAATAGTGATAGACATGTATATCTATATCAAATAATTAATGTTCTTTTGGAATGTTAAATGAATATATAAATGTTATCATAGGGTCTGTTTGGAAAAAAGTGCATTAAATGATGTATTGGTTTTCTAAATTGACACTTTTTATGGGACGGGGTAGTATCTCCGTCCAAAAATATAAGTTCGTTTGGACTTTTTCACAAAAATTAAGAAAATTGTTTAAATTTGTTATTTGTCATTAATTTTGATTAAAAGGACTAAAATAACATTTGACTGTTATTAATGCAAAGTAGTGAAAAGTTGATGATTATATAATAAATGAGGGATACATGGAGAAAAAATGAAATAAATGTTTTATTCGTTTTCTAAATGGACTTAAATTGTGAGACAAAAACCAAAAATCTAAATAGACTTACATTTTGAGACGGAAGTAGTAGTTGTCAACATCTCACATACTAAAGAGTAGATTGACATGGGTGTGATCGACGGTCATACACACGTGACAACCATCATACCGAACTAAGAGCATAAGTCCAGCATAGCATATAGGCCGAGCTGGTCATCACCCATCATTGGACTGAGCTGGTCTTCATTGTCATTAGGCGTATTATTTGCTAAGTGTTCAAGGATCGGATCTAGCATTAAGGCCGACCGGGCCTCATGACTTTTCGCACAAGAGGAGATTATCATCATCAAAATAACGCCGCTCGCTCACATACAACGAAGGACCGTGGTGCAAGACGCTACCGGTCTCAAACATCAAGCACGGCACAAGACGTCCTCGATCGCTCGGGTTCATTCTACAAATGATAAATCTTGCCCTTTATACTCCAAGCGTCAGAAGGTTCACCTACAGAAAGAATTCCACCCCTAATGGCTTGTTCATTTTACAGGTTGATTCCAGACACCATAAGCGTGGTGTACAATAGGTAATTCACATTCCAGGTATCGTCAATCAGCGTCAGAAGAAAGGCTTGAAACTTTACCTTTGTTGAAAAATTTTGGTTAAACATTCAACCATGTCACCAAAGCATGCTAAAAAAAGAAAAGGCTCCCAAGTTATAACAACAAAACAACCCTTTAGAGGTGAAAATAAGAAAGGTCATTCTCGAGAAATGATGAAAGAGAAGGAGCTCCCGGATTCGACATACAAATGATAAATCTTGCCCAAGCAAGCGGTGGGAACCCCCTTGTAGAGCATGCTAAAAAAAAGAAAGGCTCCCAACAACAAAACAACCAAGGGCCTCAGATGATAGGAGCTCCCATTCCACGAGAGCCCCACTAGGAGCGACTGCCTCCAACATTGTAAGCGGAAAGAATGAAAGGGCATAAGAGAGTTCTAATTATTGGAGGATACATAATGCTGCACAAGATGAGATAAACCAAATCTTAAGGAGAGGAAGGCAGGAAGACTATGCCACATCTCTCTTCATGTGAAAATTGAATACTTTCCCAGGCTGGAATGGTTCAAGATGCCGAAAATAGATCCCTCTGAAGGGACCAAAGATCCAGAGGATCATCTGCACCAGTACATGCAGAACATAATCCTATATTGCGCACCTGATGAGATAAAGTGCAAAGCTATTCAAGGGTTCTTGATAGGAAAGTCTAGGGAAAGGTTCAAGAGTCTCCCCCCACGTTCCATCCATTGTTTTGCCGAGCTGTCCCATCTAATCCTCACATCATTTATTGCATCTTGTCTGTTCTAGAGGAATGCTAGTCATCTCCTCACAACAGAACAACATATATGGAAACATCATTGGAATACATGCAATGATTTACGGAGGAAACCAGACAGGTTTTGGAAGTTGAAGAGCACGTGGTGGTAAAATCGTTTGTGACAGGCCTTAGAGAGGGAATGTTGTATGCTAAACTCAACAGTAAACTCCTCACATCCTTGGAAGAATGCATGTAGATCGTCTTCAGTCATTTTAAGAAGAAGAATTAAATCACCTGAAGAGAGAGGTTGACCATGTTGACATGAAGAATCACAACGATGACCGATCTTGTCATAAGAGAAAAGATGTTTAAGATAGGGTCAGCACCCGCATCATTGACCCATTAGGAAGAAAGGGAGCTCCGTAGGTTACGGACCTCATTCCCTTAAACAAGAACAAGGCCCAAATCCTGGCCATCATGGAAAACAAGGGTCTGTCAAGGTCTCCACCCCATATGAAGAAGCATAACTAGAAAAAGGGATGGAAGATTGTACTGCATGTATCATAAAGATATTGGCCCTTATAACGAAGACTGTCGGAAACTTAAGAGAGAGATCGGTGACTTAATTGAAGCCGGAGTGCTGGGCCAAGTAGCCAACCAAGATGGAGAAGACCGTCAACACGGTTGCAAATCTTTTAACCGACAAAAGAATGCGACCGAAGCAGAGAAGGCAGAGACAACCGATGCCGGGACATGTCTCCCAAGCCTTACGAGGCCAATGATAACCCTCATTTGTCATGTGTTATCATAAATATAGTTGGGGGGGCCTTATTTTCCACCTACTCCATCTGAAGCATCACACAGAGCTCTTGTTACGATTAACCAAGCTAAAAAAGAGGTAAAGCTTTCACAAAAAATCTCTTATGGGCCGACCCAATCCATTTAGTTACGTGCAAGCAATGAAGGACTTGTCATTTATGCGGTTGTGCGTAATCGTTTGATCAAATGCATATGCGTTGACACTGGAAGTGCAATGAACATTTTATATCAAAATGTCTTATAGTCGATGAAGTTGAAAGGTAGGGATGTTATGCCAGTGGATACTCCATTGTTTGGATTTACCGGGCCACCAATCCAACCCTCGAGCATGATACATCTAGACACCACCTTCGGAAAATAAGCCAATAGCACAACACTACTGGTAAACTAAGTGGTGGTCAAGGGGACCGCGTCTTACAATATCATCATTGTCAACCGGCCCTCAACTATATGTAGGCAGCCATATCTTCCGACCATGTCAGCATGAAATTCCACTTTAGGCGGAACGACCAAAATCAAAGAAGGTGTAGAAGCAGCCAGGTGTTGCTACACTGCAATCATCAAGCATAAGGGAAAAGACTAAACGTTCTCAGCCAGCTCGAGCCTTGGCCCTTGTAATTATTTTTTGGTTTTCTGTGTATTGGACGAGCTGAGCAGGTTTTAGTATCGATCGTTTGTACATGCTCCAATGGAGGTCTACTAATATTGTTATTATGCAACTCGGAGCCTCATTGTACAAATTATAGTCAACTATATGTATGTATTTATGTTATTATTATTACAAGCCAAAGTGCAACTTAATTACAACAGACAATAAGCTAAGAAAATATCTCCTTCTTGTACCCGGATAACTAGCAAAGTATGCTACAACTCCTCTCCATCATCAGAGCTAGGCTCTTGCTATTTTTACCAACTATGTGTGGGATCTAGCCCAGCAAATCACACACACAAAATGAGAAGATCTCAGTCTCTTATTCCAAACCTAAACTGGCCTGTTTACGTTATTTCTCTTTCATATTTCTTGTCAAATACCAACATTAAGTGTTATACACAAACAACGGAGGGAAAAGGCCTCACAGTGCTTATACATCCAATTGAGCTCATGCTCCAATCTCTATTTCATACAAGACGGGCAGAGCTCGGTCCAACATATATACATACAAAATGCCATCACTACTATACCAGCATGGCTAATCAAAATCTAAGTGGTCTTATCTACCATTTTGAGCTAAAAAAACTTACATGATAAGGCATATAAAGGATGAGACCAAAATTCTTGAGAGAAATAACTCACCTAAAAAGACCCACAAGACGGGCATAAGACTTGCAGGACGGGCATAGAGACCAACATGACGAATGTAACTTGTATATGAGTCTTACATGATACGGCACTCAAAGGATTATTAGGAATTAATATATTATTAGTAATATTGATAGTTATCTATGAGGATCTTTACTAGATTTGGTTTAGACACTTGGCATTATGTTAGAGAGCCAATTGTCACTGTCTGTGAAGAAATGTTTGCTATGAATATTGTACCGCAACTGAATGAATGGTGTGTGAAAATATTATTCCACTATCTCATAATCTTTCTTGGTATCCAAGCCTGGTTAGCCAGAGATGGCAACCTCCGGTGTTCCCACCACTGAAAGCTCCACCACCGGAGCTCAGAGCACTGAAATCTCCACCACCATACCAGCTTCCACTCATATGTCACTCTCAGATGGAAACTCGGTCCCCTTCTCCATCCCAAACTTTTCTTTTCTTTCTGCCGGAGTAGCAACCGGTATTCCGGTGATGAGCTCCATTAACGCTGTTGTTCCACCACCGGTACTAAATTTTGGACGTTCGGAGCCGTCATACACTGGATACCGGACATCTCTTCCACCACCGCCACTTTTTGGTTATGTTAGCCCATCATCTTCTGCAAACTCAGTTCCTCTGTTCTCAAGCAACTTAAATCAAGTGTGCACTGTCAAATTAGACAGGAACAACTACCTTCTCTGGAGTTACACAGTGCTTCCCATCATTCGTGGTCATCGATTGGAAGCCATCTTCTTCATTCAGCTCCTTCTTCGCAAGATCCATTCTCCAGACTCAACGCTGCAAATCCTTCACTAAACTTGGTTTCAGATGAATGGATCATTAAGGATAACCTGCTAATGGGATGGCTGATGTGCTCGATGACAGAATCAATTTTGACATAAGTGGTTGGGTGTTCTTCCACTCATAAAGTCTGGACAATCTTGGAAACTCTCTATAAAAGCATATCTGAAGCACGCATGCTGGAGTATAAAGATGCCCTTGCCAAAGCATCAAAAGGAACAAAATCGATGTCGGATTATATTGCCCAGATGAAGTCTTACTCAGATAATCTTACTGCTGCAGGATATCCAATTACCAAGTCTGAACTCATTTTGGCCACTCTATGAGGTTTAGATCGTGATTACGAATCCGCCATAGTCAATATTACGTCCAGAGTTGGAGCTCTCAGCTGGCAGAATGTTCAGTCTCAGTTGATTACTCATGAAAAAGGTTAATAGCAAGACTGAATCACCCTTCTGGACACAATTTTTCTGGCCCCACAGCCAATTTGGCTCAAGGACCTCTGACCAGAAATTATTCCACCTACAACAACAACACTGGTAGGCCTTCATCTCCTAGTTCTATTCGAGGTAGAGGCACTGGCAATTCTAGAGGTGGCAGGGGAATAGGAAGGGAAGGAAGAGGTTCAGGAGGAAAATCTGGTAACAAAATGGTATGCCAACTTTGTGGGAAAGGTGGCCACACTGTAACAGCCTGCTGACATAGGTTTGAAGAGGATTTTATTCCTCTTAGCAATATCAACACCACAGCTCAACAGGCATCAGCTTATGTTGCAACTACAACTGCAACACCTCAGTCTGTGGGAGATACAGCTTGGTACATGGACAATGGAGGCTCAAATCATCTTACAGCAGACCTGAACAACCTTCATCTCAATGCAGGTTACAATGGTTCTGAGTCCTTGGTGGTTGGTAATGGTGAGAAATTAGCCATTTTGCATATAGGATATAGTACTTTTCCAACACATTGCCCACACACTACACTTGTCTTAAAAGATGTTCTTTATGTTCCATCCATTACCAAGAATCTTATCAGTATCTCTAGACTTCTTGTTGATAATTGCATAACTGTTGAATTTACTTTTACTACTTGCTGTGTGAAGGACAAAAGAACAGAGAAATTGCTTCTAACAGGAACACTCAGTAATGGACTCTACCAGATAATGGCCCCAAGTCAGAGCTCTCCTCACTCTAAATTGCAGTCTACTTCAAGTTCAGCTGCCATTTGTTTTCATTCCCTCAATAACAGTAGTGTTCAAGACTTATCAGGCTCTCCTAGTTTGTGTCTAGGTTCTGTTAGTCTGATAAGGACCCTAATGTTTGGCATAAGAGGTTAGGCCATCCATCCAAACTTGTTTTGAGTCAGATTTTGAAATCTTGTAATGCTAAAATTAATGGAAAACTTGATTTTTTTGATGGTTGCCAATTTGGTAAAGGCCATGCCGTGCCTTATCCTAATTCTGATTCTCATGCTCTTAATGCTCTTGATTTGGTTCATTCTGACCTCTGGGGGCCTTCTCCCATTCCATCTGTTTCTGGTTTTCATTACTATGTCATCTTTGTAGATGACTGGTCCAGATACACTTGGATTTTCCCTTTAAAACTTAAATCTGAAGTCTATTTTGTGTTTATACAGTTTACAAATCTGGTTGAGAATCAGTTTTCCACCAAGATTAAATGTTTACAAACAGAATGAGGGGAGAAAATAGGAACCTTACATCCTATCAAAAAGAACAAGGGATACAATTCAGGCATCCTTGCCCTCGTGCTCACCAACAAAATGGTAGGGTAGAGAGGAAACACAGGCATATAACTGAATTAGGCTTGACACAACTTGCACAAGCATCCATACCATTGAAATTCTGGTGGGATAGCTTTGTTGAAGCAGTCTCTATCATTATATACTGCCTACTCTTGTTCTTAATTCCAAATCACCATTTGAAGTCCTGTATAACAAGAAGCCGTATTATAAGTTTCACAAAGTTTTTGGATGTGCCTGTTTTCCTCATCTCAGACCTTTTCAAACTGTTAAGTTTAGGTTTCATACCACCAAGTGCACCTACATAGGTATAAGTCCTCATCACAAAGGCTACAAATGCCTAGATGAATCAGGAAGAGTCTTCATAACTAGAAATGTGGTCTTCAATGAATCTGAGTTCCCTTTTAAAGAAAATTCCTACTAGGACCTCACAGGGAAGTCATTTCTGATCCTGAACTGTCCACCATCATCTCTCTGCCTATGTCCACTACTGCAAGGCCATTATCTGGTGAAGTCACTACTGGACCTGCTGCTACACCTGTTTCAACATATGAGTCAAATCTTGTTGTGCAACCCAGTCCTTCCTCTCCTATACATGAATTTTCACCTTCCCCTGCATCTAGCCTCAGTCCTATCCAAAACTTTAGTCCAAGTCCAGCACAAGACAACACTTCACTTACACAAACACATACCCCTGTGTCATTTAGTTCCAATTCTGAGGATCGGTCCAATGTATCACCAAAAAGTGACCATACCTCAAATCAAGCCCGTAAATCCTTTTTGCAACCTCCAACACAGCAACTTCCAACACAACAGCACCCTATGCAAACCCGTTCCAAAAGTGGAATTTTTAAACCAAAAAATTATTCTGCACAAATTCAGTCCTTCATACTTCCAAATCACATGTTAGAGCCAACCAAGGTCTTAGAAGCATTGAACAACACTGAGTGGAGAGCTGCTATGGTCACTGAGTTTAATGCCTTACAGAGAAATGGTACATGGACTCTGGTGCCCTCAACCAACAAACAAAATCTAGTTGGCTGTAGGTGGGTATTCAAACTGAAAATGAGACCTGATGGAACAATCATCAAACACAAGGCAAGGTTGGTTGCCAAAGGGTTCCATCAGACCTATGGTGTAGATTTTTACAGAAACCTTTAGTCTAGTGGCCAAAGCTTCTACTATCAGTGTTGTCCTGGCCTTAGCTGTCAGTTTAAATTGGCATATTCATCAAGTTGACATTGATAATGCTTTTCTTAATGGGCCACTGATGGAAGATGTCTATATGGAACAACCAGAGGGTTTTATTGATAAGACTAAACCACATTATGTTTGTAAGTTGCAGAAAGCCCTATATGGACTTAAACAAGCTCCTAGGGCATGGTTTGTTGCCCTAAGATTACAGATGCTGCACTGGGGTTTCAAACAATCTAAATCAGACTCATCCTTTTTTATTCTTAAGACTGATGAACACTTGTTGTATGTTTTAGTCTATGTAGATGGCATATTGGTGACATGTAACTCACAAAGACTGATCAAGCAGTTTGTTCATATGCTAAATTCTAAATTTGCACTGAAAGACATGGGCTCAGTATCTCACTTTCTGGGTATGGAGGCACACAGAACTTCAGCAGGGTTGTATCTAACACAGGGTCATTATGCCTCACAGCTCCTGAAGAGACCGCATCTTGATCACATCAAATCATGTTCAACACCTATGACCCCTGACCAACATCTGCTTCCAAATCAAAGTGAACCAATGCAACACCCTGCTATCTACAGAAGTGCTATAGGAGGGCTACAATACTTGACCAACACTAGACCTGATCTTGCTTATTCTGTTAACTATCTTAGCCAATATATGCAGACTCCTACACATCTACATTGGCAAGCTCTTAAAAGGCTTTTGAGATATGTGAAGGGTACCTTACATTATGGTCTGTTTTTCAGTGCATCTGGCTCCACTCATTTGACAAGTTTCTGTGATGCTGATTGGGCATGTTACCCTCCAGACAGGAAGTCTTTTGATGGTTACTGTGTTTACATTGGCAACTCTTTGGTTTCTTGGAGCTCAAAGAAACAGAGTGTGGTCTCTAGGTCAAGTGCCGAGTCTGAGTACAGGTCCTTGGCCAATTTATCCTCAGAACTGTGTTGGATCAAGCAGCTGTTGTTGGAGATGCAGGTCAAGTTACCTAATGTTCCAGTTGCCTGGTGTGACAATTTAAGAGCCATATTTCTTGCTCACAAACCAGTGTATCATGCAAGAACGAAGAACATAGAGGTTGATGTTCACTATGTGAGAGATCAGGTCATCAATAAGCAGCTGGCTGTATGCTTTGTGCCCTCTTCTATGCAGATTGCAGATGCTTTAACTAAAGCACTTCCAGGCCCTTTGTTGGAGAAGTTCAGAACCAAGCTAAATGTATTAGTTGTTCCTACTTTTTGCTTGAGGGGGGACGTTAGGAATTAATATATTATTAGTAATATTGATAGTTATCCATGAGGAATTTTACTAGATTTGGTTTAGGCACTTGGCATTATGTTAGAGAGCCAAGTGTCACTGTCTGTGAAGAAATGTTTGCTATGAATACTGTATTGCAACTGAATGAATGGTGTGTGAAAATATTATTCCACTGTCTCCTAATCTTTCTAGGATGTGGTCCAAATTCCTGGAATAATAAGTCATCTACAAAGACCTACAGGACGAGCACAAAGACCTGCATGACGGACACACGGTTCTACAAGACGGGCACAAAGTCCTGGATGATTGGCACCATTCATATCACAGGTCAGGAGCTACAACTAAGTATCCTTGAAATTTGAAATTTCACTAGAAAGATTTCAAACATGGTTCGGGGACATACACTCGTTTCATACACTAAAGACACAAGTCTTGATCTACTTAATTTCCCGTAGATCGGACGATATCATAATAATAAGCCAAGTATGACTGCTTATCTATCTTTTCCCACAGGTCGGAAGACATCATCTTATCAAGCCAAGTATGGCTACTTATTTATTCTCCCGTAGATCGGACGAAGTTACCTTATCCAAGTCAAAATACTCCTAGTTATTTACTCTTGATTAAAATGTTCTACGTATGGCGTTTTTTATATATATATATATTCTAAAAATCATTTTCATGTACCTCCATGGAGAAAAAAAAATCTTTCACGTCATCGTATGATATGCGATTTATGTTAGAGAAGTGTCAAGGGGAATAATTCAGTGGTAAAATAGTAAGACTGTTGTAGTGACATTTATGGCATGTATTGAGCTAATGTTTGAGGGTTTGATCTCGTAAGTGAATACTTTTCTCAACAATAAGATGTACGTATACATGCAGAATTTACAAATTAGAACACTAATTACATCGTTAATAAACTCAAGAAACAGGACAGTGAGTACCCTCTCGGTTGGGACTCAACCTTCTCTTTTTTTTGATAATATATATTTTTTTATGTTAGAGTAGTGAGATGGCAACAATGGATACAATAATTTTACCTTAATAATCACGGTTGATATAAACTAAAATCAATGAAACAAAAATGTGTTGTACATTTTGTTAGTATAGGGTAGGTGGATATTCCCACAACAAACAATGCTCTTTTCCTACCCCATATTTTTAGCGCCTAAACCATAATTAATTGTAAAATTATGTTCTTGATATTGATAATAAGGATCTGAATCAGAATTATTACTCTTAAAAAAAAAAAAAATCAGAATTATTGCTCGAAAACGCAACAAACGACACACTGCTCTACACATTCTGATTACAAACAGCAAAACGCCAATAAGTACTCACAGAAAAATCGATATTATTATTATTAATTCAAAAAATAGGGACAAGAGATTAGCGGTGTGGGCTCCACTAGCTGAATCCATGGCTGACTGAACTTTGAATACCAAAAAGCTTTTCCTCTTTCTTCTTTTTTTTATAGATAAGAGCACAAGAGAGCGACGTAGGAGAGAAAGCCTGTCCATTACACTACTGATTACTGATTAAGAGAGAGAAGGGCTAGCTGTTGCATTTCAAAGAAAGAAAGAAAGAAAGAAAAAATATTTGGAAATATTCTCTTTAGCTTTCAAGTTAGCTTTTTGTTGTTTTCTTTGCAGAATTAATAGTAGCTAGCCCAGATTCATTAATTATTTTGGTTTTTTTTTTTTTTTTTTTTTTTGGGTTTTTTCTAGCTTGTTTGTTTTTGGCAGAATCTGGGTCTCTTGAATAATACCAAAAGCTTTATCTGTTTGTTCTTGGAGAAAACTTCCTTTTAGCATTTGTTTTGTAGTACTGTTTTGGCTTCCAAAAGCTAATTTCTTTTGTTTATCTGGACAACTTAACTTCAAACTTTAGCTTCAAATTATATATATATATATATAAATACTCAAATGCTAAATATGTCTGGAAATTTCTTCACTCATGTCCCTTCTTCTCTCAATGGATGTACTACTCAAGAACCAGAACCAAACCCTAACCCTAATACAATTTCCACCAACCCTGCCTCTAAGAAGAAGAGAAACCAGCCAGGTAATCCAGGTAGTTATCCAAAATCCTTATTTTGATTTGTCCCTTTTTGTTTCAAATTGTAGTTCTTGTTTTAATTGGTTCTTTTTTTTTTTTTTTTTGAATCAGATCCAGATTCTGAAGTTATTGCTCTATCGCCGACGACACTAATGGCGACGAACCGGTTTATATGTGAGATATGCAACAAAGGATTCAAGAGGGATCAGAATTTGCAGCTACATAGGAGAGGACACAACCTGCCATGGAAGCTAAAGCAAAGAACAAACAAAGATGTAATAAAAAGGAAGGTTTATATATGCCCAGAAAAGACATGTGTCCATCATGATGCTTCTAGAGCACTTGGTGACCTCACAGGGATCAAAAAGCACTTTAGTAGAAAACATGGTGAAAAGAAATGGAAGTGTGAAAAGTGTTCAAAGAAGTATGCTGTTCAATCTGATTGGAAAGCTCATTCTAAAACCTGTGGGACTAGAGAGTACAAATGTGACTGTGGCACCCTCTTTTCTAGGTACCACCACCATTTATTATTTTATTTATTGCAAAGAGAATATATGTTTTAATTCATTCTTCTTGACTTTTTGTTCTTTCTTCATAGTATTAAATGTTGATGTTTTTTAATACTAGCAAGCAAATCATGAAGACATAAATGCAATCATTTTTTGTTGTTGTTGTTGTAATAAATGCAGGAAAGATAGTTTCATAACTCACAGGGCATTCTGTGATGCATTGGCTGAAGAAAGTTCAAGAGTAACATCTGTTATGGATAGCAATTTAAACTTCACAAATGAGCAGCAATCCAATCTGCAGATTCATGGATTTAATTCTGGGATTCAACAAATTACCTCGGATTTTGGTTGTGGTGGTGGTGGTGGTGTTGGCAATCATCATTTGAAGCCACCTCCTAGGTTGTCCCACTGGTTAGACCAAACCAATAATTCCCAATTATTCAACAACAATTCAAATGTTTACATGTCCTCCACAAGTTCAGCTGGCATACATGATAATGATATGATGATGATGATGCCACAAATGACTGTTCCGAATCATGTTTATGGATCAAATTCTGTAGGAAATTACGGAAACCAGATCAACCTCCAGATGCAATGGCAGCTAGAAAAAAGTTCACCTCCATCTACTTCTTGTGCAAATCTCTCTTTGCAGCTCCCTCTGACGCAAAAAAGCAAACAGGATGAGGGCAATAGCAAGACAGCTGCAAAAATGTCTGAAACCTTGAATTCTTTGTATTCGAATGAATCAAAATCATTTACTCCAATGTCTGCTACTGCACTTCTCCAGAAAGCGTCTCAAATGGGATCTACAAAAAGCAATCCAGCTTTTTTTGGCCACAGCTTTGGACTTATGAACTCTTTATCGAACAACAACCCACAAACTACTTTCAATAGTCAACGTGATAAACAGCCGCCGGATAATTTCACTACAAATATGGGTTCGTCTTCTTCTAACAATCTTGATCATCAATCCCTGAATTTTCATCCGGGGTTAATTAATGGAGTTGAAAACGGTGGTTTCAGTTTGACGAGAGATTTTCTTGGAATGGGTGGAAAGGGTGGTGGTGGACGGCGGTTGTTGCCACATGAGCTAGCTAAGTTGGCGTCGATGAGTTCAGCCATGGGTTTGATGAGCCATTTTAGTCGCAATCAGTAAGCACGTTCCTTTGTACTACTACCACACAATGATAATAATGTACTGTCTATTTTCTGAAACATTTACCTAAATCATCATGCGAGCTGCCTACAATATTAGTCTTTTTGAAATTTCATCTTCATCACTTTTGAGATACCTGTACTCTGCCTTGACTAGGGAAAAAAATCATCAAACTTTGTGGTCCTGAATTAATAATGTGTGTCTACGTGTTTAGGGACGCATTACTCTTCAAGTAGAAATTGCTTGGTTTCATATTTATTTTTTTAACATTGCTTGGTTTCATAAGAGTAATGATAGAGGCACAACAAAAATTACACAACGTGATTTCCCACCTTTGATTTCGATGGGTCCACATCACAATCAATTAATACTCATCAAAATCAAGGGTGGAAGATCATGTTGTCGCATCCGTTGTATAATTTTTGTTGTGCCTCTATAATTACTCGTTTCATAATCAGAAAATAAAAAAATTAAACCTGATCCCATTGGAACTTGGCTCGTATTACATCATTGATGTGATTCCGTAGTTAGTGTTATTTACCTCTCGTAAAAAATTATCTATTTTTTAAAAGTGAATTGTTTAATAAAATGTGTTCATTTAGAAAACCAATTTTTCCAAACATATTCCCGTCATTACATTTAGACTGCTTTTATCGGCATCCTTTGTTTTATTATTTTTCATTTATCTACACCACTTAATCACTAATAGCACCACAAATATATTAAAACTTTGTAAATTTTACACTTCAGTCACTTATCTTTAACAAACTCTAAAATATACCTTTAATACTACAATTTAATTACATACTTCAAAAATATCATTAATAACATAAAGCCTTATATAATCTCAATCCCTCCTCTCCCTTATCTTTGCTGCATTCCCACAAGTCGCCGGCGGTGACAGTTCGATCACCGGAAATCTTCACCGGAGGGGCACAATCGAAAGAAACTCTTCAAGTCTTGAGGGTTTTCATTATGAAATCGAGAGTTTTTTAAATGAATCAAGATTTCGCCTCGTTTTTTTTACTAAAATCGAGGGTCTTTTGTTGTGTTTTTTTTTTTTTTTTAAAATCTCCATTTTCTCGATTGAGAGGGGTTGAAGACGATTATAACTCATGTAACGTAACGTCACCATGCCCGATGTTGTTCAAGAAGTAGAACGTCATCTATATCGAAGTTGTAACATGCTACAAACGTCATCCACTTTGACGTTAAACGAACGTCAACATAGCTGACGTTCAAAGTACAGAAGGAGCGTCCATGATGCCGACGTTAATAAATTTTAGGCAAAATATGCTACTGCTTCCCAATGTCAACCTGACTAACGTTCAAAGTACATAAGGAACGTCCATGATGATGATGTTAATATATTTCAACCCAAATATGCAACTGCATCCAAATGTCAACACGATTCACGTTCATATGGCAAACCAACATCAATCGTTGTGACGTTTTGTGTGACTGATTCGGGTCACGGAAAATGACGCCGGCGGAACCCTACAATCAATCGGAAACGCATTAAAAACTTGATTTTTTTTTCCAAAAATCATGGTGTTACATGTTATTGAGAATGTAATAGGGTGACCCATTGACATATTTCAAGTATTGAATATCAAAAAAAGCTTTTTTAAGATTATGAAAGTATTTTTTTTATGAAGTTTTTGATGATTTTGATTGTTGAAGAAGATGAAGATGTGTATAAAATGATGTTTTTTAGAAGATGATGTAGCTGTGTAAAGAAAATGATGAATGTGTGTAGACTATGAATTGTGTAGAAAAAGATGAAGAAAATGGTTTGTGATTTTTTTTTTAAATTTTATTTTTTGGTATTAAGAAATGAATTTTGATGATGAAGATGAATAGAGTTGTAGTATTTGGGTTAATGTTGATGATTAGGATGAAGATTAAATTTGTAGATTGTATTTGGGTTAATGTTGATGATTAGGATGAAGATTAAATTTGTAGATTGTTATGGTGATGAAGAAGAAAGTTGTGTGTAGTGTTTATTAATGAAATTTTTGTTGAAGAATAAAGGACGATGAAGATGAAGAAGGATGATGATGAAGATGAACATGAACGATGATGAAGATGAAGATGGATGAGACGAAGATGAAGAAGGATGATGAAGATTAAAGGGTGTTTTGGATTAATGTTATGATTATATTATTATAGAAGGATTAAAATGTTCTATAATTTATAAAGGACTTGATTGTAATTTTATAAAATTGTGGTATATGAAGTAATTTTTTTTTATTTTTTTGGTGGTGCCTGAAGTGAAAAAATAATAAAAATATTTAATGTGGTGTCAAGAGTGATTTATAGGGTGTCAAGAGTAGTCGTGGTGCCGTGATCAATTTCGTGGTGCCGATAAAAGCCGCATACATTTAATGTTTTATATTCATTTCATATTCCAAAAGAACATTTATTATTTGATAGGGTATATATGTCCATCACTACTTAAAATACAATACATTAATTGTTTTCTTAATCTGTATACACCACAAAAAGTGGACACTTTTGTGAGACGGAGTAGTACTCCTCCCGTTTCAAAATAAATGAGCCAGTTGCCAAATAATTTTGTTTCATTTTGTATGAGGCAATATTATTCCGCAACAATATTTATTGTCTTTTTATTTGTTTTACAATTATTTATTATGGTAGGATATACTACCGCCGTCCCGAAATGTAAGTCCGTTTGAGGTTTTTCAAACAGATTAAGAAGGTTGATTAAATTAGTTATGTATCATTAATTTTAATTAAAATATCCAAAATGACATTTGACTTTTTTTTTTTTAGGGTAGACATTTGACTATTATTAATAAAAAATAGTGAAAAATAGGTGTGTAAATAATAAATGAAAAGTAAAATGAGAAAAAATGTAATAAATGGACTTACATTGGGACGAAACCAAAAATGTAAATATACTTATTTTTTGGGACGGATATAGTAAAACGGAAGGTTAAATTAATCCAATGACTTTCTAGTCATTTTATTGTAAAACTTAATGCATAAACTCACATTTTTAATCTGCGTAATTTTTTCAACTGCATCAGATAAATCAGAAGGGATGTAGTAATTTTGTTTATTAGTATTTAGGAATTATTTGGTTCCAACCAGATTTATTAAAAAATAATGGTTTCATGAAAATTGATGTTTCATTTGTAAAAATTTAATGAACAAATGTTAAAAAGGAAGAATGTGAATATAACAAATGTTATCTCACAGGCAGCCCGCAAGGCGAGAGATAGTTGATAATAGCTTGGACTAGCTATGAAATTCTATATTTTAGTTATGTATTCGCACGGATTCATGTTAGGTTTTTAACATTTGGGAAGTGTGTTGTGCATATTTTCCTTATAAAGTTTTAATGAAAATCCGGTTTAATGGAAATGGTGGACTGCGGTTGTTGCACATGAGCTAGCTAAGTTGGTACGATAGGTTCAGCCATGGGTTTGATGAGCCATTTTAGTTGCAATCGCGCACGTAAGCACGTTATTGCACGCGAGGACTCCCCAACTCCCGCAGATAAGAATTTCCGTTCGTTAGCAGGTGCATAAGAAAACAAATTATATTGAGTCTTTTTTACGTAAGTGACGGGTGAAACGTCCAACGATTATTGCACGCGAGGACTCCCCAACTCCCCAGATAAGAATTTCCGCCTTCGTACGTACTAGCACCACACAATAGGAAAATATTTCCCCACACAATAGTGAAATTTTTGTGTATGAAGTACTCTACGACACGACGTGAAACGATCGAAACCATATAGTTTAAGTGCGAGAATAAAATTCGTGTGGTTCGATGATACCACACGCGTCGTCGTCACACCGTACGTATGAACACACCACACAAATATTTCCCCACACAATAATAATAATGTATTGTCTCTTTCTGAAACATTACCTAAATCATCATGCCAGCTGCCTACATAGTCTTTTTGAAATTTCATCACTTTTGAGGTACCTGTACCGCCTTGAACTAGAAATTGCTTGGTTTCATATTCAAAAATAATAATTAAAAAAATAAAATAAAATAAAATATAACCTTATCCCATTGGAACTTGGCTGGTATTACATCATTTAAATGATTCCACACCTACAAGGCAATATCATTCCATAGCAAAATAAATAACACAATTGTCAAATAATTTTGTTTAATTTTATACGAAGCAATATTATTTCATAGCAATATTTATTGTCTTTTTACTTGTTTTATTATTATTTATTACGGTAGGATATACTATATTCGTCTTAAAATGTAACTACGTTTGAGGATTTTTCAAACAAATTAAGAAGGTTTATTAAATTTATTATGCGTCATTAATTTTGATTAAAAATCTAAAATGACATTTGACTGTTATTAATCCAAATATTAAAAAGTGGTAACGTAAATAATAAATAGCCCTAATTTTAAATAAAAGGAGTAAAAGTCCATTAACATAAGTAGAGTATCTCCAACTTGCCCAAGTAAAGCTAGACCATGTTATGGTTACCGGACCCAAGTGATGAAAGGTGGGGGCAGCGTCCCACTGAAATCTGAAAAACGATATAATTTTGAAGTTAAAAAATACAAAAATACTATTTATGTCTCTACTCGATCTTTCAATTTGTTTCAGTGCCCCCAGTGAGAAATCTTCTAGGTTCGTCACTTCCCGCAGAGCACATCCGGAAATTAAAGACTTAAAGTCTTGCATTGCTGATAAGTTTGGATGACCAGATCCAACATATTCTTCTAAGGTTAATTATGATTACATTGAAATCTCCTCCGATGAGCCATGAGAGATCTCGATAAGCAACAGTCTCAAGGTCTTCCCACCGGGCTCGACAGATCGATCTTAGAAGCATATTACATTTAGCATAAACACTTTGATGATAAAAGAAACGAGCTTTCCTGATTGATAATGCATTTGCGGCCGTGCTTGCCAGAATCTGATAAGTAGCTTGTGTTTGGTCCAATATTTTCTAGGCTCTCCCATAGATCTCTCACGATGCCTGAAACCGTCCAAGATTGATCTGACCGTTGAAACTGCAATGTAAGCTTTGTAAGATGATCAACTGTTGAATTTGTGGTAAAAGTACATGTAAAAAGAAAAAATCGTTAAGGGTCCCGAAGTTCCATCTTCGAGAGAACCCTCCGATTGGTGTAGCTGATCCCTTTATATAGTATACCTCAGTGGAGGTGAGGGTCCAATTCTTGACTGTGGCATGAAAATGTAATATTTTCATTATGATGGTGGGATAATGCCCAATGAATATTTGATATGGAGATTGCTCGTGTAGAAATTAGGAAGATAGGAGAAAGAGAGAAGAGAATATTATTATTCTTATTGATCTAAAGAATTATTTCAGGTATATATGGATACAAGTAGTGTAATAAAGCTAAAATGAGTTAATGCAGAGCGGCTGATAGGAAGTAGTTGGGGATCTATCAGAATAAAGGCATTAATGACATTCTAGCCACTTTTTTTTTTTTTTATAGGAGTAGCAAATTAAGTGTTACAACTTATTCTCAGAAGATAATGCGGATTAATAAAATAATATAATACTAATAATAACAATATTCCTTCCCAAGCTAGTTTATAGATGTCGAATAAACCAAGCTTGCCACTGAACTGTTGGAAGGGGACTTTAGGCAGCCCTTTGGTGAACACGTCAGCCACTTGCTACTTGGTGTTGATGTGGGAGAGTTGAATGCTGCCATCCTCTTGTTTTTCCTTGATGAAGTGTCTGTCCATCTCAACATGTTTAGTTCTATCATGTTGCACATGATTATTAGAGATTTCGATAGCGGATTTGCTATCACTAAATAACGTAACATGTTTTGAATAGGGTATTTTGAGTTCCCTCATTATCCTTTGAATCCATAGGAGCTCACAGATTCCTAAGGCAATAGCCTTAAACTCTGCTTCAACTGAACTTCTGGCCACTACTGATTGTTTCTTACTTCTCCAAGATATTAGGTTGCCAAAGAGATATATACAACATCCAGATGTAGATCTTCTGTCAGTGACAGATCCTACCCAATCAGCATCAACATATCCTTCAATCTTGGTAGTTCCTTGTGCATTGAATATGATGCCATTGCCAGGATTTCCTTTTAGGAACTTCAGCAGTCTTATTGCAGCATCAAGATGAATATGTCTTGGTGAATGCATGAATTGACTTAGTTGACTGACAGCAAAACAGATGTCAGGTCTTGTGTGTGTGAGGTAGATCAATTTCCCTACCAATCTCTAGTATTTTTCTTGGTTAATTGGTTCTCCTGCACCATCTTTTCCAAATTTAATGGTGTTATCCACAGGTGTATCCACGGGTTTGCACCCTAGAAATACATATTCAGTAAGTAGATCAAGAGTATTTTTTTTTTGGGTGAGTAGAATGCCCTCATTGGATCTGGCCACTTCAATGCCCAGAAAGTAGATCAGTTGACCAAGATCTTTTATCTCAAATTCAAGGTTCAGTAAGTGTTCTGATGTGTAATCTCATGACTGGAATTTTCAGTGATGATGATATCATCCACATAAACAATCAGAATAGTAACTCCTCTTGTTTCAGTGTGCTTGTAAAACAGAGTGTGATCACCATGACCTTGAGTGTAACCACTCTTTTTCATGACTTTTGAAAATCTGTCTAACCACGCCCTTGGAGACTATTTCCAGCCCATATAAGGACTTGACAGTCTACATACTTGGCTAGGTTTAACCACAAACCCAAGGGTGGGAGCATATAAACTTCTTCCTTAAGATCGCCATTTAAGAAATCAATTTTTACATCCATCTGGTGCAAATGGACAACAGCAATGGATATGATGATTCTGACAGTGTTAAGTCTAGCAATAGGGGCAAAGGTTTCATTGAAGTCAACCCCAAAAGTCTGGGTGTAACCCTTTACAACCAATCTGGCTTTATGCCTATTAACAGTTCCATCAGGTTTGTGTTTAACAGTGAATAACCATCTACATCCAGCAGACATGACACCCTTGGGCATGTTGACCAATTCCCAAGTGTGATTGTCCTCTAAGGCATGGAGTTCTTCCATAGCTGCCTTTTCCAGTGAGGACAATCCAGTGCCTATTGTATGTTTTTTGGTATGGTCACAGTGTCAATGTTAGAAAGATAAGATTTAAAGTGAGTGGAAACTTTCCCATAAGACACAAACCTATCTCTGGGGTGTTTAGTTCATTCCCTAGTCATTTTCCTCAAAGCAATAGGCAAATCATTAGGAGGAGAGAGTGGAGAGATATTACCAGTATGAGAGGTAATATGCTCAAGATTTTCAGACGCAATGAGTGGTGAATCAGACTCCTGATTGCGTTGATCCTCCTCATTGGTGTCATTCTGAGTTTCCTGCAAGGGTAAGATAGTGCCAACATCTTGAGGGAGATTAGATGTGTTAGTCTTGCTTGATGGCTTCAATGATTTCTTTTCCAAGGTAGAGTAGTATCTAGGTTGGACTGCTGAGGGGTTGTTTCAAAGGTAGTTTCAATTAGCAGATCGTAATCTATCATAGGCACAATAGCATCATTATTAAGGAAATTATACTGTCCAAGATCAGTAAAATTTTCCTTATGATAAAAGTTTGGTCTTCCTAGAAAGTGACATCTTAAGACACATAAAACTTTTAGTTATAGGACCAAAGCATTTAAAACCCTTTTGAGTAGCTGAATATCCAACAAAAATGGTTTTGATAGCCCTTGGTCCTATTTTACTTCTGTTAAGAGAGTGAATGTGGACAAATGCAGTACATCCAAAATTTTTAAGAGGGATAGAAGACATCAATTTGGAGTTTGAGTATAAAGCCGTGAGGGTTTCAATAGGAGTTTTAAACCTCAAAATCCTATAAGGCATCTTATTGATGAGAAATGTTGTTGTAAGGACAACCTCCCTCCAATAAGATGCAGGGACATTATAAGAAAACAAAAGTGTTCTAGTGACTTCTAAGAGGTGCCTATTCTTCCTCTATGCTGCTCCATTCTGTTGAGAAGTGTTAGAGCATGAGGTTTGGTGAATAATACCTCTTTCAGCGAGAAAAGGTCCCAAACAGGAATTTAGATACTTAGTTCCGTTGTCAATTCTGAGCACCTGAATTCTAGTTTGAAATTGTGTTTCAATCATTTTGTAAAAGTTTTCAAAAATGTTACTGACATCTGATTTATTATTCATGAGATAGACCCAACAAACCCTTGTGTGGTCATCTATAAAAGTAACAAACCACTTTTTGTGTGTGAGGTTAGGGTTCTTTTATGGTCCCCAAACATCAGAATGAACATGATGGAAAGGTGCAGATCCTTTGTAGGATATAGACTTAAAAGACTTCTAGTATGCTTAGAAATTTCATAGAATTCACATTTCAAAACATCATTTTTAATTCCAGAAAAAAGAGTAAGGTACAATTTCTTTAGATAATCAAAATTAGGATGTCCTAAATGCAAATGGAGCATGCATTCTGATCTTATTACATTTAGCATCCTCACAAACACTCAAATCCTTAATAGTCTTTCCTGGATTGCCTTGAAGCAGATAGGATCCATCAATCTTTTTAGCACTGCCAATCCTCCCCAAAGATTCTTTTTCCTGAAACTCACAGTGGGTTGGAAAGAAGTTAGCAGCACATTTCCTTTCATCACAAAATTGACTAACAGAAAAAAGATTGCAAGATAACTTTGGGACATATAAAACAGAGTTGAGAGTGAGTTTTTCATTTAACTTAATAGTTCATTTCCCTTCTACTTTGGAGCTGGTGCCATCAGCTATTTTAACTAAGTGTAATTTATCGGTTTTTTTTTAATAAGAATCAAAAAGAGAGAATTCACACATGTCATATGACTAGAGGCACCCGAATCAATGATCGGTATTCTTACCATTCTGAGCTGATGCACCAACAGATGTGTCCGGAGTAGGCTAGGGCATTATTCTGTCAAAGAGTTGGTTCAATGCATCCGTTTGCTCTTTTGAGAAGATGCCTTGTTGCTCAGCAGCAACAGCATTATAAGCTTTTTCTTGGTTAGTCCAGCTCCCAGCAGCCTTGTTACTTTGATTCTTTTGTAAATGAGGTGGCTTACCATGAAGATTCCAACACGACTCATTTGTGTGCCCCTTCTTTTTGCAACGATCACACTGCAAATTTCCTTTTTGCTCATTCTTATTATAGGCTCCTTTGTTATAACCTCCCATAAATGCAGAATCTTCAGTAGCAATTAGGGTATCTGTTCTCCTTCTGGAGTAGGAAGGAGACCACCCATAACACCCTTATTACTTTTGTCTTTTCTTAGAGTTGCAAAAAGCTTCTTGCACAAAGGTAAAGGAACCTGTGCCAGAATTCTTTCTCTTGCTGCATCAAAGGTATGATTGAGGCCACTCAGAAAGTCAAAGGCTCTCTCTTTTTCAATGAGTTTCTGGAATTTTTCAGCATCACCAGTACAATCCCACTGAGTGATGGTAGTTGATCATAATCTAGCCACAACTTCTTGAGGGTGTTGAAGTATTTGGTATAGGGGTGTTCACGGTTCGGTTCGGTACGGTTAATGGCCGTAACCGAACCAAAAATTTCGGTTACTAAAAAATTGAAACCGAAAGCGAACCGATTTAAGAAGGTAACCAAACCGAAACCGAACCAAAAAAACGGTTCAATTCGGTCGGTTAACCGAAAACTGAAATTATCGGTCCAATTAACCAAAACCGAAAAACCGAAATTATCGGAAATTATCGGTCCAATTCCGCGGTTAACCGAAAATCGGGGCATGCTAGCTTGGAAAATAGTTGAGGAATTAATTATTAAAAATAAAATTAAAATTAAAAATACATAATTTTCCGTTCGGGTAATGGTTTCACGGTTCGGTTATATATGTTCGGTTAACGGTTTGGTTATATTGATTCGGTTTTTTATTCGGTTCGGATACGGTTAATTTTCAGCATTAACCGTAACCGAACCGAATTTTACGGTTTCTAATTTACATGAACCGAACCGGAGGTATACAATAACCGAACCGAATTGCTACAATTCGGTTCGGTTCTCGGATAATCCATATCCGTGAACACCCCTAATTTGGTAACATCAAGGGATCCTTGCTTAGCCTGTTTCATTGTGTTCCTGACACCAAAGGCTTGTGCAAAGTTTCCTTGGTCAGAATATGAGGCAGTAATATTATTCCAAATTGCCTTAGTAAAGGGATAGAACAGGTGAACTTGGCTAATTTCATCTTCCATGGAGTTGAGTAACCATGAGGTGATAATTGCATTCACTGTTTCCCAAGTTTTGTATGCTTCCTCATCAGCTTTGTTTGTAATTTTCACTGAACCAGTAAGATATCCCAGTTTTCTTCTTCCAGTGATGAAAATTTTAACTGATTGTGCCCATTGAAGGTAGTTTGAGCCTCCTTTGAGTTTTACAAAGGTGATTTGGAGAGTGGGATTATCTAATCCATTCATATTCTTTGAAGGTTTTCCGGAAGTAACATCAGATGTTGTTTCAAATTCTGACATTTTTGATAAGAAGGAGACAAAAGGAAGAGGAACAAACACGGCGGAATAGATCTGAATTTTCTGATAGGCTCTAATACCATGTAGAAATTAGGAAGATAGAAGAAAGAGAGAAGAAAATATTATTCTTCTTATTGATCTAAAGAATTATTAGAGGCATATATGGATACAAGTAGTGTAATAAAGCTAAAGGGAGTTAATGCAGGGCGGCTGATAGGAAGTAGTTGGGGATCTATCAGAATAAAGGCATTAATGACATTCTAACCACCTACTTGCTTTATAGGAGTAGCAAATTCAGTGTTACAACTTATTCTCAGAAGATAATGCGGATTAATAAAATAATATAATACTAATAATAACAATAGCTTGTGGCAGAGGTCGACCTGCGTCATGCCTGCTGAGAAACGTAAGGAATGACTTCCGTGAAATCTTCCACATGATGAGCCCTTATAGTGAGCTGAAGACATGTATGTTTTATAGCTCGATGCCGATCTTCAAGGTGTCAATACTGAGCTCTGGATATACTAATGCCAACTCTGGATACATAGACAAAAACAAGGGCTAAGGACAATATATGGGTGACTAGCTCGCACCATACTTGAAGTTGGACTTATGCTCGTATTCCCGCTTGAGCAGTTTACTTGTACTGAGACCTCTAGCCCATGTCATAACCCCAGATATGAGCTGGTGTGTGTGTGTGTATATATATACTCTTATTTTATTCAAACAACGAAAAGGAAAAGATAAAAACCTAAAATATATATCTCGGACAAAACTACCATTTATAACGAGTTCCGGTCGTTATGTACATGTATATACACATATATATTGAAACCGATCGAATCGAAATGATGAATAATGGAGAATTTGCTGTTGGGCAGTGCAGTTGGATATATAGACGAGGGAGGGCAGGGGGTTGTGGTACTGGTGGGGTGCTAGAATGTGAAGTATGTGTGGAGGGGCCATGGCCATGACGGTTGGGAGGAGACTGGACTCTCCTTTCCTTCTCTTTGAGTTGAAATCTTTATACTTTATGATATACTATAATATATATTAACAATCATAATTAATACTTTTTTTTTTTTAGGGTAATAATTAATACTTTATACATTCACAATGAAATGCTTTATTAATGTGTTGATTTTACTTGAACGAGTTTTACTCTGAAGTTGATGACACACTCCATATGTATCAATTCATGAATGCCAAAAAAACAAAATAAAAAAATTAGAAGTGTTTGGTATTATACATAGAAGCATCGACCGGCATATTCATGTCGATGCCCAGGCTCGAGGCCAAAGCCTTCACATCAAAGCCAGGCTACGACTATCGATTATCGAGTATCGAGCAGTGTAGGACGTTCAGTCCGCACCAGCTAGCAATGTAGGACAGTGGTCCCCAGAGTCGATACCGCGGTCGGTATATCGACATCAAGGATAGAGTCCGCATCAGCCTACTAAGCCCATTAATAGCAATAGCTTGGGCGAGGGGTCAAGGCCCATTTAAGGGTAAAGGTGACAATAACATAAGCCGACTTAACCTTAGGGTTTAGGCAAGGGTTGTCATTATAAATACCCCATTCCAGGAACTACGTAAGGCTTGATTCCTGGAATTTAACAGGATACGTAGGCAATTCATGAGAGCATCTTGAACTCAGCCGCATACATAAAATCCACCCCCTCATTCCTCTCTTGGGCATTAGGGTTCTTGTGTGTTCATCACTAGATTAAATTAGGGCTCAAATCATCTAGGTGACATAATTTGTCATCGTCATTGGCGCTAGAAGGAGGGCCTTCTATTGGTTGAATACGCAAAAACACGATGCCTCCCAAGAAAACCGCATCCAAAACTGCATCCAAGGCAGTCGATCAAGGCTCCCAGTTGAACGAGGCGATCGATCCTGATA
The DNA here is from genome assembly GCA_036785695.1 of Gentiana straminea. Lineage (NCBI taxonomy): Eukaryota > Viridiplantae > Streptophyta > Magnoliopsida > Gentianales > Gentianaceae > Gentiana > Gentiana straminea. The sequence goes on from JAVUPR010000100.1 coordinate 1,066,804, forward strand.
TGCAAGGAGACGAAGATCCCGCCCTGGATCTTATTCAGCACGATCCTCAGCAAAAACAAGGGGAAAAAGATCCAGTTTTGAATCTTGTCCAGGAGATCCACCAACCAGAAAAGCAAGCCCTTGCTCCAGAATATCGGGTGCTTGCAGATCAGTTGGCAGGAGCAAATTTGGAGGTAATGTCCAGGATAATAGCCGAGGCGGTTACAGCGCGAAGGCAGGCAGACGCGGCCCAGAAAGAAGCTATGGCGGAAGGCGGCCAGAAAGATGTGGTGGACAAACCTAAACAGACTCCTGGGGACGAAGTAAGCGCATCATCCAGCTCAGTGGAAAGGAAGAGACGCGAGATCCACCAAAAACACCAGAGAGGGGACGATGACAGCGCCAGGGAGGAGTTGAATGCAATTTTGAGGAAGAATCAGGTATCGTTGTGGCTCGAGTCTCCCTTCACGAAGGAGATCGAAAGCTTTCCTAAACCCAAGGGGTTTAAGATACCGAAAATAGAACCTTATGATAGCACCACCGACCCGGAGGACCATCTCCATAGGTATCTATCGCAAATGAGATTGGATGGGGCACCCGATGCAATGCGTTGTCGGGCATTCGAGACGTTGCTCGTAGGTCGAGCAAGAGAATGGTTCACAAAGCTACGACCGGGGTCGATCTCCGCTTTGCCATGCTCGCTCGAAAGTTCCGAGATGCGTTTATAGTCAACAAGAAGTTTCATCGAGCGCCACGCACCTCATGAACGTGAGGCGGCAAAAAGATGAAACGATTATGGAATACTTGAAGAGGTTTAATCTCGAAGCCATGCGAGTCAAGGACGCGGATGACCGACTTCGATCACATCGTTTGTAGGGGGCCGCGTAATACTAAGTTATATATGAAGTTGAGCAGAGACGTTCCCCATACCATGGACGAATGCGTTAACGTGGTGCATCGATTCTGTCAAGGGAAGAGGCGGTGCGAAGGCACACCCAATCCGACCGGATGGAATCCAAGAAGGACACCCGAGGTCCGAACGAAATCGGTCCAAAAGGCGGGATGTCGAGAGTAAGCCGTCGGTTTGGGACCGTATCGACACATCCACCTCGGACCGTGGGGGCAAGAAGGGACCCTCACGTGATAAGGACTTTATCCCGCTTAATCGACCTCGATCGAGGTGTTGTCGATTATGCTTTCAAAAAACTTGGCGAGGAAACCGCCACCGTTGAAAAAACCTCGAGAGAGGAGGAACGCAAGCAAATATTGTGATTTTCACGAAGACATAGGCCACACAACAGAGGAATGTATCGACCTGAAGAGAGATATCGACGTCCGCATTCAGGAAGGAAAGTTAGATGAAGTTGTTGACAGATCTCGATTTGATGGTCCAAGGGGGCGTGGAGAGTTTAAGAGGAAAAACTCCGACCAAGATAGGAACCGAGGTCGAGATACCCAAAGACGAAGGGATCGGTCACCTCAGAGGAATCGATCCCCAGGTCGAGAAGGAAACAACAGAGATAACTTTGGTCGGGACAGGTACGAAGAAAATCGACCTGTAAACTATGTCAATACAATCTTTGGTCCAGATGAAGGTGATAAGGATCGGACCAGGGAAGAGCCACTCGGTAGCTCGAGGGAGCGCAAGCGGCTCGATTCACGACGAAGTCGGATATGGCCCTCGAGATGATATCCCCAAGTCGAGGAGTCATAGCGAAGGGTTAGTTATTGAGGCAGTTATTAGCCGAGCCTGTGTATCGAGAGTCTGTGTCGATAACGGGAGTGCAGTGAACATCATATATCACTCGGCGTTTCAAGCAATGAAGTTGAAAGAGAAGGATCTAGCCCCCATAGCATCTCCACTGTTCGGATTCACAGGGCAAGCAGTCCATCCCATGGGCTCGATAAAGTTACTCACGACAATTGGAGACGGGGAGAAAGGACGGACACTTGAATTAAACTATGTGGTGGTCAAGGCTCCCTCTGCGTACAATGTTATCCTAGGACGACCAGCGCTCTTCGACCTTCGGGCTATAATTTCAACGTTCCATAATAGCATGAAGTTTCCCACTAGGAACGGTTCCCACGAGGTAAAGGGAGACGTTGAAGTCGCTCGGAGTTGTAACTCTGTAGTCATGAATGGGAAGGTGGCGGTTCAACAAGTTTTAGTCGAGGAACCGATTCCGAGAGGAAGAAGAGGAGAAGAGTTGGGTCTCCAAAGTGATGCGATTGAAAACGTCCGACTCGGGAAGGAGAAGACGATCAATGCGTACAAGTTGGGATTTGGATCCCGAGAGAAGGAAAAAAACGGCTATTGGTTAAGCTTCTAATCGAGTTCGAGACATCTTTGCTCGGAAAGCCACCGACATGCCGGGGTTACCTACCGACATCGCGGTTCATAAGCTTGAGATTGACCAGGCTAAAAAGCCAGTCAAACAGAAGAAGAGGAATTTTGCGTCCGATCGACTTGAAACTATAGAGTTGGAAGTCGGCAAGCTATTGGCGGCCCAGATCGTAAAAGAGGTATTCTACCCAGAGTGGCTAGCTAACCCGGTATTAGTCAAGAAGCCCGAGGGCAGTTGGCGCATGTGTGTGGACTTCACAGATCTAAACAAAGCATGTCCAAAAGATTCATATCCATTGCCTAAAATCGACAGGTTAGTAGACTCGACCATCGATTTTGAAGTTTTTGGTTTCTTAGATGCGTATAAAGGATACCACCAGATTCTAATGGACCCTCGAGACGCGGAGAAAACTGCATTTATCACAGAATTCGGCACCTTCTGTTATATAACCATGCCATTCGGATTAAAGAATGCTGGGGCAACATACCAGAGGGCAGTCAATAAGATATTTGCAAGGCAAATTGGTAGATGTATGGAAGTTTATGTAGACGACTTGCTTATCAAGAGTCGATCTATGAGCCAGTACCTAGTCGATGCTCGAGAGGTTTTCGAAGTGTTGAGAGAAACACAGATGAGATTAAACCCGAAGAAGTGTACTTTTGGAGTTAGGTCGGGTAAGTTCTTGGGTTATATGATTTCGAAGGACGGGATTCGAGCGAACCCGGATAAAATTGATACATTGAAGAATATGCCCGCACCACGAAATATCAAGGAAGTACAGAGGCTCACGGGTCGAATGGCAGCTCTCAACAGGTTTCTATCGAGATCGGCACAGCGTGCACTACCATTCTTCAAGATACTCCGAAAGGCCGTCCTTTTCATTGGGATGATGAATGTCGACGGCCTTTGAAGAGTTGAAGACTTATTTGTCGGAGTTACCTACCCTCACTTCTCCTCGAGAAGGGGAAAAGTTGTTAGTTTATTTGGCGGTATGCGAGGAGGCAAGTGAGTGCGGTCCCGGTCCGAGAAGGGGTACATGGCCAAGTGCCAATCTACTTTGTCGGCAAGGCTTTGCATGGTCCCGAGGTCCGATACTCGCCACCGAGAAGTTAGCATTATGTCTCGTTCACGCCTCGAGAAAGTTGAGGCCCTATTTTCAAGCTCATCCCATCGTGGTAGTCACCGACCAACCACTAAGGCAAATATTGGCAAAACCCGACACCTCGGTCGATTGGCAAAGTGGGTGATTGAAATGGCCAAGACGATATCGAGTTCGTCCCTCGAACCGCGATAAAAGCATGAGCCTTGGCGATTTTTTGGTCGAAGGGATCTCCGTCCAACTCGATCGGGAAAAGCAAGTCCCGGAGGAAAAATGGACTCTTCAAGTCGATGGATCATCGAGCAAGGAGGGGCGGGGAGCGGGGCTCCTTTCGGTAAGCCCGAAAGGCGAGGAATTCCCTTACGCCCTTCGTTTCGACTTCAAAGCAACGAACAACGAAGCCGAATATGAGGCTATGATTACTGGTTTAAAGCTCGCTTTGAAGCTGGGTGTCGAAGATTTGTCAGTTTACAGCGACTCACAGCTAGTGGTCAATCATGTTAAAGGGGAGTATGAGGCCAAGGAAGAAACCATGAGGAATTACTTAGCAGCTTGTCCAAAACCTCATACCAAAATTCAAAACGGTTCAATTCGAGCAGTTCCCCGAAGTCGAACAAGAGAGCCGATGCGCTCTCGAAATTGGCCTCAAGCTTCATGTCAAGTAAGAAGGTTCTAGTCGAGTTACTGACCGATAGGAGTTACATCGAGACAGAGGCCCAGCCGATTACTCACAGCCACGTGGATGGACTCGATCGCTCTTTATCTCAAAGACGGAATACTACCACCGATAAAGTACAATCTAGAAAAGTTCGACTCCGGTCCACTCGATATGCGTTCTTCGACGACATCCTATATCGGAAATCTTTTGTAAATCCATGGTTAAGATGCGTATCTGAAGCTGAAGGCGAATATCTCTTGGAGGAAATTCATAGAGGAGTATGTGGAAACCATCGCGGAGCTAGAATGTTAGCTCGAAAATGCAAGTTAGCTGGGTATTTTTGGCCGTCGATGCAACGAGACGCGAACAATCTTGTCCAAAAATGCAACACTTGTCAGATTCATGATAACATCTCCCACCAACGAGCGCAAGACATGAATGTCATCTCGTCGCCGTGGCCATTTGATCAGTGGGGAGTCGATATCGTTGGACCCCTACCTCGAGCTCCGGGAAATCTTAAATATGTGGTCGTGGTGTAGATTATTTCACGAAATGGGTCGAAGCTAAGGCTATCGCCGACATGAAAGCCGCAACCATCAAAAAGTTCTTGTGGGTCGACATTTTGTGCGGATATGGGATCCCTAAGGCTCGATCTCGGATAACGGCACCCAGTTCGAAGATCGTAAAGTTAGAGAATGGTGTAGTGAATACCATATCGACCAGCGATTCACCTCGGTGGCTCACCCACAAGCAAACGGTCAAGTCGAGCAAACTAATCGACAGATCAAGCTGGGTCTAAAAAAGAGACTAGAGTAGTGCGAAGGTCGAGATTGGGCAATTCAACTTCCGAGCATCCTATGGTCCTACGGGATGCTCCCAATTCATCAACTCGGGGAAACTCCTTTTTCTTTAGTATATGGGTGTGAAGCGGTGATACCCGCCGAGATCGGAGTTCCCTCCCTCGAGTTCGGCATACAATGTTGAGACTAACGATCCCGAACTCCGACAGAAAGGGACAAGTGTCGAGGAACGAAGAGAGATAGCCTCACCGAATGGCAAGGTATAAGCGAGAAGATCTCTCGCATTACAACTCGAGGGTCAGACATCGATACTTCAAGGTTGGAGATCTGGTTCTAAGGAAGAATGAAGCAAGTCGACAAGAGGCGGCAGGAAAGTTAACCCCGAATTGGGAAGGACCTTATCAAATTCTGAAAGTCCACCCCAAAGGGTCTTATCAACTTGGTCGGGCGGATGGAACTACTGTTCCTCGACATTGGCATGCAAACAATCTGAGGAAATATTATGTCTGAGATAAGCTTTTATGAACTTTTATTTACTTTTAATGTTGAACCTTGTAATAAGTCCATGTGACAATCTATGATATTCTAATAAAAGTATGCTTTCTCGAGATGTTCTTTGTGTTTGCTAGGATACATAGCCAAAACAATACAAGTCCAATGCGACAGAAAAGTTAAAGGCAAAACAATCGAATACGAGTATAGAAATCCGCAGGTCGGACATCTCGACAAAGCCAAAGCAAAGTTAGCCTAATGGGCGACGAATGCAAAGGCATAGAGACGGTTCGCATGGTCGGGCCAAAAGTCCAAGCTAAAAGCCGAACGAGCCCAAGAGGCAAACAAGGCTTAAGCAAAGGACGGTTCGCATAGTCGGGCCACCTGTCCAAGTCGAAAGCCGAACGAGCCCGAGAGGGCAAAAAGGCCTAGACAAAGGATGGTTCGCATAGTCGGGCCACCGTCCCGCCGATGGTCAAAAGAGCTCGAGTAGCGAAAAAGACCAAAGATCGGGGACGCTTACACTAAAATGCTCGGCCAAAGGTCAACAAAGCCTAAGGGGCAAAAGACTAAGGCAAGCACATCAATCTCAAGTGTAATAAGAACCAAGGGTTCATAATACACTTGGGGGGCAACACGATATCAATAATATGAACGACGAATAAACCGAGTAGCGAGTAGCAAACAGAGCCAGAGGCTCGACAAGCGAAGGACTACAACGCATCGAGAAGATAAGCTAGATAATGAGAAAGCAAACACAATTTAAATTTCGAAACCAAAGCAAGTTAAGTTCAAAGCATAGTTGTTACAAGATGCGGCCAGGTCGAAATACCAGCCAAAGTTGATTTCCAAAAGAATGTCATTACAAAGTTTCAAATTTAAAGTGCGAGAAGATAAAGATCGGGGTTAGCTTCGGGGGTCGGATCGGGATTCGCGAGAGGTCGGTTCCGTAGAGGTCGGATCGGCGACGGTCGCCGAGGGGAGCGAGGAGGTAGGAGGAGCATACTTTATAGCCGGGGACTCTCCTCGTCGAAACTCCTCGAAGTACCGATCATACGCCTTCTCCGAGTCGGGATTATAGAACATAGGTGTTTGGAGAGTCGACATGTCGAAGCTCGGAGTGACCTCCTTCATTTGATCCACGGCCGGGTATATCCACCCATCATTGAAGCCCGCATGATCACTTCTAGATCATCTTCAAGGTTGGAGGACTTGCGATACTCCATAATGGCCTCGGTCCTAGCCTCTTCGACTCGCGCCCGCGCTCGATATAATTCAGCCCGTAGCGCATCTCGATCTTGGTGAGCCTTCCTTGCTTCATCGTACGCAGCTTTTGACACCGCCGCAACCTCTCATAGTCCCGAGCCGCCTTGAGCGCTTCTCACCCCGATCCCGTCTTTCATCTCGGAGTCGATCCGGCTCCTTCTCGGTAGTGGCCGCCTTTGCCCTCGGCGGCCGCCAACCTATTTTGCGGCCTCTCGAGCTCAAAGAACCGACTCTTGCTTCAACTCCTTATATTGTTTCTCCACAAGCGAGAGAGAGCGGCGTCTTTTGCAATGATGTCTTGGAGTAACCTCCCATTCACCTTCTTGATCTCGTTCGCCGACTCTCCCGTTTTGGCTAGCCGACGAGCAGCCTCTCGACCCACAAGAGTATGCTGCAAGATAGAAGAACGAGTTAATAAACAAACGGGGCACGAGCCTCGAAGATCTGTGAATATAAAAAGAAGGATCGACTTACGAGGCGATTCAGCTTTCGTAGGACATAAGACAAGTCTTTGTCATCCACACCGGTATAATCATCAAAGACCCAGTCAACACCGATTGCTGTCTCGGCAGATGTCTCAGCAACCTTCTTCCTCTTCGCTTCTCGAAGCTGCTCCTTTACCACCTCGGCAACAGAAGGTCTTTTCTTTGTTTGCCCCGCCGGCTCTTCAACATTAGCCTCAACGTTCGAGGTCAGATCGATAGGTTCCTCTTCGTCTTCATCTCGAAGAGAGCCATATCGGACGGTTAGCTCGCCGGTGGTCGAGGGCACCTCGGTCGTTCCAGCTCCGGCAGACGATCCGATCGCAGCAAGGTTGGTTCTAGGTGGAGGGACGCCCGCCTCTCGAGAGGAAGAAGGCACGCTGATCTCAGCCACTGGCAAGTCGGCAGCGGCCTGACCCCCGAGAGGTGGGGCAGCTACGACCGTCGACTCAGGAATGCGCTGAGGGTTGGTAACCTTGGAGAATTTGCCCACTGCAATACAAGAAAAAGACAAGTTAGTTTGAACCAACAAACAACAAGTTATCGACTTAAAGAACTACTAGTGTGCAAAAACAAGCAAATAAGTAAACATCCTACGATTCTCGTGATCAGGAACGTTCAGGCCTACATATGGCATGGGCCCAGCTTCTTCTAAGCGAGCCAGGTGATACAAGAGACTCAAGTCTCGAGTACACACCTCGAAATCATGTCCACTCGGAGTCGAGCCTCGTGAGGAGCCGGTTCCCTCCCAAGCTTGTCTTGTTTCCCTCTCTCGACCTCCATTGACCGATGTAGGGGTTATCAAGGCCATGACGGACAAAGAAAAATCGAGGCTTCCACTCCCCACGAGAAGAAGGCCCCCTCGTAATGAACTCGTGGCGATTTGCTCTCCTCGGAAGGAATACCACAACTTGTCAGGTGTGGCAGCAATCTTGTAGTAGTATCGGAACACGGGCACTGAGAAACAGACTTGCGCCACTCGACACGCTATGATGAACCCCATCAGAGTTCTGACGCCATTCGGGGCGAGTTGAGACACGCTTATCTCATAATGATGAAGAACGGCCAGAACCGCTGGACAGAGTGGAAACCTTAGTCCGCTTGCCAGTTGATTTTCGTAAACGGTGCAAAACCCCTGCTGGGGCTCATCCGCGAATCGATGCAGCCGATGGGAGTCGAGATTCAAACGGAGGATGAATTATGCTACATTTCCCACAGATTTCAACAATATCCTCTCGGAGTAAGTGTACTAAGACACCCTTTTGCACCCTTTCCATCCATCCTAGTTACTAGCTTTTTAGGTCGGTTAGGGACGGGAGGAGGGGAAGCTACGTGCTCGCCGGAGTCTCCCCGGAGAAGAAGATCGGAGATGACGGGTGCGGGAGATTGGCTATGAATGGGTGTGTCACTACCCCTATCCGATTCGGTGGGCGCTACTACTATTGGACATGGATAATTCAAAAACAAGATGAAGAACACTAAGAAAAAGAAAGAGACTTACTTGGTGTTTGGGATTTGGAGTTTGTAAGAAGGAAATGGCAAATAGGCTCTCGCGTCGTCGCTTTTATCCTCCTCTTTTATATGCTTGTAAAAGATACGGCGAATGATTTGAAAAGACAGGGGATAATGGGGGTTATAACTACTGAAAATCGCGGTTATCAAGGCAATGACGCGTCTTTTGCGGGATTCGAAGCGTTTCGTGGGCTAGAAACCGCTCCACGTGGATGCTAGGCGTTAGGGTTATGAAAAGGCGGGCTTTCTCCCGCCCAAAGAAAAGCCCAACTCGAAGACGACTCGTGACGACTCGACCTCGGACAACGGGAGTCCCTCTTTCAAGTACGGGGGGCTTATGACGATACGGGGTTTCACTCCCTCCACGTGTCGTCTATTGGTTGGTCCTTACACCGAGATAACGCCGGCATATTCATGTCGATGCCCGTGCTCGAGGCCAAAGCCTTCACATCAAAGCCGGGCTACGACTATCGATTATCGAGTATCGAGCGAGTGTAGGACGTTCGGTCCGCACCCGGCCTAGCAATGTGTGGGACGGTGGTCCCCGAGTCGATACCGCAGTCGGTATATCGACATCAAGGATAGAGTCCGCATCGGCCTACTAAGCCCATTAATAGCAATAGCTTGGGCGAGGGGTCAAGGCCCATTTAAGGGTAAATGTGACAATAACATAAGCCGACTTAACCTTAGGGTTTAGGCAAGGGTTGTCATTATAAATACCCCATTCCAGAACTACTCAATATTATTTTTATATTTTTTATCGAAAAAATACATCGATTTTCGAATTTAAGTAGAAACAAGACCCTTTCTGCATTGGTGCATTGGGTCTGCCACTCCATACAGGGCATTGACTTTTTAGTCAAATTTTAAGTGAAAAGGGCAACGCCTTGGAACAATGTAGTACAGAGGAACACTCGGAAAAAGCATTGTACGTAGCCATTCGTGCTAAACACAGGCTTTTTTTTTTTTTATTTTTTTTTATTTTATAGCTTTAGAGGATACTTTAACTTTTCAGCAACTAATAAATGTATTATTATTTAGTTGTGTATTTTATTTTCGTGACAAATCGTTATTAGTAAAAAAAAAAATATTAAAAAAAATTTAATTTAATTTTAAATAAAATATAATAATATTCAATTTATTTAAAGCAAATCTAAGTTTATAAAAAGACATCATGACATTAAAATGATGAAATACAACCACAACACACATATTAATAATACGAAGTAAAAGCACATTTTTAAAAATAAAACCACAATACAAACATCGATACAACATTATCATACCCATAACTTAATCCTCCGAATTGCTAAATTCCTCCCACAAATGATCAATCAAGGCATCACGAAGTTCGTAATGCGCTTTGTTATTCAAAGAAATAAATTTATGATTCGTGTCTTATAATTATTTGTATCATCATATTTTTTTTGAGAAATTGTATTATCATCTTGTGCACATTTTTTTAAGGGTCTGCATATTTTTTTAAATATTATCATATAACATCTATAATGATATAAATTATCAAATAATTTTATTTATATTTTTGAATTACATTTTTAAGCTATTGGAAAAGATTCTAAACGTTGCAAATTTACTATCAACAAGCATAATAAATACAATTAGAATACATAATAACACGGAGGAAACATTATTTTGCATATGCCAGTTAATGGGTCGCATAAAATACGAGCCACCTTTTTAGAAAGGAGTCCTTGAAAAAAGAGAAGCTTGAAAAATTATGCCTAAAAATGTAGCTATTTAAAAATGAAAATATTTTCGAAAAATAAAAAATTGAAAACTATATATAGCTGAAATAATGTATCCATGAATTCTTAATAAATCCTTCCCAAATTCTTCAAGAAGTGTCTTTTAAAGTATGTTTTCAATTTTTTTTTTTTTTTTTTTTTTTTTTTTTTGTAAAGTTCAAGGTGACTTAATTAGGATTCTAGTTTGGCTTTCATGGTTTTACCTTTCTGATCATATGCTGCTTTCATGGTGATCAGTGTACGTCGATAAGAGGGAGGGACTCTTTTTGTGGGAAAATACTCGTGTGGTGAGAGAATTTGATGTGAAATGACGGATGAAACGATTAAAACCATACAGTATAAATACAGAATAAAACTGTGTGGCATGTACGGTGTTATACGATGTCTCCACACAAGTATTTCCCCCTCTTTGTGTGCTGCTCGAAGAAAAGTCTGATTGAGCAAATTATGGTTCGAACTTAACAATATTTTGACTTTACAAAACACTAGTTGAATCCTAGCTAGCTAGCAAAACATCTTCCACTCTTTGATGTAGACATTATTTTATTACAATGATATGTTTTTGCACCAAATACTTTGTCTCGTCTTCAATCATACAACTCTAAATTGTATATTATGAGAGAGTATTTTAAGAAAAATTATTATTTCGATTAAGAAATTGTTTTAGAGACCTTTAAGGACACCATATTAAATCTATCTATGACATAGTTAAAAATAGGCATGTATTCGAATTCTTTAAGTGTAATAATAGATTTAGTATGATGTTCTTATAGACCATTGTTTTATTTTATAACATATAACTTCAAATGTCAATATTAGCATATACATCTATAGTTAATCGAATATTATTAAATATTTTTATATCGGAAAATTGAAAGGAAAAAAAAAAAAAAAAAACTCCAATTTCAAAGCTTCCTTTGTTACGATGACATGCATGTTTTTTTTCTTGACAACATGTCATACTATGTTTTTACTACAATGTGTCGCTGTTCTTAAATTAACTACTCCATCCGTTTCGAAATTACTGAGACAGTTGTCAAAAAGATTTATTCCAAATTAATTGAGGCAATTAGATTTCCAATACAACATTTAATGTATTTTTTCTACATCTACCTTTATTTATTAAGGAGTTGGAGAATAAATACAAGATTGCATTAATTATATACTATGGGGTTTTTAGTTATTTTGACATTCAAATTAAAGCATTAACTCACATTCTTAATATACGTTTTTTTTAACAATTGTATAAGTTATTTTGGAACGAAGGGAGTACTCCCGTTCGCAAAGAAAAGTCATGGAAAAATTTGTCGTTGCACAAAGGAAAGTGTTAGGCGGTGGAACAATAATCCCACATAACATTGCCGGCTCGTATCGTGTAAAAGATTATCTAGACTCGTATCATTTTTATCTCTTACGTACAAGGACGGAGGCAAGTTATCTACTTTACTAAGCTCCACGAACATCATTTTTATGTCGCTTTCAATCCATAAAATATTCTTAATCCCACCCTACACCAAAGCTCAACGCTTGGATTAGAATAGATTTTCTACCGTACAACATTAAAATAACTACAAATCATAAAAAATAAAACATATTTTAAAACACACACACACACACACACACACACACACATATATATATATATATATATATATATATATATATATATATATATATATATATATATATATATATATATATATAATTTCTCGTATATTTTTACTTGTGATAAATATTTATATTAGATAAATATTCCTTTGTATGGATCTTCTAAATATTTATAGAAGATCCATACAATGAAATATTTGTCAAAACCAATTTTTTTGCCATTCTAAGGAAATATACAATGTTTGAAAATAGTAAAAACTTGAATCTGTAAATTTATTTGATTGCGGTAGATATAGAGTATGATGTCCAGAATCTGTTGAATACAGATCCTGTTAACAGATTCTGATGCAACTGTATTTTAGGTGGATCTGGAGAGTTAGAATCTGTAAAATGCAGATTTATCATCTCTTACAGATTCTACTGCTAGTGCTCTAAGAATTTGCTTGTTGCAAAATCTGCCATTAATTCATGAATGAATAAGAAGAAAAGAAGATTTATAGCTCCGATACTATGTAAAAATATTAGAACGTTTGATATAAAAATTGCCTGTGGTGGGTAATTAGACACCAACTCGCTTACAAAAAAGAGAAAGAGTCGTTATAGGAACAATCCAAAACAAATTACGAACTAAAGCAAGTACATAATATGGAATAAACATAATACAAAAAAACATCGTTAGCAATAAACAATTGTCTGCCAGGATATCAACTTGGGGTGGGTAATGGACAATATCGAGTTTAATGGGTGGACTAGATTAAGAATATTTTATGGATCAAGCTGGACTACATACACATTTTAGTGTAACAATTTCTTTTCTGGGTGGGCTTAGCCCCCCTAGAATTATACATTGCCTCCGTCCTTGAGCAGACACCATCAGGCGAGAGTGACAACATCAGCTAAGAAGGTTGAGATAAGAAGAGTAGAGACTAACTGTGTAGAGACCAACACAGCTGAGTCCAGTGGCGGACCAAGAATTGTTTTTCCAGTGGGGGTCAAATTTAAAAAAAAGGTGGAAAAAAAAGTCAATAGTCAGGTTTCAAACACATGACCTTAAGATATGTAATAAAGGTTCTAACCAACTGAACTAAGTGAATAATTATGTTAGAAATTATCTGAAATAATATATATACACATTTTTAATATTATAAAGAGATGTATATTAGTAACTTCGTCCGAAAAAACTTGAATGGGGTCCATACACCCCGCCCCTGGCTGAGTCCTATTACATTGCTGAATTCTATCACACTTGAGTCCTATCACAACTAAATCCTATCACGACTGATATCTTCATCATAAACTCTATCATTATCCATAAGTTCCAAAGTAGAAAACACACACCCCCTCTTAAACTCTTTCAAGAGATGCTTATAAGATGAATTATAGAATCCCAATTGAAAAGGGAACATTGGCACAATTCTGTAACGTGGAGGTTTCATTTAAAACCAAAGTGTTGTGTGTTTTCTTTCCTCTAGAAACCATATTAACATCAATTGATATACTATTTAAACTATGTAAATCAATTACAAAAAAAAATTCCTCAAAAAAATTACAAAAATAAAAATAAAATTATACTTTTGATTTCTTCCCCAAAAAATTATACTTCTAATTGTTATACTCATATTTTGAATTTTTTAATGATCAAGAATATAAAAAAAATTATGAGGGAAAGAGACTAAAATCCACTTTTTAATACAAAATAAATAAATAAGACAACTCATTTTTTTAGTTACAAAAAGGACGAAAAAATTCAGACGGACAAAAATACCCTTCCTTATACAAATAGACGCGTTCCACGTTCATCTCATTATGTTTCGTTCTTTATTATATGCGTCCCTCTCTACTTCTTTTTTTTTATTTTTTTTTTTTTTTTTAATTTTTAACAGCAGTTCAGTTTCTTGTTTTGTGTTTTGTTTTTATTTTATTTTAAACAACCGTAACTTTTGACTTAGTACTCCGATCATCAAAATATTTTCACCAAAATTCATATTTTATTTACTCTTTATTTTGATATCTCATACGATACCCTTCCGACATAAATTTTGAAAGCCGAAAAAACATTTGCATTAATCGGAGCGTTTTTCTTATTAACAACCGTAACTTTTGATTTAGAACACCTATTATCAAAATTCTTTCACCAAAGTTTATATTTTTTTCTCTTCATTTTAAAATCTAATGCGATGCCCTTTCGACGTAGTTTTTGAAAACCGGATATGATCGCAGCGTTTACATTAACACAATATTAGTATCACAACAGTAACATATATAGTTCACGGTTAAATAGCATCACGTCTAATCTAAAACATTTAAATATAATACTAGTGGTTTTCAGAATGAAAAAATATGTTTATAATGAACATATATACTTGTCTCATCTTCTGCAAAAAAAACCACCAACATGTGGGAAGAAGCATCATTAGCAAGACAAAATGAAAGCTCCGAAAATAAACTAAAGCACCAAGAAAAGTTTATTAGCAGCAACAACATCAAGTACATCATTTCCCAAGCTATTTGCACTCTCTCAAAACGGAAGTTCTGATGGGGAACACGCTGCCCATTCTTATATATCAACTGCTAGGAACTATGCAAAAGTCAATTGAACTTGTTGCCTTTCTTCATAAACTCAAACAATAGAGCTGCATTTTCTCCATTTACTTCAATTGCGTCCTCATTGAACTGCATTTTGTATTAAAAAAGAGAGAAGGAGCCTATAGTATCAATATCACAATATCGTATTAGTATCATAGTATCAAGATGAATAAGATGAATGTGAAATATTGTGTCCAACTCTTTGATCTTTGGAGTAGTATATGGTTTAACAATGGTCATGTGTTGATATCGAAATCGGTAAAATAGTTTCTTTTCCAAAAAGGCATAACTCTACGCCTTAAATCAGCACTGTTGGAAAAATTTTTATGAATAAGAATTTGACAGAAATCGTACAAAACTCCAAGGCACGAAAAGCGTTATCTTTTAAGAGATGTTTCGTCCCACACGATTTATCACTAAGGGATCAAACGAAAATCTCTTTAAGATACAATGGAGGTGTTTGATCAGACGGTGACTCGTCTGACCAAACCAGAGGACACTCGAAATTTGTACTGGTGATGCTTATAATAAAAATTTATAAATCCGGTATTCCCCAAGTGTAGGGATCGTAGCATAGCGATTAATACCGGAGTCGATCACGGGGAATCGGGGTATCTAGTTCATTAATTTTCCTAAGGTTGTTACTACTAAAACGAAACTAAAAACGATAAAATAAAGCGGACGAGAGGATTGTCGGTCAAAGCCGGGAAGGATAAAAGCGAAAACGAAATCTAAACTATAAATTATAAAACAAACAGTAAACAAGAAGATGATCATGGTGATTAAACAATCGAACAAACAATAATCCACCAATCCCGCAACCCTCAATTTCCTCTCTAAACTATCTTATGATGATTTAATTCAAGTTGTGGTTCACCTATCAAAAGTATGAATTCCTACTCTCGTAGTTAATTCGCCTATCAATCTCTCATCTCACGATATATAAGATTGACGCTAGCAAAACAAGGTGTAAGATCTCTCAATCTAAAGCAACCTAGAAATCTAACCTATCAACTCTCGTTATGTCAAGGTTAAAAAACTCATCTTTCCTATGGTGATCTAAGGTTTACACCGACTCTCGTCATACGGTAAACATCAATAACAATTCATCTTTCGATATCGATCGCATAACACATAAGCATAGGAAAAATACAACTTGAATTAAAGATCACAAAACAAATCTAGATTAAAAGTAAAGAACCCGTCGAAACGGATTCACATAGTTTGAACAATTGCTCGGCCTCCAAGCATTCAAAGATAAAGAAAAGCAAAACGGGAATAAAAAGCAGAAAAATCGCAACCCCAGCCTCCCCTAAGGGGGCTGGGGCCGCCTAGGGTTTTCTCCTAATGATTGTGAAGATAGTTTGAGAATGTGTTAACACAAGAGTAAACTTCAACTTATCTTTTATTCATTGATAATGTGGAGTATATGTAGATACAATTGAGGAGTTTGAAAGGTCCTAGACAAGATAGTGACCTTTCATAGAAAAAGTAAAAGCTATAAACGAGGCTAGATGCTTTTTAGTCTCTTACATAATAAATGTCTATGACATAAAGTGAACTAGAGTAAAAGCTATGTCTATGACTAGAGTTTGACATATTAATTGTTTATATGTACTACAATTAATATGTCTCTTTATAAATAAATAAAGTGTACACGAGAAAATCCGGCACGGGTTCAAAGACCGTCGAACCTCGCGACTTATCGCATGCGTCGAATATTGCCGATGCATCGAATATTGCCACACCCCCTCAAACCGGGTTTGTATATGTTGATGCGCCAAGTTTGCTACTTAGTCCGTCGAACATGAGAGGTGGAATAGCTTTGGTGAGAATATCCGCATTTTGGTCCGCCGAGGGAACATACCGGAGCCGGATAATCTTGGCATCAATCTTTTCCTTTAGGAAGTGTCCGTCAATGTCCACATGTTTTGTTTTGTCATGATGGACCGGATCCTCTCGCCATGCATAGTCCGAGTGATTATCACACAGAGTGTGATAGGTTGCTTTGAAAGAGGCCGCCGAAGTTCGTAAGTACTCTTTTGAGCCAAAGAGCTTCACAAATGCCTAAGACAAGTGCCCCGAGTTCGCTTCGCATCGCTTCTAGACACGTAGGTTGTTTCTTGCTCCTCCAAGTAACAAGATTGCCCCATACATGGGAACGAGCTTTGTGGTCGACCTTCTATCTATGTGGCATCCGGCCCCAATCGGCATCGGTGTAGACCTTGATGGATCTATCGCCAGACTTGGTGAAGTGTAACCCTTGGCCAGAGTGGACTTCAAATACCTCGTATTCTATTTACCGCATCCCAATGTTGCTCGGTAGGGCAATGCATGAACCGACTAACCGGGACCGACATCATATGCAATATCGGGTCTTGTATGGGAGAGGTAGATGAGTTTCCCTACAAGCCTTTGATATTGTTCTTTCCCCGACAATGTCACCCGTAGCAGGTATGATTTGGGGTCTACGGGGGATATAGCAGGTTTGCACCCCAAAGCATGCCGGTTTCCTTCACGAGATCCAAGACATATTTCCTTTGGGAGACGTAAATGCCTTTTCTTTGTTTCTTGCTACTTCCATGCCAAGAAAATATTTGAGAAAACCCAAGTCTTTCACCCGAAACACCTTTGCCACAGAGTCTTCAAATGTTGGATCTCGGTAGAGTCATCTCCAGGTGAGGATGATATCATCCACATAGACAATAATAATAGACCTCTTCTGGTTGGTTGTCTTGATGAACATAGTGTGATCAGAATTGCATTGGTGATATCCAGCAGCTTTGACCACAGTTGTTAATTTTCCAAACCATGCCCTTGGTGATTGCTTCAGGCCATATAGAGATTTCCTCAATTTGCACACCTTGCCTTGAGTATGACACTACTAGAATTTCCCGGATTTGTGATGAATTTTTGTGACGAAAACTGTTCGTTTCAAATTTCCGACAATATTGCTACGAATTAGCGACAAACCACATATTTCTTTTTTTTGCAATAAATAGGGACAAAATTGTGACAAAATATGTACATGGCAAAATGTATGTGTCTATTTTGTCACAAATCTTTGCGCCAAATTCGGGCGCCATAATTTGTGAGAATTCTGTGACAAACTGGCTTGGTCATAAAAGGCTTCGTTGCTAATCTGCCGCTAACCGACATATTTGTCCAGATCGCAAAATTGTCACATATTTTCCACAAAATTGCTACGAATTAGCGACAAAACGCGTAATTCTTTTTTTTGCAATAAATTGTGACAACATTGTGACAAAATATGTACGTGGCAAAATGTATGTGATTGTTTTGTCACAAATCTTCACGCCAAATTCGGGCGCCATAATTTATGAGAATTATGTGATAAACTGGCTTGGTCATAAAAGTCTTCGTTGCTAATCTGACGCTAACCGAAATATCTGTCCACATCGCAAAATTGTCACATATCTTCGACAATATAGCTACAAATTTCCCGGGTTTGTGAAGAAAATTTGTGATTAAAATGGCTCGTCACTAATTCGCGACATCATTGCTGCAAATTAGTGAAAAAACATAAAAAGATTATTTATATAAAAAAATTGCGACGGTATTGTGACAATATATATATATACATGACAAAAGACCAGTGTTATACTTCTTTGTATATTATATAAATATATAGTGAACTTATTTTTGTATTTCAAATACATATAATGTACAAAAATTGACATGGGAATAAGCCAGAGATTGTCAACATTGGACGTTTTGGGCCGAATTCGGGTCAAAATGGTAAAGTGGGCCAAATCAGTACAAGCTCGTAGATGTTTTTGGCCAAAAGAGGGTGTAAATGGTCATGCGGGCCAGATCAGTACAAGCCCATTATGGATCTTTAGCTAACCGAAGTTCAATCCCGAGGTTCAATATTGAGTTGTGATTCAAACTCGAGGTTCGTTATTGTGTAGTAATTTCAAACCCGGGGTTCGTTATTTAGTCGGTTGAAACCCGAGGTTCGTTAGTGAGTTCATGATGTGAAACCCAATGTTCGTTTGTGAGTTAATGATTCGAAGCCTGATGTTCGTTAGTTAGTCATGAGTTAATGATTTGAAACTTGAGGTGTGTCAGTGAGTTAGTGATTTGAAACTCGAGATTCGTTACTGAGTTCATGATATGAAACCCGAGGTTCGTTAGTTAGCTAGGCATGAGTTAATGAGTTGAAACCCAATGTTCGTTAGTGAGTTAATGATTTGAAACCCGAGGTGCGTTAATGAGTTCATGGTATGAAACCCAAGATTCGTTAGTGAGTATGAAACCCGATAGCAAGTTAATTATTCGATACTCAAGGAAAATAGAGATTTTACGACGCACGGTTTACGAAGTGTAGTAAATGTGCGTCGTAAAATTTGATATAGTTTAAATTTGCGCTTTTAACGCACGTCGTAATGAGTGCGTAGTAATTTCTTATTTACATTTCTTTGGAAAGTGATACAATAACCGAAAAAAATCACCGAAGCACTACCGAAAACACATCATCCACCTTTCAGATTTTCTTTTCTCTTATTTATTGTTTTGACATAAAGCAATTGGATGGACAAGATCATTTGTCGGTAGTTTTTTTGTGAAAAAATTCAGGGGATATATCTTTTCCGCATTTCTTTCTCCGTGTCCTCTTAACTTTCAATATATATTTTTCATTTACAAAAACATTTCTCGAACGGAAATTCACAAAACCCTACTCAAACTTTTAGTTTGCCGTCACCCGATCTACTGCTAACGCAGGCGATTGCGTGTTTCTTTCACCGGTGCTTGTGCGTTATGTTCAACGGACGATTTCATTCCTTTCACCGTCCTATTGCGATTTGTCTGGTGATGTTAAAAGTAATTCGAGTGGATTGGAGAAGAAGATCAAGA
Source organism: Gentiana straminea (assembly GCA_036785695.1). NCBI lineage: Eukaryota > Viridiplantae > Streptophyta > Magnoliopsida > Gentianales > Gentianaceae > Gentiana > Gentiana straminea. The sequence continues at coordinate 1,086,275 of JAVUPR010000100.1, forward strand.
AAAAGGAGCTGAAGCGAAAGAAGGCGGAGAGTGATGAGGATGTGAAGGAGGATAGGAGTCAGACGAGCTCGGAATTAGGGGAGCCGATGATTATGGTCTCGTCGGAAGCTAAGAAGAGGAAAAAGAATTCTAAAAGGCTGGAGAAAAGGAGAAGGAGAATCCAAACGCCTTGTCTATGTTTAGATTATCAGATAAGATGAATGAAGCTTTGATAGCTAATAAGATAACTTTTTTTGTCTCTGATTCAAGCAATGACGTTTGATACTATTTTGGATGGGCATGATTTAGTTGGTCGAGCAAAAACTGGCACAGTAAGCATCTTCTTCTATCTCTTTCAGAATTTTAAATTGTCTTTTAACAAATTATAAGCTGATCTTTGATACTCTGTGTAGAGATTGGTGTAGTGTTTGATTACATTGAGAATGCACTTGGAAAATTCGATGATGGTCCTTTTTTCCTTGCCAGTTTTAGTCTGGTAAGTGCAGTGGTCATTTAGATTGTATCGGGTATTGTGTCAAATAAAGTGAATGTTGTGTATCTTAAGTGAAACCGTAGGAGGAAAAAAATACTTTTATTTAGACGGAAAAGTTGTTTAAATGGGTAAGTAAAGTGAACTAATTTGTGGACTGCAGGTGGACATAGCTTATGCTCCATTGAAAGGTTCCAGCCATTCCCACCTGAGGTGAAGAAGTATGATGTTACTGAGAACATGCCAAAACTAGCTGCATGGATTGAGGTACTTTAACTCCAACCCAACTCAACTCAATCATTACTTCCTGTGCCCTTAAGTGATATTAGTCTGAGAAAGTATTTTAGGCAAAACAGAGGTAACGTGGCACTTGTTCTTTACACCCTGTTTTTGGCCTGTCTTGAACAAGCTGACTGTCTGTTTTGAATATGGTTTAGGTTCCTGATAAGCTTCACCAATCTTACAATGAAGGTTCATTTCTTGCTTTCTTAACTGTTATTTTCTAGTGTGTTATATAGCATTCACAGACATTGCAAGGCTTCAATCCACTGTGCTGGAGCATCTTCAAATTCAGACAATGATTGATTGCTTTTCAGATGCTGCTTAGGTAGTGCAAAAAAAGTGTGATGTTCATGATGGAGGAGGGATGACAACAAGATATCTTAGAGCAGAATTAGAGTGATGAGCAGAATTAATATCGGTAAGTGTACACATGATCCTTACAAACTACCTCCGTACATTCATATCGGTCATTTTTTAGGTTTTCACACAGATGAATCGAAGAAAGTAGGTAAATGTCTTGAGTTATAGTTCACATGGTCACACATATACAAGACATAAAGGTTCCACTTTACAAAACATAGATTGAGTTTTTCTCTTTTCTGGTCTCTAACTAAGTTCATGCTTCATTGGAGCTTAAAATGGATTAATGCTTATGTCAATTCAATTCTCTCACTCTTCAGCACTCGGCCTTCTTCTGCTTCTATAGTTTCAATTTTGATTCTCAAATTTGTGCATGTTGGAAAGGACATAATAAAGTTGTTGCAAATCTGCAACTCAAATAACTTTTCAACTTGTACTTGCAGCTTGTATCTTTGCCCACCTGGTCATCTAAAATATTATAGGATATGTGTAGAAGCTTGGAGTTTGATTTGATGCCAGAAATTTGAACTAAACGGCTAGTAGAATGACCAAAACAGGTTCTAATTTTGCGTTTCTAACTATCATACAAGATTCCCATGAACTTGAGCTGATTTTTTTTTCTGGGTTAGGCAATCAATTTGTTGGCAGAGTGGTAATGGCGCCTCAGCCAACAATGGGGGAGTATTATGCCCAAAGAGCAACTGATGGTGGCTTCCTCATTACTGAAGGGACCATGATCTCTCCTACTTCAGCTGGGTAATTAGTATGTTATTTTGCTTTGCTAACTCTCTAAACTAATTTACAGCCGCGGCAAAAAGTAGAATTTTTAGTAGTGTATATAAACCCCCTCTCTCCCTCTTTTCGCCTAAGTTAATGTTCTGCTGGAAAAAAGAAAGAGGGGAATATTAGAACGAATGTAACTTGTTTTCTCCATAACATTAGTAGTTTCTGTAAACATGGTGTTCTATATTGCACTTTGTTACGGGCACAGCAAGATATATCTTCTCTTAAGATTATAGCAGGGGAAACAGGGAAAAAGCTAAGCTCTTTTGCAGCGACATTAATTTCGGATTTCCAGGACATAATCCTCTAATAATTTGGACGAGTTTTTAGCTTATAAACCAAGAGGATTATACGTCGTGTCACCCTGGCAATAAATGCAACTACGATTGTTTTCACGAGGTTTTGAGGATACTTGTCATGAAATAGACTCGGTTCAGGATGGTGGGATCTCAAATATCCGAGGGACTCATAGTTCCATGTGGAACCTCTGAATTATTATTCTCAAAAAGGGTTGGCATTGTTTTTCAGTTCCCTGAGAGGTACATATTCCTTTCTATAACTCTTTTATTAAATTGTTAGTGTTTTCTCTCCTTTATCCTAGTTTGTTGAGTTTCCCAGTGATACCATTCATTTCCAAGCACCATCCATTTTCCTTTCTTTTAGCTTCCCTCTTTTGTTTTTGCTAAATTCTTGACATTTGAAGATTACCTACCTTGGTCAGGTACTTTGTTGCAGAGAATGTTCTTGATGGAGTTACTTTTGGGTGGCCAAGGCATAGAAGTTTAGAGAAGCAGTGACAGGTGTCCTACCATATCTTAGGAACAAAGGGATCCGGATTCCGGATGATATGCTGAAAGAGGCCACAGTGGACATGTACTAGCGGTGCAAGTGAGATCGTCATGATTTTAAACAAGTTCTTCATGATGTTTAACAACACCGTCAAGAATCTGAGTGGGATGCAAAACTCAAGACAACTTTAGAGACGATTGCTCGTTCACAAGATTGAGATGTTTTCGGTGATAAAACCAATAGTCAGTATTTGTCCGTTGACCATGAATAATATTGATTTCATGTTTTGAAATGCTATTTGACTCAATTATGAATAATATGATTTGCTTCATTTTCATGATCATGGAAGTGTATTGATTATTTATGTCATTGAAACGTTTTTTTTAAGAGAACTTTATATTATTGAATATAATTTTTGTAAATAATAAATATAGTAAAATGTGAAATATAAATTTTGTTACAAAGTCATTGCAACTATTGATTTTGACACAACAATTCATTACAAATATAGGTAAAATTTGTCACAAATTTTTCGTAAAACACCGTCACAAAATTAATGCAAAAGTGTACGGGAATAATTGTCACATTTTTATCACTAAATTTGGTACCAAAATTGTCACATGAATTCATCACATGATAATCACTAAAATTTTGTCACAATTTTATCGTAAACAAGCGTCACAAATTCATATCAAATTTGTAAAATATGGTTATCACTATTTCATAAAAAAATGGGTTACAAAATTGTCGTTTTTTTTGGTTGTACATTTGTCGCTGTTTTATGAAGCAACTTTGACACAACACTCCATCACAAACTTATCGGGAAATTTTGTCACACATCCGTTGCAAAATATAATTTTTGTTGCAGATTCATCACTAAATTTTTTGTCACATCTATGTCACAAAGTATGACTTTCGGCACAATTTTGTCACAAAACTTAGTGACAAGGTTAATTTCGACTCAAAAATTTGCAACGGGGTGTTCCGTGACGGAAATAGGATTCGTCACTGATTCGTCACAAACGAGCGTCCGTGACAAATTTGTGATGAAAACCTCCGTCACAAACCCGAGAAATTCTAGTAGTGTGAGGATTGATAAAACCAGGAGGTACATTCATATAAACCTCCTCAGTGAGGTCCCCATTTAGAAAAGCATTTTTGATGTCCAATTGGTGAAGAGGCCGGTCAAGTTGGACAGTAGAGATCGAACCCCGACGGTGTTGAGTTTTGCCACCGGTGCAAAAGTTTCCTTATAGTCAATGCCATAAGTTTGAGTGAATCCCCCGGCTACCAATCCGGCTTTGTACTTGTCAATAGTGCCATCGGCATTGTATTTGATAGTGAATAACCATCCGCAACCGATCGTCTTCTTGCCCCGTGGGAGAGGTGTCAAATCCCAAGTATGATTATCCGTAAGTCTTGTCATCTCTGTTTTAACGCGACCTTCCATTTATCATTTTGAAGGGCCTCCTGAATATTTTTAGGAATAGAGTGAGAGTCCAGGTCCTGTGAAAACATGGCAAAGGCGGGGAGATAACTTATCATAAGATAAATAAGAATGAATAGAGTGATCAGTGCATGATATCTTTCCCTTCCTAAGAGCAATAGGCCTATCATCAATGTCGGCCAGGCCGCCGAGGATCCGTAGATTGCCGAGTGTCGTAGGCTCGGGATCGGCGGGCTCGGGGTCGGTAGACTCTTGTTCGGGGAGGTTCGAGGAGTATTAGGCGTAGAGAGTCGGCAGGGTGCGAAGTTCGATCCGCCGAGGATCGCAGGTTGCCGAGGGTTAAGAGTTTGCCGAGGGAAGGGGTTTAGGTCAATTTCAATCGGGTTTCCATCGGTGAATGGCTCGTAGGTTTTCGTAATAAGGGGTCCTTTCAAAGAATTTTACATCCATAGAATTGTAAAATTTCTTTTCGATAGGGGAATAACATTTGTAACCTTTTCTCGTCCTTTGCATAACCTAGGAAAATGCACTTGTGAGCTTTAGGATCAAGTTTACTTCGTGTTGAGCATAGATATACACAAACACAAGACAACCAAAGATCTTTGGAGGCAACTGGGAAACAAGATGATGGCGGGAGTGTGTGGTCGGTAGGGTTTGGAGTGGAGTTTTGAAACCTAACACTTTGGGAAGTCGTTGAGTAAATAAGTTGCGGTCAAGTATAGCTTCACCCCACATATATTTAGGAACATGTGTGGTGAACATGATTGATCCGGCCATTTCCGGCAGGGTGCACTGTTCTTTCTCTCAAAGCAACCCCATTCCGCCGAGGTGTTTCCACACAACTACCGATATGAACAATTCCTCTATCGTCAAGAAGGTACCGAGATTAGACTCATAGTATTGTAGAGCATTATCGGTCTTTAAGATCTTGACCTTAGTATCAAATTGAGTGGAGACCATATGATAAAATTCTTGAAAGATAGGGCCAACTTCGATTTGTCTTTCATTAAAAAAACCCAAGTGGTCCCGGTATGATCATCAATAAAGGTGACAAACCATCTTTTCCCTGTTATACTTTTCACCCTAGAGGGTCCCCACACATCACTGTGTATTAAGGTGAAGGGTGAGGAATGCAAATGAGGTAACTTAGCATACACAGATTTTGTAAGTTTAGCAAATTGACAAATATCACATTGAAGGTCATTCAGATTAAATCCTTTAAACAATTCAGGAGTTAAAGATTTTAAGTAACCAAAACTTGGATGTCCTAATCTATAATGCCATAACATGATATTGTCTAAAGTCTGGGAGCGAGCCGCCGAGGCATTCGGTCTTCGCCTTCGTCTTCAAGCAGGTTGACCGAAACAATCCGGCGCAAGGTTTAGCCTTCCCAATCACTTCTGTGAAGTAGGATCCTGGAATGTGCACCGATTTTCCTTAAAAACAATAGTCCAATTCAAATATTTAGTGAGTCTCTTGACGGATATAAGATTGCGTCTAAGTTTGGAACAAATAGGACATCCTGTAGGCATATCTTATTAGTGAGTTTAACATTTCCAACACCTTTTGCACGAGAGATAGATCCATCGCCAGTTTTTAATGTTATGAATTTGGTGACAAGGCATATAGTTGGTTATAAGGTTTTTATTACCGGTCATATGGGAGGATGCCCCCGAATCAACAATCCATGTTTCATTGCTAAGGGAAGAGTAGAATTTACCCGTATGAGTATGAGTAGCAACATCGGTAGAGTGACTACCTTCCTTTTGTTGATTCGGGAAGGCTTTGAATGCAAAGAACCGAGCATTCATCCGGTTTTCATTCTCCTCCTCACCGATGTGTCCGCCTTGACTTTCCCCGATAGGTTTTGAGGTTTTTGAGGAGTTAGGCTTGCCATGGAGCTTCCGGCAGTTGTCCTTGGTGTGATTTGTGCGTTTGCGGTGATCATAGAACGAGTTTTCCGTTTTCTCGTAGGCTTCTTGTATGTCTCAAAGCAACCTCGGCGGCCTTCCCGACGGATCGACGGGCAAAGCACCTTCGTAGGGTTGTCGGTAGGGGATTTCGAAGCATGACTTTTCTCCTACTTTCTTCATGTTTGACCTCGGCAAACATGGATTTGAGATTTGGAAGAGGTTTGGTGGCAAGAATTCTTCCTCTAACATCATCAAGAGTAGGATCCAAATCCGGTGAGGAACCCGAATACTCTCTTCTTTTCTATGATGTCTTTATAAAGAGCATCCTTGAGATCATTCCAAGAGTGAGTTTTAACATATCTAAGTGTTGCCAAGCCTTAGATAGTTGATTGAAATATTGAGTTACGTACATATCCCCTTGCCCGCAAGTTTGAATCCGAGCTTCTAGTTCATATACCTCGGATGTATTATCTTTCTTGGAGTAAAGATCTACGGCATTATCCCGCATTTCTTTGGCGTATCATACATCATAAAGTTTTCACTTATCTCTTTTGTCATTGACCTCGTGAGGATGGTCATGAGTTGATTATTTGTTGTGTCCCATGCTTCAAAAGCGGGGTCGGTTTCGGCGAGGTGCGGGTTTTGTTCCGGACAAGTATCCCATCTTACTTTGTCCGAAATGTACATTTTCATAAACCTTGACCATAACAGATAGTTGTTACCATCAAGTCGATGGTTTGTATAAGAAGAGGAGTTGTCAGTACTCCCAGTCAGCTGAGGCTGCTGAGAGTCTGCTGAGGTTGAAGTAATGTCGGATGTGGAAGACATTCTTCAGAAATATGAGTTTTGCAGCGGAAAAAAGTTAGAACACAAATGTCTCTGATACCATGAAGAGAGTTTGAGAATGTGTTAACATAAGAGTAAACTTCAACTTATCTTTTATTCATTGATAATGTGGAGTATATGTAGATACAATTGAGGAGTTTGAAAGGTCCTAGACAAGATAGTGACCTTTCATAGAAAAAGTAAAAGCTATAAACGAGGCTAGATGCTTTTTAGTCTCTTACATAATAAATGTCTATGACATAAAGTGAACTAGAGTAAAAGCTATGTCTATGACTAGAGTTTGACATATTAATTGTTTATATGTACTACAATTAATATGTCTCTTTATAAATAAATAAAGTGTACACGAAGAAAATCCGGCACGGGTTCGGCAAGACCTGCGTCGAACCTCGCAGACTTATCAGCATGCTGAATATTGCCAGCATGCTGAATATTGCCACAGATTGTGTATCAATAGGTCTCAATAATGTATGTTTTAGGGTTGAAATACGCACTGGTATTTATAGAAAAGTAAGGCGGCTGCTGCTATGTCGGCTTAAGGACGCCCGTCCGACTTTCTGGACGCTCGTCCAGCTGCTCGGACGCTAGGGCAGACGCTCGTTCACTCAGCGTCCAAACTCTCTGTTCTGATTTCTCCTCTTGGACGCCAGTCCACCTCTTTGGACGCTAGTTCAGTCCCTTTTTCTTCCAAATTCATCTTGATCTTCATTCCAACTTCATCTCTATCTTTTTCCTTCCATGCAAATCATCCCTTGAACATCTTTTAAGCTCCTTTCACCTCATGTAGTACCTACATCACGATAAAAACATGCAAAATGTAACATCTTACATCTAAAGATATTTATTCAATAAAATCACATAATTAGCTCGATTTTGCACTTTAATACTTCTAAAACTCATTTGCTCAATATTTCAATATAAAGCTCGATTTCTATGAAAAACATCCACATATGGGGAAAATTGACATAAAATATATCCTTATAAAACGTATAAAATCACCCTTAACAACTCCCTCACACTTAAACCTTGCTCGTCCCGAGCAAGACAAAACATAATCAAGACTTGAGACATATAAACATTTATGCAACCATAAAGCATATTCAATAGTTTAGAGGTTCACCCAAGTGTGTGTGCATAGCCATAACAAATTTTCACTAAATCCAAACTTGAAATTGATTCAAGCAAAACTAGCCAACATCACATTTAGATTAGAAATATAAAAACGATTATAACATGCACCCCACAAAACATACATATTCCGGAAAAAAAATAATAAAGAGTATTTAAAATATTTCCGACAAACTTAGAGGATAATCCCTACAACATATCATTCAGTTTATACTGGGGATAGTCAGAAGATAACTACGGTTTTCACCCATCTTTTCACATTGCCATTTGCTAATTTTTCTTAAAGTTCTCTTAATTACACACGTATAGCATATGCCCTCATTCCCAGCAATAGGACGTTTCATGATAACACCCTAGCTGGACTACTATCATCAGGCAGTCGGGAGCTATTGAACCTCATAGTGGTATAGGACATTTCGTGATAATGCCCTACCGCACTCAAATCATCGGCAGCTACTTCCGACATATACATATTTTATTCATACAATTCATCTTAGAGTGGTATTCAAACCTTAAATTATATCCCTCCTATCACATTCAAACCTTCAGATATTCACAGTATGTCATACTTTAATTCTAAACACAACCTATTAAAATTTTCAAAATTCGTATGTAAGCAAAGAATCATGCGATAATCATCAAAAATCTCTAATCAAATGGGCATAGCTTTAAAATATAGCTCATCATTTACTATGGCACGTGAAAAATAGTGTTGGGTGAGACATCTAAATTTACTAAATATGCAAAATAATGCACCAATGATATAAAAACTCAAATAAAGATATGCCTTTGCTCACTTGGGACAAAACAAACAAATTTTTTAAAATTTAGCACTTTTTCATAGAAATATAATAGTATGGCAAATGAATGTAAATACATAAAACTATTTCCCTCCCCCACACTTAGATTGCAACTTGTCCTCATGTTGTACAGAATTAAAGAAAAGATAAAAGAACTTAGCTGATTTCGTAATGATATGAAGATAGGCTGAAGAAGGATAAATAATCGATCCGCGTTTCCGAGGCACGAGATGTCATAGGTATTCCTCTCCAGATTCACTTCCAAGGCCAGCTTAACAAGAACAGCTAAAAATATACCTGCACCACTTGAAAAACATGGCAGTATCTCGGGGAACACGGGGGAATATAACAAATCACTAAAATATAATGAAAGACAAGAAGTAAGCACATGATATAATTGCTCAGATGGAAAAATCACCACACGAGGAAAACACAGGACACCTGAGCGTCAAATATAAAGCCACAGAAGCTCTACAATACAAATAAGGTCAACATGTGCATACAGAAATGAGGATAGAGGACACTACAAAGTAGCAGGGCTAGGTGCACTAAAAAGATAAATAAAAATAAAAGAAAAAAAAACAGAATAAAATACAATGCAACTAAATGATATGCAGCTATACTAAAAAAAAGCAAAACGAAAATAAAGAAAATAAACTAGCCCAACTAATTCCATAGATGTCGCCCTAATCTAAGCACGGTCAAGAATATAAACGTCTACTAAATAACGCCACAGAAGCGTAACAAAATTCGATTATGCAAAGCCACAGAAGCTTGCCATGTGAAGTGTAGACGTGCCTTTAACAACCCTAACCCCCTATATAGACGACAAAAGGAACAGCATAAGTCAAATTTGGATCACATCTAACTAGGTAAATCACTCAACATGGATTGCAATAGATGGAAAGAAAACCATAACGGTGAAAGAACAGGACATCTACGCATATATAAAGGCCACAGAGGCTCACAATAAAACATCCAAGTCGAATAATGAAGCATATATATAAAAACTAATCAATTATTTAACATGGATCAGTAGATGGAAAGATGTAAACATGCAAGTTCAGAATATCTACGCAAAAATAATTAGCCACAGAAGCTCATATGAAAGTATCCACGTCAAATACAGCATTAAAAATCAAGTTTAAAAAAAAATTTGGAACCTGAACGTGCGTTCCTTCTTTCAAACGGGCGTTCGCCTGGAGTTTATGAACTGGACGGGCATCTGGATTAAACCGGACGCTCGTCTAGTTGCCCTAAGACTTAACAGAATAGGTGCATGTTGGATGGACGGACGTCCACTCACTATGGACGCACGTCTGGAAACCACAAAGAGTGGCCGGGCGTTCACAGAGAGTAGACTCCCGTCTGGTCTTAGCATAAAGCACAAAACGAGAAACACGAGCAACCTCAGAAACCCTAGATATAACATCAAAAACCCTAGATACTTAAGAAACCCTAGGAATCCTTCATTTATTTATTTAAAACAGAAAACAGAAAACAACGAAAGGGGGAAAAACGTGTTGAAATCTTCTGAGCCCAAAATGGAAGGGAAAACAGTGGATTTTGACCTCAAAAACGGTGTTGAACGGCCTATGGCCGTTCACCACCTCGTCGGCGTCGGAACGAGCTTTCCGAATTGGGGTCCTACGCGCCAAACGGACACTCGAGCCAAAAGTTATGGCCAAAATACTAATGAGTGCTAAAACGATCCATTTTATCCAAAGGTTCGATCGTACAAAACGTGGAGTCAGATAATTCAACCTCAGATGTCCCCGAATCAAACTAGGTTACACTTCACGTTTAACAAATCGAGTAAAAAAAAACTTTTTGCACATTCTTAACCCAACGGTCATCGAAACACGGCAAAAATAAAAAAAACTCAATTTATTTAACGCTACTTTCATTGAAAACTACCTAAAAAGATACGGAAACAGAAACCTAAACCTAAACCTAAACTACGAAAAATTTAAAAAAAACTGGTGACAGACAGGCCAGACGGGCGTCCAAGTTACTGGACGGACGTCTGCCCGGAGAAAGAACGAGGACGGGCGTCCAAGTTACGGACGCTCGTCCGCCCGGGCAAAACACAAACGAGAGACGATCGATTTGGACGGACGGGCGTCCAATAGCTCGGGACGCCCGTTTACGTTCAAACTGAAGCACATAAACGCTGCTAAACACGAAAACTAAACCAAAACCCTAATTGGAACCTAAACACAAACCTATGAAAAATTAATAATCACTAGATAACACAAACTACCTACGAAACACAAAACAGAACAACTTTAGAAAAAATTAATAAGAAACTAGACGACCGTACCGATTCCGCGGCAACGGCGCCAAAAACTTGTCACGGATTTTATCAATGGAAAATAACAAGTAATAAAGATTTATAAATCCGGTATTCCCCAAGTGTAGGGATCGTAGCATAGCGATTAATACCGGAGTCGATCACAGGGAATCGGGGTATCTAGTTCATTAATTTTCCTAAGGTTGTTACTACTAAAACGAAACTAAAAACGATAAAATAAACTGGACAGAGGATTGTCAGTCCAAAGCCAGGAAGGATAAAAGCGAAAACGAAATCTAAACTATAAATTATAAAACAAACAGTAAACAAGAAGATGATCATGGTGATTAAACAATCGAACAAACAATAATCCACCAATCCCGCAACCCTCAATTTCTTCTCTAAACTATCTTATGATGATTTAATTCAAGTTGTGGTTCACCTATCAAAAGTATGAATTCCTACTCTCGTAGTTAATTCGCCTATCAATCTCTCATCTCACGATATATAAGATTGACGCTAGCAAAACAAGGTGTAAGATCTCTCAATCTAGCAACCTAGAAATCTAACCTATCAACTCTCGTTATGTCAAGGTTAAAAAACTCATCTTTCCTATGGTGATCTAAGGTTTACACCGACTCTCGTCATACGGTAAACATCAATAACAATTCATCTTTCGATATCGACTGCATAACACATAAGCATAGGAAAAATACAACTTGAATTAAAGATCACAAAACAAATCTAGATTAAAAGTAAAGAACCTGCTGAAACGGATTCACATAGTTTGAACAATTGCTCAGCCTCCAAGCATTCAGCATAAAGAAAAGCAAAACGGGAATAAAAAGCAAGAAAAATCGCAACCCCGCCTCCCCTAAGGGGGCTGGGGCCGCCTAGGGTTTTCTCCTAATGATTGTGTATCAATAGGTCTCAATAATGTATGTTTTAGGGTTGAAATACGCGCCGGTATTTATAGAAAAGTAAGGCGGCCGTCGCTATGTCGGCTTAAGGACGCCCGTCCGACTTTTCGGACGCTCGCTTATGCGGAATGAATAAATTCGTTTGCATATCCGTGCCTTTTATAGGCTGAAGGAAACCCTTAAACGAACTGAAGTATTCCTTCACGAAGGGGTAAGAGTTATCACCATTCACATGTAGAGGTGCATCAGTTCGAAATCCTGAATCCGAAAAGATGCATCAGTTCGAAATCCTGAATCCGAAATGAAGCATCAGTTCGAAATCCTGAATCCGAAATGAAGCATGGATTCAAAAATGCTTGAAACCCTTCATGAACTGATGCATGTATCTGATTAGATTTCGTTGCGATAACATTAATTTGTACGTCATATCGTATGCAGACGATAATAAAATATTTATTTATGAAAAAATATCTAACAAGCACATACCTTCCGATGTTTTTACCTTTTTTAACATAAACTCTTATCTTTTTATTCCTCATCATTAGCGTTTACACTAACACAGTAGTATCAATATCATAGTATCAGTAACACAGTATCAGTATCACAATATCAGTAACACGGTATCAGTATCACAGTATCAGGCATTTGTTATTGGTGTGTTGAACATCACCAAATGAAGTCTCGAACTGTCCGTATTCAACCCAAATATGTCTTTATTTCAGCTTCAAAATCTGCTCAAGAACATCATTAATTCACAGCTTCCAAACAACACAAAGGTGTTCCACATTTAGCCTTAATTCTTGTTCATTTCCATCACATGTTATGGCTCATCTTGCAGTGGATTTTACACCCAAAAAGCTGCTCCAGTTCTCATCATAGCTTCAGCTCAGATTCGTTGTTTTAGCTCAAGCAAACAACTTGTTCTAGCTTGAATAACACTAAGAAATACAGCTTTTTTTTTTTTTTTTTTCAAAATTTGTTCCACCAATGATCTTGATACCTGATCATAAGTAAAACACAATTAAACAAATGAGTAACATAGAAAAATGACAAATTAGTCTTGGATATGAATCAGTCGCTGCTATATAAGAATTGATTAACATTTTAATCACTATTATAAGGTTCCACAATTTTAACAAAGATCGTCTCTTTCATTAACTATTTCCTTACCTGAACAGTTCTTCGGAATAATGGTACTAGATGATTCCGAAATCATGCTCTGCAATATAATGACACCACCGCCGTAACTTCAGGTTTGAAAGCATCCTCACATTGGTTTTTCAATTCGATGTGCACCAGAGCTGCATCCAATCTTGATAAAATCTTTTAAATTGCTTGCCTTTTCTGTTGCTTTAGATCGGCACTTCATTCCGTCAATTATGCTGGAGGTGATGTGGCCGCATAATTGCTATTACGAAGACGAATTTGAAGGTGAGGAGGAGGGATGAGTGCCGATTGAAAAGGGTCGTAAGGCTTAATATGAAGTAAGGGCAAAATAGACCATGCCAATTAATTATGTCCTTCATTTTGATGAGTGTTAATTGATTGTGACGTAGACCCATCAAAATCAAAGTTGGGAGATCATGTTGCGGCATCCGTTGTGTAATTTTTGTTACCTCTATCATTATTCAAAATCAAGGGGTGGGAGATCATGTTGTGGCATCCGTTGTGTAATTTTTGTTATGCCTCTATCATTAACTCTAACTAAAAAGTGGGTTATATTTGGTTGGAGTACTAGTAATACCATAGAATTATTACTTGAGTAGTAATACATCCACTACTTCTTGTACCACGATCAATACCACATACTTACAAGTGAAGAGACCTTTGTTTCATGGTCAATCTCAAAAGCAGATACAGTTAGAGAGATGGGAGGAGAGTGGGTTTTTTGTTTTATTTCGATCGGAATATCCATATTATATTCACATCTTTAGTCAAAATTTTCCATTGTTTAGTGCCGCCCTTCGGAATTTTTGAGGAAAAAGAAATAAAAAAGAAAGAGAACATGATCAATCCATCAGGTGGTAATGGTATGATGTCGCCGTCGACATCGGCTACTGGAAACAGCTCCCAATCGCCAGGATTGAAGACGTGTTTCAAAACCCCAGAAGGAAAATATAAGCTTCAATTCGAGAAGACTCACCCCTCTGGTCTTCTTCACCATGCCCATGGCAAGACAGTGACGAAGGTTTCTTTTATTTTATTTTATTTTAGGGTTTTACTTTTTCTCTTTGTTGTCTGATTTTTTCCGTTAAATACTGGTTGAATTCTCGTATGTGGTTTTGATGGTGCTGCGCATTGTAGTGTTCGAGCTATGTCGTGCAAGTAAATATATATATTTTTTTTCAAAGTCTTCCCTCTCTTTTTGTGTGATGAAATTCTAGGTATTGTCTCCTTGTCACTTGAATTTGGTAATGGGCTTTACCTTTCGTGGTTCAAGCCGGTAAGGTATGTAATTGGTTCTAGCCTGTAAGGTATCTGATTGGTTTTAACTGATAAGGTATCTAGATTAGGAACTAACTTCTGTTGGTGCTATTTTTCCAATGTAAGCTCATCTGGTTGGTTTATTTTGAAAGATGCAATTTTTATTGTACTTTTAGAAGACTGTTAAGGTTTTGCCTTATGTTTTGTACTTGTCTATTTGCAATTCCTGAGAATTTGCTTGAAATCTACTGCATTGATAGCAATTTAGATACTCTACGTTACTTTAGTTTCTTATTTTCCATGCCATACATGCACATTAGTAAACGATAGCATTATAGTCCTGTTTAATTCGTACTTGAATGATCCCTTGATGGTCATATCATATTGCTTCACTCCATTTTTGTATCATATATATATATATATATATATAATAAAATTTAGCTATATTTGCAAGAAATATACTGAATGGATGTTTTACCTGAGAGTAACAATCCATGCTCTAGGAGCAAGTATTCAAACAAGATATATGTGTGTGTGCATAAATATTTACACACACAAAAAGGTATTGATTAGCGAATGTATTTTTAACTGCTCTGTGCTTTTTTCATGGGCAGGTAACACTAGCACATCTCAAGGATAGACCAACGCAGATTTCATCACAGCCGTCATTAACTCCTGGAGTGACCGGCGGCATGAGGTCGGTAGCCTCAAGGATCTTGGGTGGTGGAAATGGAAGCAGGACACTTAGCTTTGTTGGAGGGAATGGAGGAACTAAGTCGATGAATGGCAGTAACGGTAAAGTTGGAACTGTGGGTGCTTCAACCTCCAATTCATTGCTGTCTAATTCGAATTTCGAGGGAAAGGGAACCTACTTGATATTCAATGTGGGAGATACAATTTTTGTTAGTGACTTAAATTCTCAAGACAAGGTACAGAAAAAAGTATTTCATATCTCTTGGTTTTGACCTCACAGTAGTATATAATCTGTAGCACTATTGGTATTGAGGAGTTTGTGCTGCTGTAGGATCCTGTGAAGTCCTTACAGTTCAGTACTTCTCATCCTGTTTGTCATGCCTTTGATCCCGATTCAAAGGATGGACATGATCTGCTTATTGGTTTAACTTCCGGAGATGGTAATTTAATTTTACTTGATTTTTACATGGCTCGGTATTGTACCATTCTCTATGTCTGCCTTTTAGTTTGTAATACTCTTCACCTTTATTCGTAGTCTACTCCGTGTCTCTTCGGCAACAATTGCAAGATGTTGGCAAGAAGCTTGTTGGTGCGCAGCATTACAATAAAGATGGTTCTGTGAATAGTAGGTAAGGTAGCAAAGCCTAAATGTCGTAATAAATAATAATGCACTTAATGCTGTTGGTGGTAAACAAGATTCACGTCGTGAATATGCAATATATATAACTAGTTATTCCTCAATGGTTACTATATTGTCTTTTTTCTGTTCAGAGGAACAATATATATATATCCATTGATTTACCTAATTGGTTATAACAGCCGGTGTAATAGTATAACATGGGTCCCCAACAGTGATGGCACTTTTGTTGCTGCGCATGCTGATGGAAATATGTATGTATATGAAAAGGCAAGTGTTGAAGAGTATTTCAAAATTCGAATCCATTGGTGTCTTGCAGTATGTGCTTCTGTATTCCTTGCGAATGTAACCTTTTGTCTCTTTCTTCTAGAACAAGGATGGCTCTGGTGATCCTTCATTTCCTTTAATCAAGGACCAAACTCAATTTTCCGTGGTGCATGCACGTTACAGTAAGGTATCGATTGTCATTTTGATTGTTGTTTTCACAGACAGCCATTTGCGTTATTTATCATGTTTCAACTTGCAAATTCACTTTTTGGTCTTAGTTCCAGAACAGTAGTGTTCGGCTGTATTTATACTGCATGTTATAATACATTGTACATTCACTGTTATTTGTTTTTCCATATTTTCATGCTCGTGTAAGGTTGACTTCCGAGTGATGGTTGGTTACCTTTCTTTATGCTGTATGATTGCGTCGTAAGTGCAATTTAAGAATCATATAAAGGTGAAGTTATTATAACTTACCTTAGATTTGAGGGCTGCTGAGCATCTTTTTTTATCTTCTTTTTTTGCTCTGACTACGTTTTAATGGTGCTCATTTAGTAATTTTACTATCCTTATGCTAATAGCTTACCAGACACTTGCATTAATTGTTTTTCTTGATCCCTGATGTTAGCATTTTATCTCATTTATGCATTGATGTCTCAAAAATGCTATGGCTATGGGGCAATTTTTTGGGTTGTCTTTGACCACATAAGTCGTCAATGCACACTTGTCAAAACATGGGAGATAGTGTGTATATTTGTCAATATCTAGTGGTTACTCTAATCATTGAGTTTGGTGGTTAACGATCGACCACCATAAAATTTTCTATGGCTATGGATATGCTCCACCATTCTCTTGTCCTTAACAACATTCCTTCCTTCTTGCAACTACCCTTTCTAACCTTTTTTGCTCTTGAAGTTGATTTCATTTTCTTTCTCCTCAGAATCCTATTGCTAGATGGCATATTTGTCAAGGTCCTATTAACAACATCACTTTCTCAACTGATGGAGCTTATATAGCAACTGTTGGAAGGGACGGTACGGAACAAATCTGTTCACTTTTCTATCATATCAATGAATTTCTTTGCCTTTTAGGTTGGGGCTAGAAGTAAAGTACATCTTGATCATGAATGTAAAAGCTAATGCTATCTATAAACGACTGTAGGGTATCTACGGGTATTTGACTACAAAAACGAGCAGCTTGTATGTGGTGGGAAAAGCTATTATGGTTCCCTATTGTGCTGTGCTTGGAGGTCATCTTTTTTTTTCTTTTTTTGTTTGTTTGCTTTATGTTTCACATCTAAGCTCACTTTCTCCCCTCGGGTTAGATGAACAGTTTGCTATGCACTTTGTTTTCAATTCTCATAGCCTTTTATGAAGTAAGAATTGAACTGATTTTAATGAAACAAACAGTCTCATAGCCTTGTAAGAAGTAAGAATTTGAACTGATTTTAACGAAACGAACAGTATGGATGGGAAATACATCTTGACTGGGGGTGAGGATGACTTAGTTCAAGTTTGGAGTATGGATGATCGGAGGGTTGTTGCATGGGGTGAAGGTCACAACTCATGGGTGAGTTCATCATTTCAATGCTTTTTTTTCCATTGATGGTGACTTGATCACGGATACCTTATAATTCTTTTTCAAACACATTCACAGGTTAGTGAAGTAGCATTTGATTCACACTGGCTAGAGCCAAACTCAGATGGCACAGGGGAAAATGTTGTATACCGCTTTGGTTCTGTTGGTCAGGTACAGCTTATTTACTTAGCACACTGTTGTCCCTTTTTTTTTTCTCCTGCTCGGGACTTTTGGTCTCATTAATCCATGTAATGTAACCACAATACATTCAGTAAACCTGACATTTATAATGTTTTCTGTCTTTAGATATTTGAAATATAATGTGATAAATTTATAAGATCATTTTCCATTTGTGAGTCAATGAAAATAGAAGTTCATTTCCTAAGTAGCAGATCGTGTGGTGTTTGTATGAGATCATTTTGTGATCACATGACGTGAAAAGGATTTGGCTTACATGTCCGTGCTGATTATCACTAAAATCATTCTTGTTTTGCTGCTGTACTAAATCCTGACGTGTAGAAGTATAGAATTTGATATTGTATAATTCCATGCACATCCAATTCTAGCTTCCCCTACTCTACGTGTTCTGAGTTGTTTTTAAAACTTGGTGTCGAGTTTCAGGATGCCCAGTTACTTTTGTGGGATTTGGAGATGGATGAAATTGTAGTGCCAATGCGACGTCCACCTGGTGGCTCACCTACTTTTAGCAATGGAGGCCACTCATCTCATTGGGACAGTGCTTGCCCTGTTGGTGTTCTGCAACCGGCACCGAGCATGAAAGATGTTCCCAAGTTATCTCCATTTGTTGCTCATCGTGTCCACACTGAACCGCTTTCAGGGTTGATATTCACACAAGATACTGTTGTCACTGTCTGTAGAGATGGGCACATCAAAATCTGGATGAGACCGGATTCTTCTTCGGATAGCCAACCTATCAGCTCGGTTCTATAGTGAGTTCCATCTTTTAAAAGAATCATTGATTTCTGGAAAGTTTGCAAGTTCCCAATCACAAGCCATGACATGACTGAGAGATTTCATCTGAAAAGAGACCCAGAAATTATGGGACGTGATGTATGTGGGGAGATTCTTGTGTAAACGGTCTGTATTGCACAAAAACCGAAAGATGAGTGTCAATTGTAATTGTCACTCATACAATGGTGTGGTGCAATATAGACACTTGATACAAAGTCCATTGTTATTGCCTGAGTTGAAAACTCCTCCAATAATATTTGAGGCAGAAGGGGCCGCAAGTATGATGGAGCTGTCCTCCGGGGAGAATAGGGCACAACGAGTCATGTGATTTTCTTTAGCCAATTTTGACTACGGTTAGCTAGCTTGCTTATTAACATCGCCCTTTGAATTATTGAAGAAATTTCTGCATATTTAACAGCTCGTCTTTTTCTTGTTTTGGCTGAGTTTTATTGAAATCAAACAAATATTTATATACAAGAATGAGAGCGAGTTCAAAATAGTTGGGAGGCTCTTGTAATAAGGTCTGGACTGCAAATAGGAAATATTTGCAGACACCATGCGGTTCAATCTATTTTACTGTGTAATGTAAAAATGTGTTTTATTATGTTCCACTTTCACCCCAAATAACACCTAATTAAAAACAAGATTACACAAATGTTTATTTTCAACAACAATGGCAGTTTATGGGAAATTCTATCATGCATTCTCCTCACATGCACCGCCAGTCGTGCGTAAGAAAACAAAAACTAATTTATCTTCTTGCGCACATCCAACGGGCGGTGGGCTTAAGGACTCCTAGGGATAGAATTTCCGGCAGTTCAGAAGTGTTGCTCAGAGCACTAAATTCAACTTTCAAAGGAAATAAGTGAATCAAATTCATTAGAATAAAGGAAGTGTCTTAGCAATATCTTAAAATAGTAATAATAATAACAAGGCATAATGAAAACTCGAACAACATAAACATACCAAAAAAAAAAGGAAAACAACAACAAAAACAAGTGTAGTTTGATCAATCCTCAGGAATCTCAACGTCGCCATCGGCAATCTCCTGCTGCAAATCCTTTGGGTCTTTCCCATCAACAGTGCACCCAACGGAGACACACGTCCCCAGGATCTCCTTTACTGTTCCGGCCAATTCCTTAGCCATGGATCTAGGCCTCATCACCTTTGCAATCTCAATCACGTCATCCAGAGATATGTTCCCACTGTGCTTGATGTTCTTTGTCTTCTTTCTGTCTCGCTCCGGCTCTTTTAAAGCTTTGATTACCAGTGCTGCGGCGGAGGGAACCACTGAGACTTTGGCCATTACATACAACGTTCTGCAAAATACTCCAACTTGCTCCATTTGTAATTTCCAATCGTCACCAGCAATCGTAATTTTTTGTCGGTTCTGCACTGTCAATTTCACTGTCACCCTAAGCCCCTTCCAATCCTTGGCGGTTTCTTTAGCGATGTCTTCACCGATCTTCTTAGGGGAGAGACCGAGTGGACCGATTTTAGGAGCGAGTGAACTCGCTGCTCCGACTTCCCCACCTGTGACCCGCACATACACTTCCACTACCTGGGAGGGGTCGAACTTCGGCGGCATTTCCGAGCGGAGGGACGGTGGCCGAAGGAAAGAAAAGAAACAGGGGGAATGAGATGAAGGGTTTGCGAGATTAATTTGGGGATATACGGTGTAGGGTTTTTGCAGGTTGACGCGACACAGCTTGGATTATTTGTGGGCCAAAAAGATTTGGGCTCCCTTCAAAAAAAAAAAAAAAAAAAAAAAAAAAAAAAAAAAGATTTGGGCTCTTACAATTATTTTCAGAGTTGGTAATACCAGCGAGACAACGTTAATCTAAGCTCGACTGCTTTACGGGTTATTTCAGAAATGAACACCATCTTAGGGGTCGTTGTGTGTCGCTTCCATGTATCTTTTGGTTCATCCAGTAACAAATACCAAAGACAAGCTTGCGGTAGAGAAATTTCTAAAACTCGATATTATCGTGCTTGTACATGTTCATACTAAGGCAACGAGTAAGCCAAGTAGTTGCATCCGGGCCCGATGTCAATTGAGACCAGTAGTGCAGGGGATCACATATTTCCACATATTTTTGACCGAGTAACAATCGCGAAGCGCATGAAGGGAAGTTTTAAGGGACGTACCACAAATGCCACAAGTCTCGTCTTCGATGATGTGTCGTGAAGAGAGGAGGGCAGCCGTAGGGAGGGCGTTTCGTTGAGTATGCAAAAGGAGGAGGTTGCCACAGATGGGACCTTTGATCGACCTAATTTGTTTCCACGCATTGCTAGAATTTGCAATGGAGCCAGAGGTCTGTTGGAGTGTATAATACGCCGATTTTACGGAAAATTTGCCTGTGGAAGTCAAAGTCCAAATGAAGTTGCCTTGATCATCAATGTTTATTGCATTTCGGAGGGAGTCGGCAATAGCGCAAATATGTCGCCAAATGAAGGAGTTGGATGGCTTAGGTGCAATGGATGATGAGCCATATTTCTGTTTTAGAATCTGCACCCACAATTTTCCTAGCTCAGTTTAAAGCTGCCACACAAGTTTGGCAAGAAGCGCATTGTTCATGCCTTGGGTTGATCGAATGCCAAGTCCACCAAGAAACTTGGGCTGACAGATATCATTCCAAGAAACCTGGTGCATGCCCTTTTTGTCTTCGTCATGGCCCCAGAAAAAAGATCGAGCCAATTTGTCTAACTCGTTTGTTACAGAGATCGGTAAGTGAACAGTCTGCATATGATAGTAGGGTGGTAAGCACCGTTTGCATTAATATATAACGGCATGATTTAGAAATGGTGGAGGGCTTCTAGGGTTGGAGTTTCGACCGGACTATGTCTATGACACCTTGGAAGTCTTCCTTTTTGTCACGGCCATGGTGCAACGGGACCCCAAGATATTTTTCCTGTTTGGTGGTGTGCGCCATATTGAGTTCCCTGCAATAGATTCAATAACTTGCAAATTTGTATTAGGAGATGTTGTAAATTTCGACTTTGAGGTGCTTATTTTTTGCCCTGAAATGCTACAAAAGTAGGATAAAATACAGCCTATCACCCAAGCTTGTTCTATAGTAGCCTCTGCAAAAAGAATGAGGTAATCTGCAAAGAAAATGTGTGATATTTTCAGGCCCCCCAAGATACCGCGATCGGTCTCCATCTTTTTTCCTTGATCGATTCTTTAATAAGGCAACTCAGAATCTGCATAACAAGGACAAAAATGTATGGTGCAAGTGGATCGCCTTGTTTTAGACCGCGAAGGGGTCGAAACCCTTGTAAAGGGCTACCGTTCCAGAGAATTTCCAGTGCTAGATAGCGAGTACATGATCAATCAATGAGGCTTTCAGTGAACCCTATACTAGCAAGAATATGTCGGGGGAAGGACTAATTAACTCTGTCATAAGCCTTCTCAAGATCAACCTTTATAATCAGGATCCCTTTGCTCCCCGTTTTCCTCCTCATTGTATGTAAGACCTCCTATGTGACAATAATGTTATCCGAGGACTGTCTTTCGGGAATAAAAGCATTCTGACTGTTATCAATGATTTTGTCAATAATCATCCGTAGGCGATTGGCTATAATTTTCGTAATGGTTTTGACCTTGACGTTTGCAAGAGCAATGGGTCGTAATTGTGAAACCGCTTCAGGTGGACTTACTTTAAGAATCAATGCAAGAAAAGTCCGATTCATAGTAGGGAAGAAAATTTTCTCGCGGAAAGCTTTGATGATCCAATCCGTGATAAAAGGCCCAACGTGTCCCAGTTTTGCTGATAAAAAATCGAGGGTAAGCCATCAAGTTCTGGTGACTTATACGCCCCCATTTGGAAGATTGTTGCTCGGACTTCTCCAGCACTTACTGGTCGGTTTAGAAGGCGCTTGTCTGCATGATTAACATGTGGGAAGAATATCCCATGCGGATATGGGAGGATAGGTTCCTCACTAAATAGAGTAACAAGATAATGTCGAACCATGTTGTGGAGGATCTCACTATCAGTTATTTAAGTACCCGAAATGTAACGCCCCGCTCCCGGATACCGAGACCTTATCCGGAAGAAAATGTTCGGCGCGTATAGCATTAAATAAATCTAATATTATACGCAAGCCTCTACGTCGTCGTATCAAATAAAAGCAAACGGAAGCTAAAAAGACTCGGATAAAAACGTAAAAGCTACTATGAACGGAAATTTACCATACTAAAGATAGATAGTTAAGATTACAACGATGAAAAACCCAAAGACTTATACAATACGATGCCTTAAAAGTAGAAGTACAACAAATCTAAGAGAAAAAATACAACCAGTCTAATACAACATTTACAAAGAAAATAATCTAGAAGCTTCGTCAAGACTTTAAGTCTTCAAAAGCCGTCGTCTACACTTTATCAACCTTTTCGTCTTCTCACCCGACAATGCATACAAAAGAAAATGCAAAGGAGGTAAGTACAAAGTACGTAGTAAAAGTGAGAAGCTACGACAACAATTAAGATTTATAAAGAAAAGATATTTAATCGTTTAGTTAGTTATCTTTGTGTGACCGACTCAATCTGAGGTTCACTTCATGCCCATCGACACGTCATGACTAAACGTTTCTAGCTTAGCTTATCTTTGTTACATCATTATTCAAGGACACAATGCATGGTGAAAATTCCACCACGAAATATTCTTGCCAACTACGGTGATTAGCACCGATAGTCCCGGGATTTCTCCGGTATGCATATACGTTCGATAGATTTCCTCCACTACCCTTCAGCCGTTTAAGGCCAACAACGTTGTCCACCTTTTTATGAACGTATCACATCGCCGATTTGAATCAGTGCCTAACCAAGAATAAGTGACGTTTTATCTTTTACTACACATATGTATTTATTATCTGTTGTTAACTAGCCACCGAGTGTTTTCAAGTAATCTCCCTCACAAATACTACTCTCTTCCTAGACCATTAGACACGGACAAGTCCTAGCAATTACACAGACATTGATGAACTCTAGTTCATCAAAGCACAAGCCCTTTCATGCCCTTCCGACGGATCCGAACTTCAACTCCCTTTAAGAGTACATTCGGTGTTTTAACTGAACGAATCAGAAGTTCAATCGAGACTTGTTCATATTTATCCAATATTATCATATCATAAATAAGGGTTTAAAACCATAACAACATGATTATGAAGCCCGAAACCAAGCTGAAACGATAAAACAGTAAAAACAAGGTAAAACAGGTCAAACGCCCGTTTGACATCCTATGGACGCCCGTTTGGCATTGGACGCCCGTCCACTAAACCCCAGACGCCCGTCCGTCATAAACAGCTACATCCTGAATCAAAAGTCTAACCTCAAACGCCCGTCTGCCTTGTGCAGACGCTCGTCTGAGCTACTGTTAAGGCCATATTTATATGATTATTAAGGGTTTATTTCATTATTATTTTCCCCACATTTGCGTAATTTACATGAGAATTAAGGGTTTAAGTGTAATTATTAGGTAAATGTCATTTTAATATGGTTATTTGCAAAATTGGTTATTTTAAGTGTTTAATTGATTTAATTATGATTATTTGGATTTCATTACATTTTGCAATGTTCATTATCTTTTAGGAGACTTAATTTCGAGATGATCAATCAAAGATATGGGAAAATAAAAGAGATAAGGAAAGAAATCAATCAAGATAAAGATGGAAATATCAAGGAATCCGTTCTGCATCAATCCAGACGAGCGTCCATGCAGCGTCCAATATGGACGGGCGTCTTCTAATTCGGACGAGCGTCTAGAGAAGAAAAGTTGAACAGAGAGTTTGGACGGAATCTGGACGAGCGTCTTGATAGCGTCTAAGGCATCTTGAACGGGCGTCCATATAAGCGAACGAGCGTCCGCCGCCGACCTAAGGCTAACCGACTTAGAGCTCTATAAATACGCGGCGCCCCAACCCTAAGAATATATATTTTTTTTACGCAACATTGAGATCGCAAATTCACCAAAAGCTGCGGCCGGAGAACCCTAATTTCACGAGAGATGCAAATCTCCCAACCAACAATCATCTTCAACATGATTGTTGGCTAAAAGCCTTGCGGTGAGTCGACGGAGGAAGCCTATCATCAACACAACCAACTAGAGAGTTCGATGCTTTATGTTAGTGAGTTTAATTTATAGTTTTTCATCACTTTGGATCTTTGTTTTGTATTGATCATGTTTTGTTGGAATTAACGATTTGATGAAACGATTTATCTATATCTATATGCTTGGATCTATGTATGAAAATATATTGGTTTAAGTTTTATTTCGTTCAAGTGATGCACCTAATTGTGTTTTAAGAGATTATGCATGATTAGTTGAGTAAGAGTTTGGAAACAACCTCGTGATTTCGTTTTGATTGCATGTTTAGTTTATTTGAAAAGATAAACGGAACCCTAGAATTTGGTTGAAGAAATTTAATTGAATTCGTGAATAAATCACTACTAAAAACTACATCTTAGATCACCATCTAGTTGGGGGTTGTTGGTTGATGGGTGGATTCGTTGCCTTGCTGTGTTTTCCTTTATTGTTTATTAATCAAATCGTTTAGATTAAGTTTAGTTTAAGTTCTAGTTTTATAAACCCTAGTTTCCTGCTGTTTTCCTGCAACTTTTCTGCAATTTTCTGTTCTGATCGTAGTTGGACGCTCGTCCTCTTTAGCGAACGCCCGTCCATTAGCTTTAGTTTTCAGACGCTCGTTCACTTTAGTGAACGCTCGTCCGTCTTTCTGTTTCCTTATTTTTTTTTTGCTTGTTTTTATTCTTGTTTTAGTTTTAATTCTTAGGTTTAGGTTTTAGTTAGTTTCAACCTTAGTTTAGTTAATAGTCGTGACATAATCGATAGAGTAATTGTTCTTTGATCCGATAAACATTCCACTCCCTTAGGACGACCCGTAAACATCATATACTACGATCCTTA
This sequence comes from Gentiana straminea, assembly GCA_036785695.1. Lineage (NCBI taxonomy): Eukaryota > Viridiplantae > Streptophyta > Magnoliopsida > Gentianales > Gentianaceae > Gentiana > Gentiana straminea. Next base: position 1,111,799 of record JAVUPR010000100.1, read on the forward strand.
TACTTGGGGTGTTTCGGTTATAAATTGTAAAACTCGTTTTTACCGAACAAGTTTTTGGCGCCGTTGCCGGGGACTCGGTAACGGTTGTCAGATTCTTCGTAGGTATAGTTTCTCTAGTTAGTAACTTTCTTAGGTTTTAGATTAGTTTTGTTTTCCTTAGTCTCAGTTTGTTTATCTTCTGTTTCCTGTTGTTTTTCTGCTCTGATCCTCGTTTTTCAGCTTTTGAACGAACGTCCAATCATACAGACGCCCGTTCATTCTGAGAAAAATTCCCTTTTATCCGTTTAAGCGATCGAACGAGCGTCGGCCTTTCCAAACGCCCGTTTGTTTAGTAAATACGCCTCGAGCTCGCTTTTAGTACACCGGACGAGCGTCTATTGAACCGAGACGCCCGTCCGGGAACTTCCCTAGACAAACGCTCGTTCACGATTACGAACGCCCGTCCGTCTATCTTTCTTGTTCTTCTCCTTTCTTCTCTTAGCTTGTATTCCAAGGTTAACTCTTCTGTCAACCTGACTTTTAGTCAGTGTTGACTTCTCTGGTTGTCCTCCTGGTTTATGCAAACCAGAAGCAAGAAGGGACCTCTCCTTTTTGATCCAGAACCTGAACGATCCATCCTAAGAAGAAGGCTTTTTCCCGATCTAGACATCATGGCTGACCAAGTTCAAAATCCGAACCTAGTTCCTCCTAATCCAGCCCTCCCAAATCAAAATCCAGACCCTCAAGCTCAGCTGAATCAGCTCCTTCAACAAATACAGTTGTTACAACAACAACAGAATCAGCAAGCTGGGCTACAAAACCAATTGCAACAACTCCATCAAGCCCAGCAAGCCCAGCTAAATCAAGACCCCTATGCCCCTTATCTTAACCAAGACTTCCTGGAGGGGCATAGACCTATTCGACCTCCAAGTTATGGGGCAAGTACATTTCGATCCGAAGAATGGAGTGGTTGGACCTGGTCCAAAATAGCTCTTTTCATGGCAATTGCTCAAGAAGATCCTCATGACTTCTTGTCCACTTTTGTTCAAATTTGCGAAGCGAGCCATTATCCGGGTGTTGATTCGAGATTGTTAAGTCGAAACTTTTCCCGTTTGCTTTAAAAGGAGAAGCAAACGAGATGGTTCAAATCTTTACCCCATCACTCTCTCCATACCGGGCCGATGTTAAAAGAGCCTTCGCTCGAAATTCGTTTCACCCGGAACGATAATGGGCCTTAAACGTGATATAGCTAATTTTGAGCAAGTAGAAGGAGAAAGCGTAGGAAAGGCCTGGGAAAGGTTGAATTTGTTAATGAGGAAATGCCCTAACCATGGATACACTCGACATGAGCTCCTAGAATTATTCTATCAGGGTGTTACTCAACCCAATAGAGACTATCTAGATTCCACGGCTCATGGATCTTTTACGGGCGGAGGAGATGATGCGCCTATAGGGTAGGCGAAACAATTGCCAAGAACAACATGTGGTCAACCTCAGGAAGACCCATGTTGAGGATGATAAGAGTAAATCATGTTGCAAGCGATCCGGTGACACGGATGTTGGTTGCTCAAGTGGAGATGATAAACCAACAAATGGCAAATTTACAAATGCAACGGCGAAGGGATCGGCGGATATGAGTCTTCCGGGAACGCGGGCGAGCAATGAGAACGGAGATGAAGTAAATGCGATAGGCAACCGAGAATCAAACTTTTCGTAATTTCAATCAAAATTCGGTCAATCAAGCTATAATCCAAACCGTAACTTTTCCGGAAATCCGCGAAACGGTTATTATACGCCACACTCGGCGCATCCAATTCCAACCGGTCCTTCAACTCCAACAATCAAAGGCCCCAAGGCGGTTGGGCTCAAACACAAAATCCACGGCCCACCTCTATCTCTTAAAAGAAATTCGATGAGCTAGTAGATATGGTGCAAGCACTAGCCACCGGTCAAAAGGCGATAGAGAGACAGATTGGCCGGATGGTGATCAACAAGCAAGCGAGCCCCAAGGAAGGCGCCGAGTTACACAGATAAAAATCCTAAGGCGAAGTAAGTGCACGTAATGCCATCACACCGCGGTGGAATTATGGACAAGAGGAGGAGTTGAATGCGGTTACACTTAGAAGCGGAAAGAGAGTTGGACCCGAGAAGGCGTCGGGAAACGAGTAGCCCCCCCCGACGCCATGAGTTCGGGAGGGGATAAGCGACAGACAAATACCGAAGAAAGCGACGGTGAGCGAGAGCGCATGATAATGATTCCTCGGGGAAAGTGATGAGGATGTTGAAAAGAGTAGTCGGATGGCCGAACCCCACGACTAAAAAGAAAGCTGAAAAGTTTGTCAGATGGAAGGATAAGGAGGATGAAGCCATTAAAAATCAAATTCCAATCAATCATCCGAAAACCCTTCCTTATCCAGCAAAGAAAAATGAGAATACTTTGAACTCTGATAAAACTTACGATGGAGTGAGGAAGCTGCTTAGAGAAACCATGGTGACTATGCCTCTTGCCGAAGTGTTAAGCGAGATGCCTAAATGCTCCAAGTTTCTTAAGGACGCCCTGTGGAAGTAAGAAGAAGCGAAAGGAATGGCGGATGAAGTGCTTAAACGAAGAATGCTCGGCAATTTCTCGAGCATTGCAATAAAACGTGGTGACCCCGGACGACCTTCAATCTCTTGCATGATCGAAGGCCGCACGTTCCACAATGTCTTATGCGACTCGGTGCCTCTCGTTAATGTGATGCCTTTGAACATCCGCAAAAGTCTCGGATTGGACAAAAGGCTAAGGGAGCGCCCCGTCTCTCTTCGGTTGGTGGACAAATCTAGCCGTTTAGCGAGCCGGTTGCGTTAACAATGTCCTTACCCATGTTAAACAATTGGTGTTTCCAACCGGCGGGTTATATTGGACTACCAATCCGACAAGGAAATGCCCCCGATCCTAGGCCGGCCTTTCTTGGACACCTCTCGCTGCCACCATTGACTTCCACCTTTGGCCAAATTACCTTGAGAATAGGAGACACTTCCATTTCCATCGAGCAAGGTAAAAGTTCGAAGAATCCCCAATTCGGGGAATTTCATTCATTGAAGCAATTTATGGGGATGAATCGACTACGATGAAGAGCTCGCAGAGACGGGAGCCCTGGATGTCATAAATCACGAAGAAGAAGAAAACAAGCTGTTCAAGAGCCGTAGTCAACGTAGTTTGTCTCAACAACTTGCGCATACCGAGCCTATAAGTGAACGAGAAAATTTGGGACATTCCGGGGATGAGCGGTGGTGATGCGAAGGAGCTCAATCGAGCGGACTTTAACCTTGCCGAAGAGGAAATTTTAATGGGAAGGCTGGGATGAAATCGAATTCGGAGAGAAGCGCCCATTGGGAGTTGGATGATTGGGAGCAACTTGCGGATGAACTTGAAGAAGAAGAGCTTAAGAAGATGATTGCACATCGCAAAGAAAAAACGGAAGCCGACGGGGAGATCCCTTTTGATGACGTTATTCAATACCTTTCGGGATAACACCCCGGGGAAGATGAAGTGTTCTTCGATCAACCGGTCCTCACTCAAAAAGAAAGAGGTGGTCCGTTAAAATCGAGTATCGACCAACCACTGTCGACTTTAGAGCCGAAACCACTTCCGCATGACATCTAAAATACATCTTTCTTAAAGACGGCGATAAGTTGCCTCTAATCATCTCATCTAAACTCGAGCCTGAGCAAGAGGCGGAATTAATCAAAGTGCTTGAAAAGCATATCCTCGCGTTCGGATGGCAAGTGGGCGATATCAGAGGAATCAGCCCAGATGTATGCATGCATAAGATCCGAACGGAGGAAGGAGCGAAAAAGGTTAGACAACCTCAAATGAGGCTAAACCCGCACATGCAGGAGGTTGTCAAAAAGGAGATCATCAAATGGCTTGATATGGGGATTATTTATGCCATCGCCGACAGTGAGTGGGTCAGCCCTACTCAAGTTGTGCCAAAGAAGGGGGGTATTACCGTAGAGAAAAATGAAAAAGGGGAAGAAATTGCTTTACGCCTTGTGATCGGTTATAGGGTCCGCATTGATTATCGCGGATTGAACGAAGTCACCGCAAAAGATCATTTCCCCTTACCCTTCATTGACCAACTAATTGAAAGGCGAGTGGTCACAAATATTATTGTTTTCTCGATGGATATTACGGGTACTTCCGGATAGCCATCGATCCGAATGACCAGGAAAAGACCACGTTTACGTGTCCATCCGGTACTTTTGCTTTTCGCGAGAATGCCATTCGGCCTCGCAATGCACCCGCGACTTTTCAACGGTGCATGTTAGCCATTTTTGACGGACTTGTAGAGCAATGCATGGAGGTCTTTATGGATGACTTCTCGCCTATGGCGACAGCTTTGATGAGATCTTAAGGAATCTAGATATGGTACTCCGGCGATGTGTTGAGAAAAATTTGGTGCTTAAGCGGGAGAAATGCCATTTTCTAGTTGACGAAGGGATTGTTTTGGGACACAAAATTTGTCCGGTGAAGGTATTCGGGTGGATAGGGCTAAAGTAGAGGCCATTGAAAAAATGTCATATCCAAAGACAGTTAAGGAGGTACGAGGATTCCCGGGACATGTAGGCTTCTATCGGCGTTTTATTAAAGATTTTTCGACTATAGCAAAGCCGCTATCCAACTCTTTGAAAGAGGAAGTAGAGTTCGTGTTTGATGATGCGTGTAAGGAAGCTTTCAAATGCTTAAAGGATAAGTTAACCGGTGCCCCCATTACGATCGCGCCCGACCGGACTAAACCTTTCGAACTCATGTGCGATGCCTCTAACTACGCTATAGGCGCGGTTCTAGGGCAAAGAATTGACAAAAAGTTCGAGACCAATCTACTATGCGAGCCGAACTTTGAACCCGGCTCGGTGTAACTATACTACTACGAGAAAGAATTCCTAGCGATCGTTTTTGCTATGGATAAGTTTCGAAGTTACCTTCTTGGGTCTCGAGTTGTGGTTTGGACAGATCATGCGCATTACGCTACCTCATGGAAAAAGCGAGACGCCAAACCAAGGTTACCGAGATGGATTCGATCCTACGGGAATTTGACCTTGAAATTAAGGATAAGAAGGGTAGCGAAAATGTTGTAGCCGATCACCTATCTCGCCTAGTGAACGAGGGTGACGAAAATCCGAAGGAAATAGGCATTGACTTTCCGACCGAGCGATTAATGAGACCGGAGAATGTGAGGCCTTGGTATGCCGATTACGTCAATTACTTAGCGACCGGACATCTAGAAGAGATGACGTATCGGGGAAAAGAAGAAGTTTTTCGGTGACTTGAAGTATCTCGTATGGGAGGATCCACATTTGTTCAAAGTCCGCAAAGACGGGTTGCTTAGAAGGTGTGTTCCGGAACATGAACAAGCGGATATCTTAGAGCAATGTCACGGTGGCCCCGCCGGTGGACACTACGGAGCACCAAAGGCGTTGCGAAGATCCTTCAAACCGGATTTTACCGGCCTACTCGTTCAAAGACGCCGAAACCTTTTGCAAAGGTTGTGATAGATGCCAAAGAGTAGGGAGGCTCGGTAATAGGATGGAGATGCCTTTGAGGCCTATTTTGGAATGTGAAGTCTTCGACGTGTGGGGCATCGATTTCATGGGACCTTTCCCATCATCGTGCGGTAATAAATATATCCTAGTCTCGCGTTGACTATGTTTCCAAGTGGGTAGAGGCTATAGCCACCCAAACCAATGATCACAAAGTTGTAAAGAAATTCTTGCAAAAGAATATCTTTACTAGATTTGGTCGTCCTAGAGCCCTTATCGGTGATGAAGGTTCGCACTTACGTAATGCACCGCTAGATAAAATTCTTGAACGATATGGTGTCAAGCATAAGATTGGTACACCATACCACCCCCAAACCGGTGGCCAAGTCGAAGTAAGCAACGAAGTCTAAAGCGGATTTTGGAGAAAACGGTGAATTCGAATAGATCCAAGCGGAGTACGAAATTGGACGACGCACTCGGGCTTATCGTACCGCGTTCAAGACCCCTATGGGTACGTCGCCCTTTCAAATGGTTTACGGCAAGGCATGCCATCTACCGGTCGACATTTGGAGCACAAAGCTTACTGGGCTATTAAATACTTGAACTTCGATAGCCAGCTCTGTGGCGAGAAAAGATTACTGCAACTGCATGAGCTCGATGAATTCAGACTCAGGGCCTACGAGAACGCAAAACTGAGCAAGGAAAGAACGAAAGCGCTCCATGATGCTAAAATAAAGGACAGAGATTTCAAGGTAGGAGAGATGGCTTTACTTTACAACACCAGATTACATCTGTTTGCTGGCAAGCTTAAGTCCAGATGGTCCGGACCCTTTGAAATTGTCGAAGTTCATCCGGGAGGAGCGATTTCCTTGAAGGGGTACAGCGGTCAACCTTTTAAAGTAAACGGTCACAGATTAAAAAAGTATTTTGGCCAACCTTATGAAGTACCCGAGGTCATCTACTTTCAAAAGTTGGTTGACGTGCTCGATGTGCCGAATTGTGATGAGATTCCATCCGATTTCTTTGCTTCGAATGATGACATTCTTACCCTTACGAAGCTTCCACCACGATCCCCGAACCTATCATTCCGCTAGTGCCACATGTACGAGAAGTTGAGACAAAGACGAAAGTCGGTCTTTGTCGGAGAACCAAGTTAAAAAACTTGGTAGGGCATTTCACTTGTGGAGGTTGTGGTCAACCCTCGGTCCTTCACTCGATTCGATGATGAGGTGGCCGCATTTAAGCCAAAGTGGCCCGACCCGGGTTGACTTTGAAGAGTATGTCAAGCTAATGACATAAAAAGAGCGCTTCAGGAGGCAACCTAGCTTTGTTTCTTTTCTCTTTAAGTAAGCTATTTTCGTTTCGGTTGTAGGAGTAGTACCTTGGTTGTTTGAGTGAGATGTTGTGTTCCTACGAGTTGTTGAATGTTTCGTTTATGTTTATTCACATACCCCTTGTACCCCGAGATTATATGTATGTCGAGTGTTGCAGATACCTTAGAGCAGGTTCGAGCTATTCTATCCAATGTTGTCAATTCGAGTTGCAGTAAACATTCATGCTACGGCCTGACTTCTGCTAACTTTCATCCGACAACCACCGTTGAAACCGACTAAGTTTTCTTTTCTTTTATTTGCACATTCTGAGGACATAATGTGATTTACGTGTGGGGGGGTGTCTGGGTATGTTTTTATGCTATATCTTTGAAATTTAAATTTTTTGTGAGTCTCGAGCATATGATTGAAACTGCAATGCTTGCTAGTTGTAGTTTTCTAACGATGATAGTATGTGACTTAGTGAGATAATTATAGCGTGTCTTTACTTTTATGGAGGTAGTATTCGTTTTTCACGTTCACGAGGGCCATTGATTTTGAAGCACCGCTTTTTGAAGTATATCCTTTCATTATTTTAATGGTTTATCTTGGGAAGGTCAGTATAGTAACACCTTAGTTAGACCATGTACTGTGAATATCATAAAGTTTGAATGTGATAAGTGAGATGTAACTTATGTCTTTTAAAGAAAAAAGTGAATAAATAAATAAATAAGTAGTGAATTATTAGTAAATACGTTTGTCGGAAGCTGGTTTATGATTGGAGTGAGGTAGGGCATTATCTCGAAATGTCCTATACCACTATGATGACCAAAAGCTCACGACAGTCAGGAGAAGCTACCTTATGATTTGAGTAAGGTAGGTTGTTATCACGAAACATCCTATTCTACTATGATGGGTAAGAGCTCATTCTGATATGCGTTAAATTTGAAAATTTTGGAAATGATGAGTAAAAATAAAGTGAAGTCTTTGTTATCATGGATCTTATACCCAGTAGAACCGCATGGTATGTTGTAGGGATTATCCTACTGAGTGCGTGGGAAGGCTTTGAGTGGAACTATTACTGTTTGTACCTAGGATAGTCATTGGAATTTTTGAGAGGATATTTCTTTGAAAGGCTTGTTAGATTGAGAACGGCTTGTCACACTTACACCGAATCTATCTCTGTGTTGGTATCATTTGCTATAGTTGTTGTATCTTTTGTTACGTGAGTTAGAGATCTATGTGGATTATTTATAAAGTTGAGCTATAGTTTTGATTGTTTTGTCCGAGGACGTACAAAAAGTTAAGTGTGGGGGAGTTGTTAAGGCCATATTTATATGATTATTAAGGGTTTATTTCATTATTATTTTCCCCACATTTGCGTAATTTACATGAGAATTAAGGGTTTAAGTGTAATTATTAGGTAAATGTCATTTTAATATGGTTATTTGCAAAATTGGTTATTTTAAGTGTTTAATTGATTTAATTATGATTATTTGGATTTCATTACATTTTGCAATGTTCATTTATCTTTTAGGAGACTTAATTTCGAGATGATCAATCAAAGATATGGGAAAATAAAAGAGATAAGGAAAGAAATCAATCAAGATAAAGATGGAAATATCAAGGAATCCGTTCTGCATCAATCCAGACGAGCGTCCATGCAGCGTCCAATATGGACGGGCGTCTTCTAATTCGGACGAGCGTCTAGAGAAGAAAAGTTGAACAGAGAGTTTGGACGGAATCTGGACGAGCGTCTTGATAGCGTCTAAGGCATCTTGAACGGGCGTCCATATAAGCGAACGAGCGTCCGCCGCCGACCTAAGGCTAACCGACTTAGAGCTCTATAAATACAGCAGCAGCCCCAACCCTAAGAATATATATTTTTTTTACGCAACATTGAGATCGCAAATTCACCAAAAGCTGCGGCCAGAGAACCCTAATTTCACAGAGATGCAAATCTCCCAACCAACAATCATCTTCAACATGATTGTTGGCTAAAAGCCTTGCAGTGAGTCGACGGAGGAAGCCTATCATCAACACAACCAACTAGAGAGTTCGATGCTTTATGTTAGTGAGTTTAATTTATAGTTTTTCATCACTTTGGATGCTGTTTTGTATTGATCATGTTTTGTTGGAATTAACGATTTGATGAAACGATTTATCTATATCTATATGCTTGGATCTATGTATGAAAATATATTGGTTTAAGTTTTATTTCGTTCAAGTGATGCACCTAATTGTGTTTTAAGAGATTATGCATGATTAGTTGAGTAAGAGTTTGGAAACAACCTCGTGATTTCGTTTTGATTGCATGTTTAGTTTATTTGAAAAGATAAACGGAACCCTAGAATTTGGTTGAAGAAATTTAGTTGAATTCGTGAATAGATCACTACTAAAAACTACATCTTAGATCACCATCTAGTTGGGGGTTGTTGGTTGATGGGTGGATTCGTTGCCTTCTTTGTGTTTTCCTTTATTGTTTATTAATCAAATCGTTTAGATTAAGTTTAGTTTAAGTTCTAGTTTTATAAACCCTAGTTTCCTGTTGTTTTCCTGCAACTTTTCTGCAATTTTCTGTTCTGATCGTAGTTGGACGCTCGTCCTCTTTAGCGAACGCCCGTCCATTAGCTTTAGTTTTCAGACGCTCGTTCACTTTAGTGAACGCTCGTCCGTCTTTCTGTTTCCTTATTTTTTTTTTGCTTGTTTTTATTCTTGTTTTAGTTTTAATTCTTAGGTTTAGGTTTTAGTTAGTTTCAACCTTAGTTTAGTTAATAGTCGTGACATAATCGATAGAGTAATTGTTCTTTGATCCGATAAACATTCCACTCCCTTAGGACGACCCGTAAACATCCTATACTACGATCCTTATACTTGGGGTGTTTCGGTTATAAATTGTAAAACTCGTTTTTACCGAACAGCTACTAGGGTCGCGAACGCCCGTTTGCTTAATGCAAACGCCCGTCCGCCTAATGCAAACGCCCGTCCGCCTGGGTTTTCCCCAAAACGCTAAGATCTTCAAAACACGATCTCTAAACCGTTTCTAACCTAATTAACATCAAATTAACCCCAGTAGAACACAGAAAAACATATCTAATCAAACTATAGCATCTATGATCATTGATCAACGAAAAGACACATCTTTCTATCATCTAAACACCTTAAAACTTGATCTAAACCTTATAAACGATAATTGGAATCATAGGAAGAGTCTCTTACCTTATTTGTTTGCAAAACCGACACCAAGCAACTGCAACAACTGTTGATCCTCAACCCCAAAACCTATGTGATCAACAAGAAACCCTAAAATCCTATTTCTTTGCAGAAAAACGAAACTGAAAAAGCCTGCAAAACTGAAGATTACCTGGGTTTAATGCTGTGAAACTATTTTTAGATTATTCTACACTCCAAGACGATCGTTTCGACTACTCACGGCTGCGAAACAGAGCTACGGATTAAAAGATACGAATTTTTCAAGAATCGAACTCTACGAACACCAAAACTAGGGTTAAACCGAAAATTTACGAAATCGAGAGATGTTATTTTCCAAAGTTGCGTCTCGTCGTGCTGATCACTTTTCTCTCCTGCGGCATCTTGAACAGATGAACGAATTGATCACACGGTTGAAGTTTACGTTCTCCATTTTTTCTGGCATCTTCTGCGTTGGTTTTCTTCTCTGTTGCCGCCGTTCCTCTTTTTTTTTTTCCAGAAGATGCGCACCAGCTTAATGAATTAAATTTGAGGATTATCTCCTTTTTATAGCCATTTAATTAAATCCATTAATTAAATAACTAAATCCTTTTAATTAATCCTTCTTAATTAAATAAATAGGATAAATAATAATTAGGTCGTAGAGGGTATGCCCAATTACTAATTTACCCTTTCTGAAAAATCGGGATGTTACACGAAGTATCTTTTAGACATAAAACATTTTTCTTACCCCTTCTGCGTTTTGTGGACATGTGGAAGTATCGCGTGTTGCGTTCACCATCCTCAATCCAATCAAGCCGCGAATTTTGATACCAGTAAGTTTCTTCTTGTGCCAAGTCTTCATTGTATTCCTCCATGAGGTCAGAGTTCAATTTTTCCAGGAAATTCAAGGGGGCTTTTGAGAGGAGAGTTGAATTCCTGGTATTTTCTTTTTTCATCTTGTTTTCGATAAAAAAATGTCGCCGAACACCTATTTATTCCACTCGTTTAATTTAAGTGCAAAGAGCTCGAGGGTCCCCTAAATATCATCATCAACAACATGCCAATTATTTAAAAGAAAGGCGTGAAAGGCATTACGTTTCATCCAGCAGGCCTGAAAACGAAAAGTTTTAACAGTAGCAAGATTTTCACGAGGGGGTCCAAGTCGCGGAGAATCAGACAGTGATCAAAATGCACTCGTGGAAGATGGTAAACATTTGAATCAGGAAAATGACGCCACCAACTATCATTGCATAGAGCCTGGTCCAGTCGTCGCTCAATTCCATGTGCACTATGAACAGAGCTAGACCAGGTAAACCGAAATCGCCCATCTTCATGGGCGTGTTGATGGGAGGGTGGGCATGTAGATGGGCGTGTTGGAGGGCATATTTTGAACGATTTCACCCATCTTAATGCGGGAGATAGGCTTGTTTTTTTATTTTCAGGGGGTGTATTTTTCGATTATATTTTGAGAAATAGGGTAGAATTCGAATTTCCTCTTTATTTTATTTGTTCTAATATATTTTTATATTGTTTTATGAAATATAGACAAATGAAACTTTGTTACTCATCTTATATCGTGTAGAAGAACCACATATACACTTATTTTTCCATGTAAATTTTTATAATTGATAAGGAAACCTGAAAATTACCTTGCTTATATAATAAAGGGTTTTTGTAAAGAGATAAAGAGGCAAAAGTCCCTTTTTTGACACAAAATGAATAAAGGAAAAATTAGGTAAAAGTCCTCTTTTTCCCCCTTAATAAAGCATTAATCCTAATTCAATTTATTAGTTGCAATAAGGACAATATTTTTCCGTTCGGACTAAATTACCCTTATCTTCAATAGGTTGTTTCTTCTTCCTCGCCCCACTCTTTCTTCTTCGTCTCCTTCTCGGCCGTTCAATCTCGATTCCGTGTTCTTCTTTCTTCGATTTCGAATTTGAAGCTGCAATTTCGTAAATAGCTTGAGCATTTGATGATGATAAAGCGGAACATTTCCACAAATTCTTCGAAACTTTATTGAAAGCGGAATTCTCCTTCAATTTCTTGACTCACTATCACTTTCTTTGCCGGTATAGTTTCATTTATTTTTCCCCTTTTTATTTTCGAGTTTTATGTGCATCATTATTTGTGGAGGCATATTTTTTCGGACTATTCTATGCGAGTAACAAATTGATATGAATATTTATTGGTTTCTTTGCTCTCTGTATTTTTCTATAACGCAATGGATTGCTCTTGTTTATTCGATCGTGGTTTGTGCCAATGGAGAGTAGATAAAGCATCACCGAGACTCCTCGTTTCTTTGTGCAGGACTTTTTTTGTTTGGGACACACAGATTAGGATAATGCTTAAATGTGCTGATTTTGACGTGCAGTAGACATTTATAAGATTAGAATATTTGGTTGATTAGAAAGCAATAGGAGAAAAAAATCTTGGGGTGTAATGGTTGTAGCATATGAAATGCTAACTTGGTATCACAAACTAATAATGCAATTGCATGTAGATAGTGGTTGAAAGTAAAAGAGTGTAGTATCAGGTAATGGAAGCTAGTGCTGTTTCAATCTGAGACTCGGTCCCTTTATGTATGGGATACGAAATACCGGAAATTCAAAAAATAAAAACACAAAAAATTAAAGCACAACCACAATTTACATGTTTCGGTGATGTTTTTGTGCAACATTTATGTGCTTATATTAGTTGCATCCTTCTATCATTTCATAAGCAGAATTTTGAATGTCCCAGTTCCCGGATTTTTCCACTTCCATTAGGGACATGAAAGCTTTACATGGGAGGGTATTTGTCATGTATAGTTGAGATAGCCATTGGTATTTGATAAAGCTATTTAGGACCATGAATATATTGTTGAGCCAGAACTATTTTGGAGTCCTCCTTAGTGTTAGTAGGATTATGAGTACATATAAGGATGATCAAGTTGAAATGAGTGGATTATCAATGAGATTTTGAAGCGACTTGAGGTTTTCAAAATATATGCCATGTTTGCATTTCACTGGAGTTTGGAAAGTTGAGCAATGTGGTTGTAAATAAGTGACCTGAAGTTTAGAACAAGTTTTGGGCCTGAAGTTTAGAACAAGTTTTCCATGTTTGATATTCCAAAAATCGATCGGTATCGTAACAATATCGGTATCGTATCGATACTTGATAACGATATCGTATCGATATGATATCGTATCGTATCGTAATTTGCCTTATATGAGCCAGATATGTATGCCTTGAAGTAGTCACTTGAATTAAAACTTAAATGATACTGATTACCTGCCTTGAAGTAGTCTCCTTATTTTACTAGTTGCATATTTTGTCCATTTCTTTTTTGGGGCTTTAGTTTCTGCCATTTTTGTTGTTTTCTGCTATTATGGGTGTTGATTTGAGGGGGAAAATGTACAAATTTTGAGGTATTACTTTTCAGCTATATTTGCTGTTGAATTCTGTTGTTGTTGGTGTTAATTTGAGTGGAACATGTAAAGATTGAAGCTTTATTCTTCTCGCCATTGTTCTTTGTTTTTTGATTTGTTCTTTCTTCCATTATGGTTTGCCATTTTTTATGTTTATTTGGGCCTTAATTTACGCCAATTATTGCCGATAATTTAAGAGAGATATACAAAGATTGGAGCTTTACTTCACTGCAAATATGAGGAAAATATGCAAGAAGCATTTTGTTGAAGGGTTTTTTTTTTGCCTTATATGAGCCTTATATGATATTGTGTCACTTGAATTAAGCCTTAAATGAGCCTTGTATGAGCCAGATATGTGTGCCTTGAAGTAGTCACTTGAATTAAGCCTTAAATGATACCGATATCGATACTACCGATGCGGTACTACGATGCGATACTACGATGCGATATCGTGTTAGTGTAAATGCCGCGATTAAATTCGGCTTTCAAATACTACGTCGAAAAGGTATCAAACGCGGTCTCAAAATGAAGATAAAAAAAATATGAACTTTGGTGAAACAATTTTGATGATCGGTGTTCTAAATCAAAAGTTACGGTCGTTTATAAGAAATAGCGCTCCGATTAATACAAATATTTTTTCAACTTTCAAAATATACGTCGGAAGGGTATCGTATTTGGGCTCAAATTAAAGAGCCAAAAAAAAAAGAATTTTGGTGAAAAAATTTCGATGATCGGAGTTGTAAATCAAAGTTACGAATGTTTGAAGAAAAAAAAAACATATCAAACGATTCAAACCTGAAGGCTGAAGCGGATGAAAGTTAAGCTGAAGCATTTGAAACGCGCGTCACTTGAATAAAAGGGTATTTTTGTCCGCCTGAAATTGTTTGTCCTTTTTGCAACTAAAAAAAATATGTGTGTCCTATTTATTTATTTTGTGCCAAAAAAAGGACTTTTGGCTCTTTATCTCATGAATAAATAGGACACACATATTTTTTTAGTTGCAAAAAGGACAAACAATTTCAGACGGACAAAATTACCCTTTATGAGACGCGCGCGTAGCTTCAGTGGAATTGTTTGCATATATTATATTTTACTGTAGCTGATTATATGTTTTTTTTTTTTTTTCCAAACACTCGTAACTTTTGATTTACAACTCCGATCATCGAAATTTTTTCACCAAAATTCATGTTTTTTTTTGCTCTTCAATTTGAGCCCAAATACGATACCCTTCCGACGTATATTTTGAAAGACGAAAAAATATTTGTATTAACGAGCGCTTTTTTTTATAAACGACCGTAACTTTTGATTTAGAACACCGATCATCAAAATTGTTTCACCAAAGTTCATTTTTTTTATCTTCATTTTGAGACCGCGTTTGATACCTTTTCGACGTAGTATTTGAAAGCCGAATTTAATCGTTAAAGCATTTACACTAACACGATCGATATCGTATCGTATCATATCAATATCGTATCGATAACGATATCGAGGCTCATTTAAAGCTTAATTCAAGTGACTACTTCAAGGCACACATAGCTGGCTCATATAAGGCTTAATTCAAGTGATTAACTATTAAGCCTATGTCAAGTTTATGTGGTTTTGATTGATAAAAGGAATAGCATAGATTAACTTAATTAAGGTGTGGTGTTTATAACATGCAGGTTCAGTAGTTAATCACTTGAATTAAGCCTAAAAAGTACATCAGACTAAAAGGTAATACATAGAAGATCAATACAACAGACTATAGATTTAGTACAATAGGTACATCAGACTAAAAGGTAATACATAGAAGAACAATACAAGTCTGAAACAGTCTGAACTATCAGCCAAATTATAAGAAGGATATTCAAGTTCAAAGAACTAAATTATCATGCCCGGAATTCACAAGGTGATGAATTACAAGTTCAGTAAGCCAATGAACTAGGCCTATCTATTACATGATGATACAATGTAGATCAAAAACCTCAGCACACCAAGTCACATAGTAAGCCTATGAACTAGGCCTATCTATTGCATTAAGGCACACAATATCAGCAGTATCAGTATCGAAGTATCGGTATCAGTAGTATCAGTATCAGGCTCAAAATGACTCTCCTTTCTTCAGTGAAACAATTTTTGCAGCTCTGAAGCTAGAAAAATACACCAGATTCTTCTCAAGATATTTAAGGAAACCCAAGATCACGGAAAATTTCGAAGACTTGCATTGCATAATTGAAGAATTAATGCACGAGATTTTTGCACCAACCTTCAACTTGTCTTTTACTCTGCTGAATTTTGGCTTCCAATTCAAATTTTTCTGAATGGAAATCTTGCTTCGACGACTCGAATTTGGAAGTTTCAGTCAGGGGCCGTTTAAAAAGAAGAGATAATGCTTTGTGTTCTTTCGGCCGTATGGCCGTAAGAGGAGTGATGATCAATATTCTCAATGTTTCCATGCTTTCTTCATCATCAGTAGTATAATCCCATGATTCAAGACACAAGCACAACGTTTTCGAAAGCGGCATCCATTTGAAGCTGCCAGAGTTGGTCTCGCAGTTGTTGATCAGCCCGTGGGACTTTCTCACTTTCATATTAATTGTTAAGAGCTCGTAAGAAATCGAACAAAAGTATCCAGAATTCAATTTCTCTTCCTCCATATCCTGATCCACATGAATCACTTAACAATATTACGTAGATAATAAAGACGAAATTAAACCCCATCATTGAAACCAGCATCAATAGTAGAAATTTCATTGCTTTTACTGCAAAAATAATAGCTTTTTGACTTATTATTGTTCCTTAGACGAAGAAACTCCATGGAAAATTGAAAGTTGCAGAGTTTTTGATTTGGGAAAAGGAGAAATTGCTGTCAGATGAAATTGAAAATAAATAATTAGATAAGGATGGGATTCGGGATCAAGATCATTCTCCACTGCAAATTGGTAGCTATCCGGAAATGGTCGAGACGAATTTGAAGGTGACGAAGTTGAACGGAATGGGTTATGTTCAGATTGAAGAAGTTGATACGCTGCTGATGATGGTCGCCATGTTTTCTAAGTAAATAGAGGTATATTCGTCCCGCCGAATTTATTTGTTCTTAATGCAACTAAAAATTTAAAGCTGTATTAAAGATTAAATAAAAGGAAAAAAAATGGACTTTTACTTAATTTTTCCTTTTGTTTACTCGTATAATAAGCTTTCCGCCTTTCAAGGATATAATCTTTTTTAGACAAAAAGCAAAAAAATTCTCCATGAAAATCGCTACGTCTTATCCCTCGATAAGCCACCACTTTGATTTTCGGTCGAATTTCTAGCATTTCGTCTTCAAATTAAGATCGGATAGCCTTTTTCTTGTTGTGTGATGTGAGTAGACTTGTTGATCCATTTCAATATGTTTTACCACATTTCAGATACCTTTTGAGAATATTGTAAAAATAAGAATCATTATTTGCATAGTTTTGTCATAGTGCGTCAGTAATTATTATTATGTAAATTACCCTAGTTTTGATAGATTTATTATCGGCTTAGAACCGAAGTTTTGTTATCACATTTACACGTGGTACTCTTGTGCTTTTGTCATGTAGTGCACATGTACCATAGCCCGAGAACCTTGAAGATTCGCGTCAAGCCTCGATCTGTCATTCATTGAGAAGAGATTTGACAAAGTGGCATTTCTGCACGTGGTGCCCCGTCAACCCTTCCATTGGTGCATGCCAGCTATCACGCCACCTCAGCCGAAGATATTTTGTAGCAGAGCAGGAAGTTCAAGTTTTTGAGATGGCGTCCGCCGTCTTTCCCTTCTTGGCGTCCGTCAGAATCCCTGTTTCTGACATTTTGAGAAGATTCCAACCATCCCGGCGGATGTGACATAGAGCAATCGGCTAGGTAGCACGGACACTCCATTTGGGCCGTGTGTCCCGTGTCGGACACGCGGAGGACACGGACACGCGGAGGACACACCGGACACTCCACTGGACACGGTGTCGGACCGAATTGTATTTTTCAAAAAATTCGGACACGCGAGTCGGACACGCGAGTCGGAACTCGGACACGCGAGTCGGACTCGGGACACGCATCTCTTATTTATTTTTAAAAATAAAAGCTCTAATCGAGATCCGATCCAACATTTGTGAACGAAATTGCTTGGAAGCCGCCGTCCAAGACCACGCTTATACCGCTTCCACCGGCTCCACCGCCGTTTGCCGCCCGTAGCCGCCAAAGTCATCTCAAACCAACGTGGGTGTCAATTGACTCAATTCTTCTGGTAATTTTTTTTTAGCTCTTAAAGTTATGTACTTCAAAGAACGAAAAAGAATAGAAAATCAAAACTTGTTAGTGCTTGAGTAAAATAGCGAATCATATGGTGATAAAAACTATAAATTTTGTGTGCTTTTTGTTCTCAGATCGATTTTTCTTCACAGATCTAGTTATGTTGGTGTTATGAATATGAAGGTCCGAAGGAGACAGAGAGGCAGAGAGTAGAGACAAGTAAAAAAAGCGATTCTTTTTTTTGTTTGAAACCAGCTGTGCGACTCTTATTTATATACAAATTGGAAAAGCATGAAGCAAAATAAATGTGGCGTGTGTTAATGTGGTCTGTGGTCCATGGTTTCTTTTATTTATTTATTTCATGTATTTTGTGTATTTTGGGTGAGATCTAACTCACGAAAGTCATTTTTGGTTTTAAAATTTAACTATGATGTTTTGTATTTGAAGGTTTGTGGGATGAAAGCGTACTTATCATGGTTCATGATTATATTTTTGGTTATTATGCTTGGGTTAAATTTATCATTCTTGTGCTTATAGTATTTGATAATTACCTTTTAGTCCTTATATTTTTAATAATTGCATACCAAAGTCCTTATACTTTTATTAATTACATTTTAGTCCTTATACTTTTAATATTTACATTTTGACCGCCGTACCCGTATCTTATATTTTTTAAAACTTCCGTATCCCGGTGTCCGTATCCGCGTATCCGTGTCCACGTGTCCGTGTCCGTGCAACCTAAGCAATCGGTGTTCGCCAAATTTTTCTCTTGGCGAATGCCAGCGCTCGGCATATCCATTTTTAAAATCCCATATCGTTGTCAATGGGAGGAGATTTTGGCCACACATCTTACATACTTTTCCTCTCTCAACACATATATTCAACAAGAGAGAGAGCACCTTCAGAACTTGAAGGCAATCTTCAAGCGCCTTGGAGCTTTAAATTCAAGCTTAGTTTAGTCAATTCCTATTTTTAATTCAACTCACTTCCCACTCAATTTTCATATAACAAAAAAGTCAAGATTAGCAAGTGGATGTCACTTCCACCATCTTCACTCAATCACCTCTATCGTCTTCTTCCCAAGAGAGCCAACGGCTCTTGAACTAGGAAAATAGACGCCATTTGTCTGATTGAAAGGTCGATAAGAAAATATAATGAAGAGAAGAAACAAGCTGATTTTCTAATATAGAAATTTGAATTCAACGGCTAGTTTGCTGAAATAGTGAGTTGAGTATCATTTGTCTGGTTTTTCTATTCACCCGGTGCAACTAAGATGTACATACATTTATGCCAACACTTTTGGTGGAGAGCAATGAAGTGTGAGATAGTTGTTTATGTCTATAGATGTGATGTTTGTCGGAGGGTTTAAGCATAGCATCAGAAACCCGCAAGTTAATTTGTTGAGACTTCTTGATATTCTTAGTGTTGAAGTAGGAAAAGATCACGATGGTTCTTGGTTTGGTTATTAGTTTAATCTTGTTTAGGTTTATGAGGGAGAATGTAATATTGTTGTCGGTTTATTAATTTTGTCATACGTGATGCGGAAATGCAATTTTGACTTACCTGAGTCCATAGCCTTTGTTTGCTTTGAAATAGAAATATCTCAATCAATGCTCGGAGGGAATTTTTTTTCGAGGTCTAATAGGGAGGTTTGACTTTTTTATACTTTGAACTTTATTTCCGTGGCCGAAAATAGGCGTTCCTACAATATATATACGAGATTGGCAATTCACGGACTTATTATGTGTGGGAAATAGCTAAATTCCGTATATACATCAAATGATGCTATTGACGGGGTTGGCATAAATATATATTTTGATAAAAAGTTCCCTCTCTACGTAGCCCTACTTTACAATGCCAACCATTCTCCTCCCGTCCACCATCACTTTGGGCATGGAGAAGATCTGCAGGGACTTTTTATGGGGTGACACTGAGGAGTCGAGGAAGCTGCATACCCTTTCATGGGATATTATCTGCAAACCGAAGGACCAGGGGGGTTTGGGGATACGCAAGTTACGAGAGATGAACTTGGACCTGTTGGGGAAGCTTGTCTGGAAACTCCTTCACCAAAAGGATGCCCTTTGGGTTCAGGTCATCACACATAAATATAAAGAATTGATGGCGACACCTAAACAAGGGAGTTCCCCAATATGGAGAAGCATCTGCAAAGCATATTCAGTTCTTTGGCAAGGCCTGGATACCGTCGATCACGAGTATATTTGGAGAGATGAGCTGAAAGGAACCTATATTTTTAGTGCAGGCTACCATTGGCAGTCGCATCCGGGTCCTACTACCCAAGTGCAAGCCGATGGGATTTGGAAGCAGATTTGGAGTCTAAAGGGCCATTATCGAGGTAATTTTCTTCTTTGGAACCTTGCTCATGAGGCCTTTCCTGTGGGAGCTTTGTTAGCAAAACGGCACATCATTCCTTCACCCACATGCACTTTGTGTGGTGAAGATAATGAAACGATACTACATACTTTTAGGGATTGCCCTTGGGCAAGCACTCTTTGGTGTTTGAGTTTACCTAGGGAGAGTTGGAGTAATTTTTTTGGGGCATCAACAGTCCGAGACTGGATTCATTTGAACCTTACTCGGCAGGTTACACCACTATTAGGCACCACGGTGTGGAAGTATACCTGGAGGGAAGCTCTATATGAATCTGGATGTGGAGGAATCGATGCATTCATGGCAACAAAGAAGATAGGCCCCCGGCCTCAGTTTTTCTGTCACAAGTGGTGGAACGAGCAAAGAATCTTCGTCTGGCTTGGGATGAGTTATTTTGATTATGTTTAAAACTTTGATGTATAACTTTTTTTTAGCTTTCTCTTTGGTTGCCTTTTGGCGACGCTCAATCCCATGTGCACTATGAGCAGAGCCGGACCAGGTAAACCAATGTCCATGAAACGGCAATTCAAGTAGGCCTACACGTTCAACAAGATCCCAAAGACCATTTACAGAAGCCCCAGTTACAAGCCTACCCCCTCTTTTGTCAATAGGGTGAATAACTTGGTTTAAATCGGCAATGATGCAAGTAGGAAGTGCAATAAAAGAAGTGACATATTCTAGCAGCTCCCAAAGAGCATCTCGGACAGTAGGGGTGGGGGAAGAATATGTGAAAATAATGATGAATTCAACGATATTACCTTGAACAACAGCCATGATGATGCATTGGTCCGTTGCAAGCAATAAACGTAAATCAATAGAGGAGATGTCCCAGAAGACCCAAGGCCTCCACTAAATCCCCTTGTTTCCACCACATTTAAATGGGTAAAGTTAAAACACCAAAGAATGTGGTCCGTTTTGGTGATTTGACCCTTGTTTCCATAGGAAAAAGTATACCTGGTTTACTGTGAACTAGCAAGGCTTTTAAGTGCCTGAAGAAATTGGAGGAGCTCGCTCCTTTAAAGTTCCATGAGAGGAGCTCCATAAGGATGTGTCGGCGAGGGTGTTCACGGCTTGCCCGGGAGCAGGAGACTCTATCAAGTTTGCAATCTGCATTGGCTCACATGTCTCATGAAGGGTGTGCTATCCGGCGGATTTGATTTCACATAGAGTTGTTCAAGTTTTTTGGCACTTTCCTCCGCAAGCTATGCATCGGCTACCATGGCTTCCTTAATTGCGGAGAGGACATTGTTAGTTATATTTATCAGGCCACTTTATACATTGTGATATCGGTAATGGGGTATTTGGATCATAGAAGAGAACTGAAAGTTTCTAGTGGGGGCGTAATTCATGGTGGATGTAGCTGATGCATTTTCATGTGCTTGGTGAGAAGGAACTCTTTCCGTATTTGATTGTTCTCCAGAAATACACAAATTTTATTCCATGGAAACATTCTAGAACTCACAAAGCTGAGTTTCTAGCTTTAGATGACAAACTGAAGATTAAACAAACAAAACTAAAGGTCAAAATTTTCTTTTTCTTCTGAGTTCTAGCCATCTTCTGAGAGGGAGTTGATTTCACATTGGTCTCCCTATTAGAGATGTAACCAATCGACCGAGCAGTTGGGCGATCCAAACTCATATGTTGAAGCTCAGCTGAAATAGATTTTTAACTACCTATACCGATGAGTTTAATGGAGCACCTTTCTGTGTCAAAGGTATCGATAAGACCTCGAACGAATTTCTTATAGGAAAATCTTCAGAGTACTCAATCTATTTATTTACCAAATCAGTTAAGAATCTACCCGCCTTTCATGTTCAATTTTTCCATGCTGTGAAATGTGCCACCTATTTTCCTCAAATTTTGGCACTTTTGCAATTATGAGTTCAACATGCTTAATGTTGAAAATATAGACGAGAAGCTTGCAGTTTAAGAAAGATAAATCACAGAAGCAATGTAAACGTAAAGTATGGCGGAATTTATAAAACACAGAAACAAAGAGAACACAGTTATTTAATGTGGTTTCCGGCATTGTGCCGACTACTCCACGGACAGAAAATGAGATATATTATCTGTTAGGAAATCACTAGTTTAACGCAGCGGAATTTAAAATTTGATTTCCATTTCTAGATCGTTCTTCGTTTAATGCAATAAACACGTTAAGTAGTTTGACGGTTATACCTTAGATGATCTATAAGATCGTCGCTTTGACCGCCAACGGAGAGTAGTTCAATGCGCAAGCTGTCCACGCGTCCGGCCTCTATCGCTAATCCACACGAACCCCTCGCCGGAATCCTCCTTGGATTGCTATCGGAAAAACTCCGGCTGCTAGACCGGACCTTTTCTTCCCTCACAAACTCACTATAGAAGGCTCTCTATTTTACACAAGAATTATGAACTCTTGCAATTGTGTTGTACAAAAGAGCTTGACACCCACCTCCTATATATAGTAGAAGGTGGCGCCCTTAATGGTGTGTAGGAGAAGAAAACCATTTTTCCAATAAAATAAGGAAAATCAACTAGATTGATTTATCTCTTTAATTATAATTTATTTTGTCAATATCATATATTGATTATAATTATCTTATTACCATAAATCTATTTTTCAAAATCAATTAATATCTTATATTAATATTATGACAATCTTATTAATTAAAGTGCACAATCCAAGTGTATCTTATACACTTAAAAGTGGCGCCCCATATACCAATAAATTGGCTTCCGGAATATTCTTTAATTAATCTAATTTATATATAATTAATATCTTGTATTTAATTTATTCATAATAAATAAATACCACCATATTAATTTACCACTATAACCTTTATAGTCTAGAGATAAACTTTCCTTATTTTGTTATCAACTATAACCGCATTTTAATCCGACTCGATGTTCATATGTGTGTGACCCGATAGGCTTCCGAATGTGTTGGCCGTAGACACAAAGTGCAATTTACTAAAATGCCCTTCATACCTAACGATCACGGGATAGCGTCTAGCAACACACCGTGACCCCCAATCATCGGAAGAGTCAAAAGCAATGACTACTACCTTTCATGTGAAGCAGTTACCGTGTAACTTACAATCCTATCATTTGTAACAATATCTATACGATCGTATCTCGAGTGTCAATACATTAACGATCGTATCTTATAATCTGGATATCATGCTCTCTCGGAATAACACATTTACTCCCACTTTGCAAAGATTCTCGAGAGCTAGACATTCCTTATAAGAAGGCCATTTCAGATATTCGATCCCAATCACAGGATACACGATTCCCGGACGACCAATCATGTATACTCCGCATGCTTCAATATTATACCCAATCACTACCGCATGATCGCCCCGTGGTTAGGAGAAATCTCAATAGTGTCAAAGCATGACAATCCACACCGTGATGCCATGAAGACTCCGGTCAAAAGGATAATTACACAACCGCCACATAGTGTGACACTTAATGTAAGTGGGTCAGTCTAACGTACGCATTCTCTAATACACGTCCACGTACAGTCCAAGTGTCCCTACACTTCGATAGACGAGATCTACCCCTATCTTCTAAAAGATAGAAGACATCTAATACGTGCTAGTCTGATTATACTATCAATGTCCCATTTGATAATATATAAGACTAGAGACATTTAAGTACCAACCTTGTTATAGTGATTAGAGATCTCATCAACCATAATCACTATCATGGTTTCTCTATCACAGATCGATACTAGGGACGTTACTATATATATACAACAAACAATATATAATAACATAAGTGCTTTTATTAATCATAATAAAGTTATTACATGAACTAAATAGACTGTAAATGACCCGACCCGGTCGGATCCGGTCCAACCCGAACACCTTTCCAACATTATCATGCACAGAATTACAAGGTTTTCACAAGTGTGTGAACAACAGTCTTGAAAGACACACTCTTGCATTGATTACAACATTGGTATTTATAGACACAAATCCCAAACCCTAATCGCCAAAGATCTTTGTCGGAATTGTCATAAATACCCCATATGTGGACCCAACTCCAACTGTTATGCACCAGATGAAACTCAGCTCAAAACTGACTTTCCCAGACTTGTAACCAACTGCTCAGATGTATAACTCAGCTATACTCAACAGACCAGAACTGACTGCTGACTTTAGAAGAAACTCAATTGCACTTCATCAAACTGACTTTCACATAACTGAATATACTTTACTGAACTGACCATCATTCTCAGTCTAGTTTCCTAGATTAGTTCAACCAGATTATTTATCAGTTTAGAGTTCAAGTCACCAAAACTGACAAATCTCCACCTTTACTTGAACTCTCATTCACAGTTAATCAGATTGCATAATTTAGATGTACTTGTACCAGATGCATTCATCAATGCCAGGATGTACTTGTACCAGACTTCTCCACAGAATCCACTCAGCTGACCTGCCCTCAAGTGAGTTTCCAGATTTCAGTTTACAAGGTTTGAATATTCAGCAAGTCCAGACACAACTGAAACTTGCTCTGCTGAACTGGTTTAGTGAACATATCAACAGGATTCTCCTTGGTGCTGATCTTCTTCACTACAACCCTCTTCTCATTTCTCTGAAAATGATACCTCACATCAATATGCTTGGTTCTCTCATGATGAGCTTGATCCTTAGCTAGACAAATTGCACTCAAACTGTCACAATAAATCTCAGCTTGATCCTGATGTAGCCCCAAAATCACTGACTAGTCCCTTCAACCAGATACCCTCCTTGGCTGCTTCAGTAAGAGCCATAAACTCAGCTTCAGTAGTTGATAAAGCCACTATTTCCTGAAGAGTTGCTTTCCAGCTGACAACTGAAATTCCCAATGTGAAAACATAACCAGTCATAGATTTTCTACTGTCCACGTCACCTGCATAGTCAGCATCAAAATATCATATGATCAGTTCTTGAGTATCACCTCCATAAATGAGACCAACATCAGCTGTACCTCTAAGGTACTTGAACATTCTTTTCACAGCTTTCCAGTGTTCCTTTCCAGGTTGAGCCATAAACCTGCTGACAACACTGACTGCCTGAGCCAGATCAGGCCAAGTGCACACCATGACATACATCAGACTGCCAACTGCACTAGCATAGGGAAATCTTGACATGTACTCCTTCTCCTCTTCTGATTGTGAAGCAAAAACTGACAAATGAACATTTGATGTCATAGGAGTATCTATTGGCTTAGCAGCTGACATGCCAAACTTTGACAAAATCTTCTGTATATAGCCCTGCTGAGATAAAAATAATTTTTATGACTTCTATCTCTCCAGATCTTTATCCCCAAAATTTTCTTGGTTGCACCCAAATATTTCATTTCAAACTCAGCACTGAGAAGGTCTTTCAGATACTGAACATCAGACTTCTTCTTTGCAGCTATCAACATGTCATCCACATATAACACAAGATAGATGTATGATCCATATTCCAACTGACTATTGTAAACACAACAATCATAAGGACTTCTGTTGTAACCCAACTGGATCATATAACTGTCAAACCTTTTATACCACTGTCTAGGAGCATGTTTCAGTCCATACAAGGACTTTTTCAACTTACATAAAAAATTTTCCTTACCAGGAACTTGGAAACCCTCTGGCTGAGTCATGTATATCTCTTTATCTACCTCACCATGTAGAAAAGTTGTCTTCACATCTAACTGCTCAATGTCTAAGTCTTGCTGTGCCACCATTACTAGTAACACTTTGATTGAAGTATGTCTGACCACTGGTGAGAATATCTCATTAAAGTCCACCCCTTCTTTCTGACTGAACCCTTTTGCAACCAAACGTGATTTATACTTAAATGTCAAGTATTGCAAGGCGCCAACCAGACGTCGATATTCAGTGGGATCATGATATGGATTACCAGAGGATATGCTCAATTTAGACTTGGAGTTGACAGGAGTAGGAGCCGGTTTGCAAGAAGTCATATTAGCTCGCTCGATAATTTTTGCTGCATATTTCTTCTGAGAAAGAAAGAGACCCCCTGAATGACGTGTAACGGAAATACCAAGAAAATAACCGAGGGGACCCAAATCCTCATTGCAAATTCTGATCCAAGTTGAGAAACAATGGATTTCCGGAGAGCGTCGGTTGATGTAGCAAGAATAATGTCATCGACATAAAGAAGGATATACGCCATGTCACTGCCACGACGATAAATAAATAATGAATGAATCGGAAACACTGTGAGTCTGTGAGAGAATCCCATGTTGGTCACATAATCCACAAAACGTTGGTACCATGCACAAGGGGCTTGCTTTAGCCCGTAAAGAGACTTCTTGAGTAAGCACACATAATCAGGATGTGCGGGATCGTGAAAACCGGGAGGTTGATGCATATATACGGTTTCATCGAGATTCCCATGAAGAAAGACATTTTTGACGACTAATTGATGTAGGCACCAAGATTTGGATAGTGCAATGCTGAGGACGGTCTGAATGGTTCCGGTTTGACAATCGGACTAAAAGTGTCACCATAATCAATACCAGATTGCTGGCATGCCCCGTCACCAATAATATGCAATCAATGTATTCCTTGTATATATTACACCTAAGACATAATGAAAATCACAGAAAATATTTTCCCAAAACATTCTTACACCATCTAGTAATATTCTAATAGTCATGGATCATGAACACCATCGAACCATCAATACGAACGACACTCTCGTACTATGAGGACGTTCATGAATTATGGACGGTGTGGAAGGCTCATTTCTCGATTGTTAAAAGAATGAGAATTTGTCAATTGAAGGCAACGTTGGTTGAATGCCGGCAAGGAAAATGAGAATCCGTTGCTGCATATTTTGACAGTTGAGCAAAATATGGGACAAGTTGGTTGTGCTCGTCGTTCTTCCGGCATCTACCCGTCAGGGCTGCAAGTGAAATTTAGGAACCAAGTTGCAGCAGCTGCACCATGATAATCATCTTCACGGGTTTTTGGTGGGACTCGATCCGGCTTATGCACCGGCACGATCACAATTGCTAACACGAGATGCCTTTCCCAACCTTGATCGGGCATATCAAACTGTGGTTCAAGAGGAGAGGCTGAGGGTTGGATCCGGTGGGTTGCAACGTCATGATGCTAAACAAGTGATGGCTTTCCGACGTCAGTCGAAGGGATGGAATCGGGGAAGTCGACGGAAACATCATCTAAGACTTGCTCACATTGCAGCCGTGATGGCAGGGCCGGCCCTATGCTAAGGCCGGCGAGACCCGGGTCTTAGGCCCAATTCTATCGGGGGCCCAACGGTACATGTTTCGCTAAAAGACAAAAAAAAATTTGTGTAGATTTAATCCGATTCAACTTAATATAATATGTTTTTTTTTTGATAAATGCCCAATTTTTTTTTTTACTCTAATTGATAAAGGCCCAATAAAAAATTTTACTTGACCAAAAAAATATATATATATATATATATATATATATATATATATATATATATATATATATATATATATATATATTTGCATTTACGGATGTTAAAAACGTGATAAGTGTTGGAAAAAATGTAGTACTTAGGATTTGATAGAGAATTAGAAACTCCAAGACACGTTAATAACGTTGTCTTTTAAGAGATGTTTTGTCCCACACGATTTGTCACTAAGGGATCAAATGAAAATCTCTTTCAGGATACAATGGGGGTGTTTGATTCAAACAGTGACTTGTTTGAATCAAACCCGAGAACACTCAAAATTTTTCTAATGATGTTGTCAAATTTATGGATTTTTGTCTTCATACTTATGTCTTTTATAGGTTGCAAGTATCTCATAAACGAATGGATGTACTCCTTGCACCGGATGAAAGCATGCAACCCTTTGATGACGGTCAAATTATACCCGTAAATGTCATCAACATTATTCTTAAATCGAGCCAAATAATATATATTTCGTATTAAATCACTTGTTTATATTTATTATTTAATGTTAAGTGATTATTAATATGATTTTTGGTATTTAGCTATTTTTATTATTAAAGACCGATTTATTGTGCGATAATTGCTGATTTTGTAGATCGTGATAAATCGGGAAGATAAATATCGCGCAATCGAGAAATCTCAAGATAATAGAGGAAGAAAATCGGAGCATTAAATAAAAGATTAATCAGATCAACACGCAAGCGTGCAGTGGGGAGCAAGATAGACGAGAAAAACGATTAACATGTGCAAAGTTAGGTTCGGTCGACCGAGCCTATAGCTTCGGTCGACCGAGTGTGTCATCTCGGTCACTTATCGAATTTTTTCGTATTTACCTTCTAGATCCTTCATAAGTCGGCATAAACTCCTATATAAGCAGCAGCTACGAGAAATTGTAATGCATCCCTTCATTCTTTCTTCAATCTTACAATTCATAATATAACTTTGATACAATGTAGAATAATTTGAGGGTTTCCAGCAATTTAAGGGCTGCAATATGTAAGCCTTTATTTTCTGTTTCTTTCTTTTAAGTAATTAATCCCTCCCAATTATGCTTTATCGTTTGAATTAGTTAATCATAGCTAGATGATGTAGATCTAGGCTATGACGTTAGGGATGTGGCGACTCCTTGTCTTTGAGGATCCAATAACCTACGTCATACACTTAGTATTTATTCATGAATCTACTTGATTTAATTAATGCGTATCTATGTTAGTTTATATGAATGCTGTGCGAATTACTGTTTAATCTGTTTTGTATGATGAAACGCTGAGAGATATATTCTAAGATGTATTCTGGGTTGAAATCGTTCGGGTGACCGAATAAGTTCATTCGGTCGACCGAGCCTATTCACCCGGTCGACCGAGCCCCTGTCATCTGTTAATTACGCCACGTCTTTATGGTTAGGTTAACCTAGTTGAATTTATTATCTCAGTAGGTATGGCTATGGCTACGTTACTCGCTTAGTTTAATTAAAATGTGCAAAAAGGAAATACCAATATAAAACTCTTAGGTAGGCTTATGAATTGCTCTTCACGGACGTTCAGCGTTATCTAGGTAGGTTTATATTTGGGGATTGCTAG
Source organism: Gentiana straminea (assembly GCA_036785695.1). Taxonomy (NCBI): domain Eukaryota; kingdom Viridiplantae; phylum Streptophyta; class Magnoliopsida; order Gentianales; family Gentianaceae; genus Gentiana; species Gentiana straminea. Next base: position 1,140,868 of record JAVUPR010000100.1, read on the forward strand.
CACCTGATTATACATACATCGTAGATTAGCATGAGACTATAACTTGGTAATTGCTAGTTGGACGAGAGCTTGAGTAATCGCTTAGGAAGTACGCCTAACCATAGGAATGTTCCCGTAGACGAGGTGTACGATTAATATCGGCATCCTTAGTGTCGTAAGCGTGCAAGTTATATGAGATGGATACCCAAAATGTGAAGTCACGTAATGTAGCACGGTGATCAGCAACCTAACCGGTGCTAAGTCAAGTTAAAGAGGATGACTCCCGTAGCCAATCTAAGATAGATACAAACGGATTGACGATTAATAAGTTCGAGTTTATTATATAAATTATCTAGGTCCAAACGATAAAGACTATAATTGGGGAGGTTAATTACGTTGTGTCGAGTCGTGTCTTTACCTTTCTTGTTTTATGTTGGTCGTAGACCGCCTCTATGTCCTTGACATGTTTAATTAGTTGTTTGTATATAAGATGATCCACAATTGGTTCCCTGTGGGATCGACCTTGATTCACTATAGCTATACTACGATAGGCCTAGTCCTCTTGCTAGTATTGGTTTATGGTGGTCAAGTATATTATAACCTGATTGACCCCGATCAAGTTTTTGGCGCCGTTGCCGGGGAACCAACGGTCAATTTTATATATAAATAATTTTTTTTATTCATGTCAATTTTTCTGTTTTAGAGTCTGTTTTTACGTTTTTGAGTCCCTCTGGTTGTCTGCTATGTGTAAAAATTCCAGAGTCTGGAACAGCTGGTTTCGCTCCAAGCAAGATTGCCTCTCGTTGCCGGCGAGCCTGGTTCTATTTTACGGGACTTCGCGTGTCCGTTTATCCCCGTATGTTTAATCCGTAGGTACGATAGCGACATGGGAAACCATGTTAAAATCGCCTACGGTCTGTTTTGTTTTTTTTCTGTTTGCAGAAACTAGGGAACCAATAATCCAAGTCAATAATTTTTCGCGGGCGCTGAGAAAATAACCCAGCGACATGTGGAGCTACGAATCTAAGATGGGAAAATAAATGGAAGCAACACCTTTAAAGCAATAAGATGGCTCCGAGAAAATAAATATTAAAAGTTTCGAATTATTCGTGGTACAATGTTGAAGGCAAGGTACTACCTTTTTTGCTTATGTTTTACTATCTTTTGGTTTTTTGAACATAAGTTAGTCTTTACATGAACCTTAGTATGAATCGTAGCCCGGAGTTGGTTTGTAAGATTAATTTTATTAGTGTGGAAGGTTCTGCCCTAAATCTGTCTCATCTAGAGGGTGTAAGGAAACATGTAGTAGTTGAAGGAAGCAGTGAATAAAGAATTCCTCGTAGTTCTGTTAAAAATCTCATTGTCCTATGCATGAGATTGCTTCTACTGGCCATGGGAGCAACAATTTGTGTAGTTTAAGCATTCGCAATCTAAAGAAGACGTTGAGTTTTGAGAGAGCATAATGAAGCAGCATTATAGAGGGTGTGATCAAAATGGGTCCCTAGGACTAAATCTTCTTAGAATTCACTAGTTCCTAAAACGAGAGCCGAGGTAAGAGCTTTGTATAAATGGTATGGATAAATGTCGTTTCCTAGGTCTCACAACCAAGGGAAGGGTATTAATCCGCAAAAGCGACAAGCCACCTCTAATAGTGCTCAGAGGGTCAAAGTCTGGCGGTCCAAGAATGATAACTGACAAGGATGATCTTTGGAAAGTCGAGCTGAGGACTTTAAACTCAGAACTACTTCTTTAAAACCCTTAGGGTTTCTTTTTAGGATTATAGGTTTTGTTTTCTTTGAGTCAAATAAAAGTAACGTGACATATGTTGAGGTTTTTTATTTTTCCGTGTTCCGATGGCCATTGGGCTAAGGATGTGCAAAACTTTTTTACTCAATATAGGCCACGTGAATTAGAGTTTCTTAGGAGAGTCGAGAAAGTGCTAAAGAAAAGGAAATTTAGCAAACAACCTTAAGATGAAAGCATTAAGAGAGCTTGAGAATTATTGAAAATGTAACAGAGAATGATAGGTGTGAACAAGAACAATTTTGGTCAACTTCTAAAACCTTTTAGAAAGGTGATCCAAGTGAAAATCCAAAGTGATGTGCAATTCATTTTGCAATTATCCTTATCTTTCCCTTTACACTTTTTCACCTTCAAACTTTTCGATCCTCTCACCAATCTACCCCAACAGTTCACATTTCTAACCATTCTTTCATCGCCTCTCTTTCTTTCCATCCGTTTCACTCTCCCACCCAATCCCATTCCTTTAAACAATTCTCAATCCCAAAAACACAATTTCTTACCCACCCTTTAACTTTTCTTCCCATCCTTATGTGTATCTTTTTTTTTTCTAAACCCATCATACTCTCAACCTCCATTTTGTTTACACAATACCTTGTGTTGCGGAATTCGAAATATTGCTAAGCTTAAATGATTATCTTTTATCATTTAGATTTTCATGATCGTAGCTGGGGTAAGTGTGGCTCTGACCCTAGCTAGACTTCAAAGAGTTTTTGGTTCGATCACATACGACTTATCTTTCTACCGGAAGTTTTCAATTTCACACTTTTCCGTGAAGTCCGGCATTTCTAGATGATAAGTTTTGTTCTACATTATCACACCGATCCGACCTTGTTGATGACGGTTATGACTTTTATGTGCTACATTGGGTTATTAGTAATTTCGAGGAGTAGTTCCATCTCCCTAAAGTTGTTGATATCCAATGCACGCGAGAAGTTTCTGCGCTAAGTATTCAATTTTATCTTTAGCCTATAGGTCGCATTGTATCTGTTATACCTTACCAAGTTTCTCTTTTATAATGGAGTGATTACATAGTGAGCCAGTCCACCTCGTGTTTTCCCACATGGGGTTATGCTTTTTGATCTTTGTCTTCTCCACCCGGTTTTAAGAATATTTAGGCGGTGGAGGTTGTAGATGAAGACCACCATCTTTAGTTGCTTGTTTATTTTTCTTTCTATTTAGTATTTTTCTTTTTGGTTTCCCTTGTCATTGGTTGTATAAAATAAAGTGGCTTAAAGTTTGTTTTTAGGTATTTATACCTCATTCGCCACATTATTTTATAACTTCCATAGACATGGTATTTGACGGTTTCGTGGAGTTTGTTTGCTTATACGGGATGTGTCTATCTCTCCACGACGTGCCGACATTTACTCCGATATAGTTCCTTTACTTGAGAGCCGTTTCCGAGCTAAGTCTTTTTCTTAAATTCTCATTTATTTTTGTCATTGAGGACAATGCCATGTTTAAGTGGGGGTAGGAGACTTAGCCATGTTATGTTATAATTGAAAATTGAATGAAACGGCACATGATTGAAAAAATTGAAAAAATACCATATTATGTATCTCGTACCCTTAGAATTGTGAGTTCCTAGCTAAGAATTGATAGGAAATAAACCAAGTTTCATGAGTACGTGATCATTTTATACTTATGTTAAGTAAATTTAAGGATATTCATGCCCGTTTTGCAAGTAGTTATATATTATTCAATTACTCAAACTGTGAATCGAGTATACCGCGCAAATCATAATAACTGAAGAAATTATGTGTACATTGCATAGATGATTGGTTATGTAGACTTAGTGTCGATACTTATTGGCCGATGTATTCTTATCTTCTTGCCAACAAAAGCGGAGTAATAAGTTTGAGACGTACCTGTGTTTTAGCAAAATGTTAGACATTTGGGCTTGTAGTAACATTACCAAAGTAGCCCCGCGCTTGTGGTAATATTCGATGCTATACATGATCTAAGATAGGGGGATACTCTAAAAAGTTTTCTTCCTTGAGATTGATAGTATTTGAAAAATATGAAGATATGAAAAGAATATTCAACTCTTTAAGAGGCTTTGAGTAGTACTCGGTCTCCAAGTCCAAAAACCATATAGATACGCTCTTGCTTATTGTTCTAATGCTTCAACCATTGCGAGGCTTAAGAAGTATGAATGCTGATGTTGGTGAATTTTGATATGAGGTCTGCATAAACTCTAATCTTGCCACGAATATATAAAACTGAATGCACATGCACACATCACTTCTATTCATAATAAGTAGTGAATAATGGACATCTTATGAGCATGACTAGTATGAGTTGACTCGGGTTTCTTGTGTAAGTATGATTTGACCATAGAAAATGTTGTCTTGGGGAATGACTTATTGATGCTTTGTTCGGGACGATCAAAGTCTAAGTGGGGGGTAGTTGATGACGGTCAAATTATACCCGTAAATGTCATCAACATTATTCTTAAATCGAGCCAAATAATATATATTTCGTATTAAATCACTTGTTTATATTTATTATTTAATGTTAAGTGATTATTAATATGATTTTTGGTATTTAGCTATTTTTATTATTAAAGACCGATTTATTGTGCGATAATTGCTGATTTTGTAGATCGTGATAAATCGGGAAGATAAATATCGCGCAATCGAGAAATCTCAAGATAATGGAGGAAGAAAATCGGAGCATTAAATGAAAGATTAATCAGATCAACACGCAAGCGTGTAGTGGGGAGCAAGATAGACGAGAAAAATGATTAACACGTGCAAAGTTAGGTTCGGTCGACCGAGCCTATAGCTTCGGTCGACCGAGTGTGTCATCTCGGTCACTTATCGGATTTTTTCGTATTTACCTTCTAGATCCTTCATAAGTCGGCAGAAACTCCTATATAAGCAGCAGCTACGAGAAATTGTAATGCATCCCTTCATTCTTTCTTCAATCTTACAATTCATAATATAACTTTGATACAATGTAGAATAATTTGAGGGTTTCCGGCAATTTAAAGAACGCAATATGTAAGCCTTTATTTTTCGTTTCTTTCTTTTAAGTAATTAATCCCTCCCAATTATGCTTTATCGTTTGAATTAGTTAATCATAGCTAGATGATGTAGATCTAGGCTATGACGTTAGGGATGTGGCGACTCCTTGTCTATGAGGATCCAATAACCTACGTCATACACTTAGTATTTATTCATGAATCTACTTGATTTAATTAATGCGTATCTATGTTAGTTTATATGAATCGTGCGAATTCTTGTTTAATACGTTACGTATGATGAAACGGCGAGAGATATATTCTAAGATGTATTCGGGTTGAAATCGTTCGGGTGACCGAATAAGTTCATTCGGTCGACCGAGCCTATTCACTCGGTCGACCGAGCCCCCGTCATCTGTTAATTACGCCACGTCTTTATGGTTAGGTTAACCTAGTTGAATTTATTATCTCAGTAGGTATGGCTATGGCTACGTTACTCACTTAGTTTAATTAAAATGTGTAAAAAGGAAATACCAATATAAAACTCTTAGGTAGGCTTATGAATTGCTCTTCACGGACGTTCAGCGTTATCTAGATAGGTTTATATTTGGGGATTGCTAGCACCTGATTATACATACGTCGTAGATTAGCATGAGACTATAACTTGGTAATTGCTAGTTGGACGAGAGCTTGAATAATGTTTAGGAAGTACGCCTAACCATAGGAATGTTGCCTAGACGAGGTGTACGATTAATATCGGCATCCTTAATGTCGTAAGCGTGCAAGTTATATGAGATGGATACCCAAAAGGTGAAGTCACGTAATGTAGCACAGTGATCTAGCAACCTAACCGGTGCTAAGTCAAGTTAAAGAGGATGACTCCCGTAGCCAATCTAAGATAGATACAAACGGATTGACGAGTTAATAAGTTCAGTTTATTATATAAATTATCTAGGTCCAAACGATAAAGACTATAATTGGGGAGGTTAATTACGTTGTGTCGAGTCGTGTCTTTACCTTTCTTGTTTTATGTTGGTCGTAGACCGCCTCTATGTCCTTGACATGTTTAATTAGTTGTTTGTATATAAGATGATCCACAATTGGTTCCCTGTGGGATCGACCTTGATTCACTATAGCTATACTACGATAGGCCTAGTCCTCTTGCTAGTATTGGTTTATGGTGGTCAAGTATATTATAACCTGATTGACCCCGATCACCCTTACACAAAAGGGTAAGTACATATCAGTTCGAAAATGCGTGTATCAGGTCGAACACCGTTTCGTTGCGATAACATTAATTCGTACGGCAACTCGTATGCAAACGATAACCAAAATATTTATTTATGAAAAAATATCTAACAATAAGTATGTTTTAAAAAAAACAATTTCAACTAAAAGGCCCAATTCGGGGGCTTGGTCGTAGGCCCAATACAAGCCAGGGCCGGCCCTGCGTGATGGGTATGATGAAGACAATTGTTTTCAGCTTCATGGATACCCCGATTGGTAGGGTGATCGTCCACGTGGAAGGGTGGTAATAGGAGTGAAAATCACGGCGGCGGACGGGCTGGATGTGGAGGTAGAAGGCGCGGGAGTCCAGCTCCATCACTGAAGGTGAATAAAGCAACATGGTGGGTTCGGCTCATCCCACTAGCTCCCTTGGTTCGAATTCAAGTTTGGATCAATCAGGGCTCACAAACTTAACTCCAACTCAATGGCAAGGAATTATTGATTTGTTAAATCTTCCTAAGCCACAAGATCGTTTGACAAGTAGCTTTTCATGGATTATTGACACCGGAGTAACTCATCATGTGACCGGTTTCTTCAACATGCGAGTTGATCCACAGCCGATTGCTCAATTCCCTATTGGACTGCCGGATGGGCGGACATCACCGGCCACTCACAAAGGAACTATTATTATATCGGGAATTTATATCGTAAACATGTCTTATTTGTGCCGCATTTGACTTGTATCCTGCTTTCGGTTACCCAGTTTCTGGATGACAATCATTGTACGATGCAACTCACGAATAGTTTGTGTATTATGTAGGACCGAGCAATGAGGATACTGATTGGACTTTGTGAGCGTGTGGATGGACTTTTTCTGTTCTCTGGAGTTATTGATGTTCGTGTTTTGGCGGTTGATGGGGGGAAGACTATGGATTTGTGGCACCGGCGTTTAGGACATCTGTCAGAAAAGGTCCTTAGACATGTTCCACATATTACTATTTCTAAATATTCAATAAAGATGGTTGTGATGTTTGTTTTTGAGCAATACATCCACGTGAACAATTTTCCCTTGGTGAAAATAAAGTTAGTCGTATTTTCGCACTGATTCATTGTGATTTGTGGGGTCCCTATAGTGTTCCCTCAACATGTGGTGCTACTTATTTTTTAAAAATTATTGACAATTTTTCGCGATCGGTTTGGATTTATTTACTTTTGATAAAGTCGAAGTTGAAACTGTTTTCTTGGATTTTGTGGCGTTGATTGCTCGTTAGTTTGAGGTTACCATTAAACTGTTAGGTGTGATGCCCGAAAGACAATTTTGTAATTGTTTTATTTAATAAATGAAATGATATTGTTATTCATATTTATAATTCTCATATTCACCGATGTGACAATAGTATTTACACTACAGAAAACCCTGAAGTATATCGTTTATGTAATCACTTAACTCAGTGTATGGGATATACATAGGAGGATTGAGTTAGTGAAGATGTACTTAAAATACAATTAGCCCGTAGTGAAGTTAATCGAGAGTATCGGGTCTATCCTTTAACTTGCTATTAATGCGCCCAGAACACAATAGGTGTGATTGTCTTATCCGGACTTTCGGTTAAGAGAACCTAGTGGGGCATTTATATATGATAGATATATCATATAGAAATTTGGACCGATTTGATTAGAGTTCACGATATAATTCCGTAATCGAGAAGTCTTATCGAATCAATGGATGATCATATTTATGGATATATCTTAATCTGAGGTGATCACGAGTCAATCGCTTGAATCAATATAAGGTTTGACTTCACGATTAAGGATTACACCGAGTACGTGATCGAATTACCCCATCTTGGCATTGTCTTGGATTGAGTGAGTAGTACGTGTTATCACGGATACGAAATCCATTCTTTCCATTTATGGAAGTAGATAGACAGTTCCCTTATTTGTTAATCCTAGAAGGCGATCGATCGTACGAGTTCATATTACAACGATTAGCTACCAGTGAGTTGTATGAATTAATTGATCACTAGGGGGTTAATGGTAAATAAGGATAAGAGGTTCTAAAAAGGGTTAACGGTAACTTCCCGATTAGAATGAACAGTCTATGGAGGATTAATCTATATGTAATGATTATATCAATGGACGCTTATTATTATTCTCGTGAGGAGATAAATATAATCTTATAATCGGAGGAGTGCAGTCACGGGATTATGGTGGCATATTCCTGTGATTGATTTATCGAATATAATTATTCTGTTCGTAAGATAATTATTTATTTGATTTATCGGAGCCGCTGATTATTAGTCCATGGTCCCCGACGTGCCTCCAAATATAGCATAGCTATTCTCGGACGTCGAATCCTAATAATATTAATTTAGTTCTTGTTTGACTTTATTAAAACGATATGTGAATTAATTGTTTAGTGGACTATTAAATTAGTTGAGCTAAATAATTAAATATGTGGAAAAGATATTTTTCATAATCTTGGCCCAATTATTGTGTAATGGCAAAATTAATATTGACTAGGTCAATATTGGTGATTTTCGCCCCATGCTTATTTTATGGAACAAGAAATTGTTTTCTTGTGTATTAATAAGAAATGTGCACCAAATATTTATTGGATAAATATTTATGGTAAGAAATAAAGATAAATATTATTCTAGATTTGTTCTAGAATATTATGGAATTATCTTTTATTTATTGGATTTATTTTAATTGCAAAATAAAATCATTGGAGGTTAAGTTTTACTCTCCTATATAAAGAGAGTTCTCCCAAGCCTTAGACACACACATAAATTTCGACTATCAACTCTTAGAGAGAAGATAGAAAATTCGGCCAAGAGGGTTGAGGAAAAATTTTGGAGGTTTTTCCGGGTAGCATATCGGAAGGGTTCGAGTCGAGAATTTCCTTCCACCGGGAGTTGCTTGGATCACACGTACGGAAGATCGTGGTGCTCTTCACATCTACTTGCAATCCTCCTATTGCGGTTCTTCAACTTGGATTTTGAGATCCAAGAGGTATGATCTACAACCCCCCTTGTAGATATAGATCTAGTTATTTTATTACGTGTATTTTATAGATCTAGATCCTTAAATCGCTTCCGTTGCGGATGATATTACTAACAGTGGTATCAGTCGCCAAGGTGATCTATATTTATACGTATAAAATATTAGATCTAGGAGTGGTAAACATGTAGAATTTTTGTCCCAATTTTTTTTGATAGGGGCCGATATTTGTTTTACTTTTTTATGATTATGAATGTCTTGGTTGAAGAGATGGATTGGGGTTGGTACTGTTTACTCGTTAGATCTATTGTAGCTCCTTTGTTTAGTAACAATTGAGCATAGAAATTGTATTTATTTTATGTCAATTTTCGAAATTTATATGTAAAAGTAGCATCTTTTATTGTAATTTTAAATATCCGGGCTGGAAAAGATGAAGATCTTGCTGGAAAATTGAAGATCAAGGCGAAACCCAAGGTATGAACAAGGAGAAACGGATAAAATTTTATTAAAAAACTGCTACAGGACTTTCTGCGACGCTGAAAAGCGTCGCTATATTTAACCTAATTTTTTTTCATACTGCCGTTTGGCAGAACAACAAATTTTTTTTTTTTTTTTTTTTGGAAATAATTTATGCAGCAGCCTTATTTTAAAAAAAAAAAAAAACGGAAAATATTTTTTTATGGTAACAGCCGCATAAGCATAATAATAATAATAAAAAAAATAAAAATCATATGGATTAATTATAATAAATTGGATTTATTTAATTAAAAAGGCCTTTCTCCTCTCGGGTGTTCGTGGTTCGTGATCCGGCGGTTCGAGTTCAAGATTCGAAGATCAAGACTCGAAGACATAGATTATGTAATTTACTGCTTTCTTAGGATAGATTAGATACGGGGGTACCAACAATCCATCTCGGTGTTTAAATTTTCCGCAATTTATTTTTTATGTGTTTGATCATAAAATAGATATAAAATCGGAATTGCCATGACATGCATCATATCATAAATCCACTCCATGCATACATGTAGAATTTTAATTTTGTTAATTAAAATAGGCATGTATACAAACTCGCGTAATTAGTTGAAATTTAATTAATACGTGGTAATTAATTAATTTAGTAACTAATTAAAGATCCGAGGACGGGTTATGAAATCGTTAAGCCTTTCGGTGTGTGTTCTCGGTGAACCGCCTTAAAGCCCAAACGAGATCACGTTTTCAATTCGTAGTGTCTACGAGATTGAATGATGGTAAAAGAACAATAAATCTTGGATAAAAACGGTTCGCTTATAGGTTGGGTGGTCAGGCGAGCTAGGCTCGACCGACTTAACCCTCCTAGTGTGATGTATGCTCGGGGGTCCGGCAAGACTAAGCTACACCGGAGAACGGAGGGGTGATTCCTTCTTATCTCGATGGGGTCTGTCTTGACCCGATTTCGTCCGACTGTCACATATGTTCCAACGAATAGGACGGGTAGGCTTGCCTACGTTACCGACACCATTCGGAATCCTTGATTCGATGTGCTTTTATGTTAACATCAAAAAGACGTGGTTAGTTAACCCACCACCACTTCCAAAATATTGAGTGGGAGCGGGGAGGCGACGGCCAACCCCACGGCCTCTACTATAGATACAAGTAAGTGAGAGAAGGGTGACGCCTCGAGGCGCTTTGATTTCGTCCCCCTAAGGATGGTGTTCACCCCTATCAACATTCATGGCTTGGTCTCCGAAAGGATAGGATTTACGGGTACTCGTCGGGTCAACGACCTATCATAAGGCGGCACACTCGGGGCGTACCTAAGAGATCCGATATAGTAGGTCACACTCATAAAGGATATTCTTGATAATATCTAGGCTAAAAAAGGAAGGTAGTCAATGAATAAAGGGATGTTCGATTCTCATGGGATGTTCGATTATCACAAGTTATTCATTGATGAGATTGTCTTGATTTAACCGTCATCTCTTTGACCTACCCTAAGGCGGCACTGAGATGCGAGGTTAAAACCTTGGAATGGTAGAGTAGACTTAATTTTAGTTTACAATTCCTAAAATAAAATATAGTAGTGTTATACTTGAATTAATGAATGTCATTTTATTTTCAGCAAAAATGTCTGCTCAAATTTCTGCTTTACTGTCTGAAAAATTATCGGGAAACAACTTTAAGAAATGGAAGAGTAATTTAAACGTGGTACTCACATATGAGAATGTGCAACATGTACTCACTTCTGAATGCCCTACGGTGGCGATCCAAAAACCGGGGAAAGCTGAGATCGAACAGCGTAATCGCTGGATCGAGGCAGATAACCGGGCTCGTGGGATCATCCTGGCGGCAGTGTCGGAGGTTATTAGGACCCATATAGAAGAGTTTGAGACCACAGGAGAAATCAATGCGAAACTTACTTCGATGTTTGGATCTCCTAGCAACCAAGCAAGACACGATGCCATTAGGATGGCTGTTAACACGAAATTGAAGAAGGGTCAAGCAGTGAATGGTCATGTTTGAATATGATCGGTTACTTCAATGACGCCGGTATTCATGGATCATTGTTCGATGAAGCAACTCAAGTCTCAATGATTTTGGAATCGTTGACTCCTGAGTTCATCCCGTTCAAAACTCAGTATCTGATGGGCTAACATGAGTTGACCATGACACAGATGCTTAATGAACTGACTATCTACGAGGGCCTGCTATCGAAAGATAAGGTCCAAGTAGGGGATAAGAAAGCTGAAGCAAATATGGCCGAAGCTAAGTCATCAAACAAGCCTAAGGTCAAACCAAAGAAGAAGGGTAATGTTGCACCTGTGCCCAAGCCAATGAAGAAAAATAAAGCCAAGAAAGTTGACGAGGCCAAGCCCAAGGGCAAATGCTTTTACCGTAAGGAGGTAGGACATTGGAAATGCCATTGTCCGGATTATCTTCGTGATGTAAAAGATGGCAAAGCCAAGGCTGTTACTGGAAAAGATAAGAAAGGTAATTTGGAATTACTATTCTTGGAATCTTTTAATGTTGCTAAAGATGTATCCACTTGGATACTTGATACGGAGCTACTAACCATGTATGTTCTTCATTGCGGATTCTTAGTTCGTACGAGGAGAGTGGAAGAGGGTTCTCAAGTGGTGCGAGTAGGCACTGGGGCGCTCATTTCGGCTAAAGCAGTGGGAGCTGTGGACTTGCATTTTAATAATAGAATTTTACATTTAGAGAATGTTTATTTTATTCCGAATTTCAGGAGAAATTTGATTTCTCATTCTGCCTTAGTTGAACAATCATTTTCTGTTTCAAATTTGAATGGTGAATTTGTTATTTCAAAGATTGGCTTTGAATTGTGTTCAACTACGAATGAAAACGGTTTATATTTTGTAAGACCACATAAAGCTCCCCTACTTAATCTTGAAATGTTTAAAGCTTGCTCATCAAAGATCGCTAAAAGGCAGAAAGTTTCTCAAGTAAAAGAAGATAAAACATACTTGTGGCATCTGAGGCTTGGCCATATTTCCTTGGAAAGACTCAAAAGACTAGAAAAGGTTAATGCCTTAGGTGAGTCATATGTTGACACACTGACTGTCTGCGAGTGTTGCCTGGAGGGAAAAATGACTAAGCGTCCCTTCTCATCAAAGGGTAATAGGGCCACGGGAACTCTAGACTTAGTGCATTCAGACCTTTGTGGTCCGATGAACGTACAAGCTAGAGGCGGATACGAGTACTTTGTGACTTTCATTGATGACTACTCGAGATTCGGTTATGTTTATCTGCTGCATAGGAAGTCCGAGGCTTTTGGAAAGTTCAAGGAGTTCCAAGCAGAAGCCGAAAGGCAACTAGGCAAGTCATTGAAATGCCTTCGCTCGGATCGTGGAGGTGAGTATTTAGATACTGAGTTCATTGACTACTTGGCTGAAAAAGGAATTTGTTTCCAACGTTCGGCGCCTAGGACACCTCGGCAAAACGGAGTTGCCGAGAGGAGAAACAGCACATTGATTAACATGGTTAGATCAATGATGAGCTACGCCTCGCTACCTATATCCTTTTGGGGTTATGCTTTAGAAGCAACGGTCTACATTTTGAATGTAGTACCATCCAAGTCTGTCGAAAAGACACCCGTTGAGATGTGGTCCGGACATCACGAAAGCCTTCGTCACTTCCGCATATGGGGTTGTCCTGCACATGTGCTGATGGACAAGACTACTAAGCTACAATCGCGTACGAAAGTATGTTTGTTTGTAGGCTATGCAAAAGGTACACGTGGTGGTCTATTTTACGATCCGGAAGATAACAAAGTGCTAGTCTCGACTAACGCTACGTTTTTGGAGGAAAGTTATATGAAAGACCACAGACCTCGAAGTAAAATTGTACTAGAGGAATTACTCTCCGATGATGTCAGGCCTATTGTGGCTGTTGATGTTCCTGTAAACAACACTAATAATACAACAGTCAATTCCGACATTCCTGTTCCACCTAGACGTACTGCGAGAGTGGTTCGGCCACCGGCTCGGTACGGCATGGATTTAGAGTCAAACTTAGTCGCCTCTGATGGGGTGGAAGATGATCCTCCGACCTATAAGAAGGCCTTAATGGATCATGATAAGGATAAATGGATTGACGCAATGAATCAAGAGATGGAGTCTATGTACTCTAACTCGGTCGGAAACTTGTAGAACTTCCTCGGGGTGAAAGGACCATTGGATGTAAATGGCTCTACAAGCGAAAGAGAGGAGTAGATGGGAAGGTCGAAACCTTCAAAGCACGGCTGGTAGCCAAAGGTTACACACGGCGAGAGGGTATAGACTACGAGGAAACCTTCTCACTGTGGCCATGATGAAAACCATCCGCATCCTCCTTTCGATTCTTTGCATGTCCGGATTATGAAATACGGCAAATGGATGTTAAGACAACGTTTTAAACGGCTTTCTCGATGAGGAAATCTATATGCGGCAACCGGAAGGGATTCATTGAAGAAGGTCGAGAGCACATGGTGTGCAAGTTGCTCGGATCCATTTATGGGTTGAAGCAAGCATCTCGTTCCTGGTATCATAGATTCGATCACACGATCAAGTCTTATGATTTCGAACAACACTTTCTTGAATCTTGTGTGTACAAGAAGGTTATCAAAGATAGTGTTGTATTTCTAGTGTTGTACGTTGATGACATACTCTCATTGGCAACGATAAGGGGATGATGTCCGACGTGAAAAGTTGGTTGACCACGCAATTCCAAATAAAGGATTTGGGAGAAGCGAGTTATGTTCTAGGGATCCAAATTATAAGGGATCGCAAGAACGGGATGTTAGCTCTGTCCCAAGCAACTTATATAGATAAGGTCTTGGCACGCTGAGTATGGAGAACGCAAAGAAGGGTTTTCTACCAACCCGTCACGGCGTTTACCTCTCTAAGACTCGGGGGCCTCAAACCCCCGAAGAGGTGAAGCTATGGGAAGAGTGCCATATGCCTCGAGTTGCGTTGGTAGTCTTATGTATGCCATGAGGTGTACGAGACACGACATTTGTTACGGCGTTGGATTAGTCGGCCGTTTTCGGTCAAATCCGGGGCAACCGCCTTTGGACGGACGATAAAGAACCTCATCAAATATTTGAAGAGAACCGAAATTATATGCTCGTCTATTCGAGTGGGAGTTTGGAGCTAGCGGGGTACACCGATTCGACTTTCGGTCGGACGAGAGATGATTCTAAATCTACCTGCGGTTCGGTGTTTACGCTTGGTGGAGGTGCGGTAGAATGGAGAAGCCAAAAGCAATCCGGCACGGCCGATTCAACAATGGAAGGCGAGTTCATAGCGGCCTCGGAGGCGGCTAAAGAAAGCGGTTTGGTTAAGAAAGCTCATCGGCGGATTAGGCGTTGTCCCGAATGCGAAGATCCTATTACTCTCTATTGTGATAACAATGGGGCCATTGCCAACTCTAGGAACCTCGAAAGCACGGTAAGTCGAAGCATATAGAGAGGAAATGCGGGTGATCAACGATTTTGTCGATAAAGGGGACATTTCCGTCAAGAAAATCGCCTCCGCCGATAATCCTGGCGATCCATTCGCCAAGACGCGTCGATTGAAGCTTTTAGTCGACACTTGGAGACTATAGGTATTAGAGACATGTCTCATTTGCTTTAGAGCAAGTGGGAGTGATAGTTTGCTGTATTTTAAATAATAGGGTGTGCTCTAAAACAATTAATCACATGCTTTCGTGCAAGTGGGAGATTGTTACCCGAAAGACAATTTTGTAATTGTTTTATTTAATAAATGAAATGATATTGTTATTCATATTTATTATTCTCATATTCACCGATGTGACAATAGTATTTACACTACAGAAAACCCTGAAGTATATCGTTTATGTAATCACTTAACTCGGTGTATGGGATATACACGGGAGGATTGAGTTAGTGAAGATGTACTTAAAATACAATTAGCCCGTAGTGAAGTTAATCGAGAGTATCGGGTCTCTCCTTTAACGTGCTATTAATGCGCCCGAACACAATAGGTGTGATTGTCTTATCCGGACTTTCGGTTAAGAGAACCTAGTGGGGCATTTATATATGATAGATATATCATATATGGCTGGACCGATTTGATTAGAGTTCACGATATAATTCCGTAATCGAGAAGTCTTATCGAATCAAAGGATGATAATATTTATGGATATATCTTAATCTGAGGTGATCACGATCAATTTGCTTGAATTAGTATGAGGTTTGACTTGACGATTAAGGATTACACGAGTACGTGATCGAATTACCCCATCTTGGCATTGTCTTGGATTGAGTGAGTAGTACGTGTTATCACGGATACGGAATCCATTCCTTCCATTTATGGAAGTAGATAACGAGTTCCCTTATTTGTTAATCCTATAAGGCGATCGATCGTACGAGTTCATATTACACCGATTAGCTAACGGTGAGTTGTATGAATTAATTGATCACTAGGGGGTTAATGGTAAATAAGGATAAGAGGTTCTAAAAAGGGTTAACGGTAACTTCCCGATTTAGAATGAACAGTCTATGGAGGATTAATCCATATGTAATTATTATATCAATGGACGCTTATTATTATTCTCGTGAGGAGATAAATATAATCTTATAATCGGAGGAGTGCAGTCACGGGATTATCGTGGCATATTCCTGTGTTTGATTTATCGAATATAATTATTTTATTCGTAAGATAATTATTTATTTGATTTATCGGAGCCGCTGATTATTAGTCCATGGTCCCCGACGTGCCTCCAAATATAGCATAGCTATTCTCGTACGTCGAATCCTAATAATATTAATTTAGTTCTTGTTGGACTTTATTAAAACGATATGTGAATTAATTGTTTAGTGGACTATTAAATTAGTTGGACTAAATAATTAAATATGTGGAAAAGACATTTTTCATAATCTTGGCCCAATTATTGTGTAATGGCAAAATTAATATTGACTAGGTCAATATTGGTGATTTTCGCCCCATGCTTATTTTATGGAACAAGAAATTGTTTTCTTGTGTATTAATAAGACATGTGCACAAAATATTTATTGGATAAATATTTATGGTAAGAAATAAAGATAAATATTATTCTAGATTTATTCTAGAATATTATGGAATTATCTTTTATTTATTGGATTTATTTTAATTGCAAAATAAAATCATTGGAGGTTAAGTTTTACTCTCCTATATAAAGAGAGTTCTCCCAAGCCTTAGACACATACATAAATTTCGACTATCAACTCTTAGAGAGAAGATAGAAAATTCGGCCAAGAGGGTTGAGGAAAAATCTTGGAGGTTTTTCCGGGTAGCATATCGGAAGGGTTCGAGTTGAGAATTTCCTTGCGGGAGTTGCTTGGATCACACGTACGGAAGATCGTGGTGCTCTTCACATCTTACTTGCAATCCTCCTATTGCGGTTCTTCAACTTGGATTTTGAGATCCAAGAGGTATGATCTACAACCCCCTTGTAGATATAGATCTAGTTATTTTATTACGTGTATTTTATAGACCTAGATCCTTAAATCGCTTCCGTTGCGGATGATATTACTAACATAAACGTATTCGTAGTGACAATGAGACTGAATTTAGACGTTTACTCCCCTACTTTCGAGAACAAGACATAATTTTTTAAACCTGTTGCGTAAGCACCCTTCAACAAAATACAAGAGTAGAATGTAAAATAAACGCATCTTGAATATTGCATGGGCCCTTCGGTTTGAAAATCATTTACCTCTAAAATTTTGGGGTAGTGTGTTTTGACAGCTTCTTATATTATTAACCGAACTCCGTCAAGTGTATCGAATTATAAAACCCTTTATGAATGCCAATTTGGAAAACGCCAGATTTATCGATGCTTAAAGTTTTGGGTTGTATGTGTTACGCTTATTATCACCGTCATTCGAATAAATTCGTTAGTCATAGTCGTAAGTGTGTTTTCTTGGGATACCCTTTTGCGAAGAAAGAGTGGACTTTGTATGACCTTGATACTGTGGAGATTTTTGTGTCGCGTGACATGAAATTTTATGAGCACGTGTTACCTTTATCCTGTTAGTCCGTTGGACCTACGGGTTCATCTCCCCCAAACCAATTTTTAGATGAAGTTGTGATCAAAGATGAGGATTTTGGAATTTCTCTCCCCTCACCCGAGGCTCCATCATTTCCGGAACTATCGGTTGAGGGGGACACATGGGTGAGGGAGGAAGAGATGGTTGAAATTTAATCAACACCTTCACCACCACCTCAACAACTAGGTGAAGGTGTGGAAGAACTGGGCAAAGGTAAAAGTCAGAAAGTCCCTAATTTACGCTTTCAGGATTATGTTACGCACACTCTTGTTGAGAAAAGTCCTACTCGTTGGCATCCTCAGGTACTCTGTATCATCTTATGCATTTTGTGAATTATGATTTATTTTCTGATAAACACCGCAAGTACCTTGCATCTATTATAGTTGGCAACCCTTCAAAATCTTTTAAAGATGCTGTTAAACATGAAGGGTGGCGTAAAGCTATGGCTGAAGAAATTCGAGCTCTGGAAGACCAAGGCACATAGGTGTTACAACCACTGCCTCCCAGGAAAAAAGAATTGGGATGTAAGTGGGTATACACCGAAAAATATGACGAACATGGAGTTTTACAGAGATTAAAGGCTCGGTTAGTGGCATTCGGGAATCACCAGGAAAAGGGAATTGATTACACTGAGACATGTGCTCCTGTGGCGAAGATGGTTAAGGTGCGCACTTTTCTCCGTGTGGCAACCGTGAATGTCCACAACGCTTTTCTCCATTGAGATTTGCAAGAGGAAATTTACATGAAAATTCCTTATGGATTTGAGTGGAGGGGGTCGAACCTGGTATGTAAGATGCAAAGTCTTTGTACGGATTGAAATAGACACCGAGGTGTTGGTTTGCAAAACTCGCTTTTGTTTTGAAGGATTATGGATTTCGTCAATCATATTCGGATTATTCTTTATTTACTTTGCATCGCACTGAGATTCAACTTAACGTTTTTGTGTACGTAGGCGACATGATTATTGTTGGGAATGATAAAGTGACCATAACTGTTTTTAATGAAAATGTGATTAATTTAAGACACATTGGTGCATATTTAATGTCAAATTACATCGTTACGTTAACTTAGTAAAATAAGAGATTTGACCAATATGTAGTCTACAGAGTGAGACTTGTTTTTGTTACTATGTGAAGGGAGTTGATGTGACATAATATAATGAAAAACTTGGGATGTCCAAATGTGTAAAAATAGTGTAGAGTCCTCGGCCAAAACCAAAAGGGTCACATTCTACCCCTGTCAATATATATATTTTTGGGAAGAATATTGTAATTGTATTTTCGGTTGCACCAGTTTTAGGGAAAAAAGGAAAATGTATTTGTGTAATTAAAATGTAATAAATAATAGTGTTTAACAGAGTTGGACAAACTATATTGTACCTGTCAAAATATTGTTCTTATCAGTTTTGTAGTAGATGTGATCGCTGGCTTATCAATCGATTTTAACACGGAAGAATAATGTTTCCCTGAAAAAAGATATACCGTCTGCGGTTATTATTATTATTATTATTATTATTATTATTATTATTATTATTATTATATCAAGACACATTATTTTATTGGTATAAAAAGGCGTCATTTATTAGTAAGCTTTTTTTTAAAATACCAAAACAATATATATATATGTAGACACACAAAGTTTAAGATTATAAAGCATTTCACTGAAATTATCTAAAAAAAATGAATAGATAAAGGATAGAAACACACATTCGTAAAAGAAAAAAATAAAAATAGAAATAGAAACAAACAATCAAAAATTTGTGGAATTGAAAAAAAAAATTTACGGAAAAAAAACACCAATACTTCTTGTTTTTATCAAAAATATCATTTCATCGGCAATCGAGGTATTGGCCTAGTGTGGTCCGTACCCTGGATGTTTTGGATTTGAGTCACCCTAAAAACCCAAAAAAATGTGTGTACGAATATTTCGTTTCTATAAAAAAAGATAATAATTTCATTTGATAAATCTTCATGATGTTTTTGCATAGTTTGTAAGGTTCAGGACCTTATCTAAAAATGATGAAAATAAAAAAAAAGGTTGACGAGTTGCGACAAGATGGTTGGACAGGATGTACATTTTCGTTCATGACGTGTCTTGATAATAGCGTTTGGACTTGTCCGGGCTGGATATTGATGTGGACGGCCCATGATCCAGTGTGCTATTACTTTGACACGGTTTTCTATTGGTCCACGCATCTAATGTCATTTTACCGGACAATAATAAAATTGAATTATATAAATACATACACATTAACAAAAAGTTGTCACACTTTTCTATTTATTTTTATTTTTATATCAACTAGCGTTTTGTCCATATGCTTTAATTTTTTTCCATATACTAACAAAAATTTGGGTAATTCTACTGTAGGACTTCTTATTAAAATGAACGGTCAGATTATTATCACGTCTATAAACAAACAAACAAAATAATTTTATCTTTTTCTACGCATGACATTAATCCGACGGTCCATTATGATAGAGACTCTCTATATCAGAATTTTTCACAAAATTTAAATCTTATTTCGCATTGGAGAGTGTCACAAAATCTGATAATATAAATCATATATACGATGCAAGCATTCTAGCTATTTTCAAGGAAAATACTTGTGTGGTGTCTTCATACAACATCGTGTGATTCAATTTAACCACACAGTTTCATTCTGTATCTAAACCGTGTGGTTCTGATCGTTTCACCCGACAATTAACCTCAAAATCTTCTATCCACACAAATATTTCCCATTTTCAGCCGTGTAGATCTATTTCATCAAAACATGAACATGAGGATATGGTATTGTAGATTTATTTGCAGTACTTACTTAATCTTGTATGTATAAATGCATACTTAATTTTCCCTTTAAATATTGTGTTTCATATGTAATATCACATCCTTGTTAAATATTATAGATAATTCAAAAACAACTAATACATTGTAACGACTCGTTCTGGATAACGAATCATTAACTGGAAACGGACCGTTCGACACATACCAGTTAATTTTATTTAAGAAACATGTCAGTCTGACATTTATTAAAAACCTTTAAAAACACCGTGAAAGCAATTACTCTTTATATTTTTTATATTATTATATCTATTAAGAGCCAAAATGTGTGCCACAAGTGGCCACGTGGACATCTTTTGGCTTGACCCGTGGCGGTTATTTATTTATTTATTTTTTTTTATCAAACATTTGTGGCTTGTTTTTCTTTTCTTTTTTCCTTTTAATCAACCGTGTGCCGTTAGTAGTTTGTGCTGGAAAGGAAAAAAAGAAGGAAAGACCGAAGATTTCACGTTGTGCTGTGTAGTGTACGATGGAAGATGGGTCAAGTTTAGCAATAAAATACAACAAAAAAAAGTAGATGAACGAATATCCGCGTCACGAAAATAATCACGGCGCGACGATTACTCTTGGCACCCTATAAATCATCAGTAGCTCTGACGCGCGTAACGTGGTGCCAAAAAAATTATTTGGTGGTGTGTAAAATTAAATGAAAATTAATTTTAAAAAAATGGTGCCAATGGTAAAATGGTAGTGCCAATAGAACCCGCCTCTATTTATTCTGAGTTTACTTGAAGAATCATTTTTCATATTTGCTCTGACTAAGCTATATGTAACTTATTGGTTGTGTAAGAATGTATGATGTATTTATGTGGCTTCTATCGGCACCATGAAATTACTCAAATGTTTTGATTATAAATCACTCTTGACACCACATTAAATGTTTTTATTATTTTGAACAGCATAACATCGGTGGAACCGACGGCCGTTTGCAGTACGAGCGTCACTAAAATTAACGTTGGAATACCAAATCACTTTTTATATTCTTCAGACCGTTTGACACATGGTTTTTTTCCACTAAATTAATGAACACGAGATCAATGACGTATTCATTAATGATAAGAAAGAGAAATGTCGTATAGAAAATGAGTTAAACGCATTTTCAAGCATATTAATGATATGGAAACTAATGCGTCCCGGGAGATTTGACCGTGTAGTTATGGTCCGCTTATTGTTTTTCTATAATGTTTCATTACGTAAAGTCGAAGCTAAAGGGATCAACTTTATGACATTCTTCTCTGATACATCGTATTGTGATTTATTTTGTTGGTGGAAACTCCTGATAGGGCTAGAAGAGAAGTGATTCACAATCTTCACGTCTCTAAGAAAGAGCTACCTTTTGTAGAAAATGTGATATATTTCTGTTGTTCTCTTTGTCTTGTGTTTTGGATTTGTTACGGTTTAAGCTTACGCGATTTATTTCACGTTGGGGATCTATTCTTTGGTATTATCGTTGGTAACGATTTATGTTGGGCCCGCGGTGCCTTGCACAGCTCAAATCCACTAGTTATAAATACAAGATTGAAATGTTAACTCTTGAATCTTTATACAAGTGTTGCAATATCTAAAATCTGCTAAGTACATTAGATCAACTGTAATCACCATACACTTTGCATTTATGTGAATACCGAGTCCTTATTCGGAATTGAACGTCCGGCACGTATATAAGTTAAATTTAACTAACTTATACGTGAGCCTCTAAAACTAATAACAAAGTTTAATTTGCGGAAGATAGAACAACTTGGAGTATACATTACAATACTAGGAGTAGAATAGAGAATCCAATGTTGATTTTATTACAACTCAAATTCAAAAGAGCTCAACAAATATCCTCCAAAAGATAGTCTAAGCTATTACAACGCTTCATAAAATTCTCATAAGTCTAGTTTATTACAAAAGTTAAACATTGATTTAACATCAAGATGTCACGAGTTCACTCCTCGATGAACTCATAGACCTCAATACATGCATCACCTTCTCAGGGTGGGAAACAACATAATAAAAGGTAAGTACAAATATACTTAGCAAGTGGTAGAAATACCGAATCTTCACAAATTATATCACATGAATATCAAGCAAACATAATAAGACATATGTTTCGCTCACTCACAACTCTCCACTAGTCTCACTAGTTGACTCAACCAAATAAGACAATTGTTACACATTAATCCAAGAACACTTTGTTGGGTGAGAATGCACCAAGATATATTTAGCACCTCATATGGCACGGTATCTGGAAAGTGTGGATACTACACGAGTCCACAACAATATCTGGAAAGTGTTGAGGTGTAATAATTCCTTGCTTCCAAAAGAAAACGTGACTTACCAAGGATTAACATGTTTTAGCTTTTAGGCAGGTCATGTACGTATTTAAGCGATTAATCTAACCATGTAAGTTCATTACAGATAAAAAGGCTTCCTATAGACCATTAGACCTTAGACAACTCTACATTACACTACGTAGCAAGTTGCATAGAAATATTATAGTCTAATCAATTACCCACGAGGCTAAAGAATAAGGCTTCCGGTGATCCCGGGAATCTCCTGTAGAGGGTTTCCATAAGATGTTGAGCCGAATACACCGGAAACCGAACCCCTAACTTCGTCATGTTATAAGTAAGACATTGATCTCAAGTCAACATCACATAAGGCTAAGTGTAGAGTGTTTCGATGCTCCCATGAGTCACGGTGCGGATCCAAAGCCACTAGAACACGTACACCTAACTTTACAACAATCCGCATAAGTTTCTACTCTAATGCATGCTTTGAAACAGACTTAAAACGTGATTTTTGCCCACCAAAGACCCTTAGTATCATCCTATCCAAAACTAGAGGCTTCGGCGCCCGCCAAGCTTTGTTGGAGCCCGCCAAACTTTCCCGGAGTCTACTGACCAAGCTTGGCAACCGCCAAAAGCAAACAAAGCTCTCTGTTCACTATTGGCACCCGCCAAAGTCTCAGTTCTGCAAAATTGAAGAGAAAAAGTTGCAACTTTCGAACCCAAAACCCATCTACACTTAAATCATTGATTTCTAACACTTTTCTACATACTATAAACAAGATTCAAGGCTTTTAACATCTATAGATTCGATTTGAACACCCTTTACCTCAAATCTTTTGTCTAAAACATGAATCTTCCACTTGAAGCTCAAGAACACCAAGAACATTTTGAATATTGCCCACATACTAGATTCTTTATACATAAAACATAGATTCATGGTTGTTATAACCTTTAAACAATTTGAATATAAAAGATAACCCGTGAAACGTTGAAGATTTGAATAGTAGATCAAGAAACCACTTGGAGCAACTTACTTGAAATGGAAAGAAAGTGTATTCCTCCATGTTTTCCTCTTCTTCTTGATCTTCATGGGGTGAGAGGTCTACAAATCCAAGAGTAAAATAAGTGAGAAAGGTTGCGTCTTCTTCTTCCTCACTCTCCTTTATCTCTAGTCTTTTCTCCTCTCTTTTTCTTATCTTGAAACTTGGCAAATGAAAGAATGAGAGAAAGAGTTAGGGTATTAGGGTTGTATGGGAAATTTTCATTTACCAATTCTCACCCTTAAACTCAACTCCTTATTCTTTAATTTAAAAAGGAAAAGAATTATAATGTATCATAAAAAATAAAATGACACTTATGCCCTTTTAAGAAAACACGGGGTATGACTTCCTTCCCTCCTTAAAGAAGTTTCGTCCTCGAGCCTAAAACATACTTGAGAGATTGAGGAACTCCGGAAACTCTACAACCATGTCACCCTAGACTTCCTAAGACGCTTCTGAAGGCGAGTGGTTACTCCATTGAACCAACACTAAAGCGATCTACATGTTCTTGATCTTCGTCACTTTCCTTTCAAGGATTTGAATCGGTATTTCCTCATAAGACAAATTGTCCATGATCAAATCCGGATCTACATCGGTTCCCATTCCGACTTGGTCAGACATTTCTTCAATAAAGAGACATGAAAGACGTTGTGAACCCTTGCCATGCTCTCCGGTAACTGCAAACGGTAAGCCAACGGTCCAATCTTCTCAATAAGCTCAAACGGTCCAACATACATTGGGCTTAGTTTCCATTTCTGTCCAAAACGTCTAACACCTAGCATTGGTGAAGCCTTAAGGTAAACCCTATCACCAACATCAAAATCCAAAGGTTTTTTCTTCCATCAGCCCAAACTTTATGTCTATCTTATGCCATCTTCATATTCCGTTGAACCAAGGAAACCTTCTATTTCGCCTGCTGAACTAACTCTGGCCCTGTGATATTCTTCTCTCCTAATTTATCCCAATAGAGAGGAGTCCTACACTTTCTTATATAAAGAGCCTCAAAAGGTGGCATACCACTACTCGCATGATGATTGTTGTTGTAAGCGAAATCTGCAACTGGTAGGTAGTCATCCCATGATCCACCTACTTCCAATATACAAGCACGAAGCATGTTCTCAAGAGTTTGAATGGTCCGCTCAGATTGACCATTTTTTTCTGTGGATGAAAGGCAGTACTCATCTCCAACTTGCTGCCAAAATCTTTCTATAAGCTCTTCCAAAATCTACTCACGAATCTGGTATCTATGTCTGATACAATCGACACTAAAACACTATGAAACCTCAAATCCTTGCTTGGTTCGGGGTAAACCACTCACAAAGTCCACAGCGATCTTCCCCCACTTCCATTCCGGTATGTCCAAAGGCCTTGACAACCCGCTTGGTCTTCTATGCTCCACTTTTACCCTTTGACACGTATCGCACCTAGCCATAAAATCTGCAATTTCGAGCTTCATCAAAGGCCACCAGTAGTACTGTTTCATATCCTTGTACATCTTCTTTGTACCTGGATGGACTGCAAAAGTGATCTTATGGGCTTCTTTCATTACCTTTTGCCTTGGATCATCAGCATTCGGCACACACAAATGGTTCATGTACCAACGATCTTCATCTCTGTCAAGCTCATAACCACGATCCGGCTTCTCTCTTGCCACTCTCTTCAAATCAACCAAAACAGAGTCTCCATCTTGCTTTTCCCGGATTCTGTCTTGCAATTCTGGTCTTTCCGACAAAGGTGCCACAAAAACTGTTCTTGCCCACTGACCCAAATCTTGAACACTCAAACCCTTCAGCTAATTTACCACTTCGGTAAACCATCCTAAATCATTCACATTCTTCTGTTGAGGGCATCTGCTATGACATTCGATTTACCCGTGTGGTACTGAATGTCTAGGTCATAATATTTAACAAACTCGAGCCATATCCGTTGTCTAATTTTCAACCACTTCTGGGTAAAGAAATACTTGAGACTAAGGTGATCCGTAAAGATACGAGCCCAAACTTCATAAAGATAATGTCTCCAAATATTTAAGGCAAAAACCACTGCTGCAAGCTCAAGATCGTGCGTTGGGTAATTCATTTCGAGTGGTTTCAAATGCCTCGATGTATAAGCTATGACCTTTCCATTTTGCATCAAAACTACTCCAAGCCCTTGCCTTGAGGCATCCGTGTAGACATCATAATCATCAAACACTTCTGGCAAGGTCAACACCGGTGATATGGTCAACTTTTCTTTTAACAACTAAAAATCTTCTTCGCGTTCTTTTTTTAGGGTGTTCTTTGCATTCTTGACTCCACTCGTATTTGACATTTTTCTGAATGAGTCTAGTGAGAGGTTAAGCTATCCTGGAGAAATCCTGCACAAAACGTCTGCAGTAGCCTGTTAAACCCAAAAAACCATGAATTTCTGTCACTATCGTCGGTCTTGGCCACTTCGTCACCGCTTCAACCTTATATGGATCAACCCTGACGCCTTCACCTGAATCACATGCCCAAAAAAACTCACTTGATTAATCCAGAACTCATACTTACTGAATTTTCCATAGAGTCTGTGCTATCTCAAGGTCTGAAGCACAATCCTTAGGTGATCACTATGCTCTTGCTCATTTGCAGAAATAAACAAGATATCATCAATGAACACAATCATAAACTTACCCAGGAAAGGCATGAAAACTCTCTGCATTGAATCCATAAATCCTGATGGCGCATTGGTGAGTCCAAATGGTAACACTCGGAACTCACAATGGCCATATATCGTAATGAATACCGTGATAGGGATGTTTTCTTCATTAATCTTTAATTGATGATAATTGGAGCGTAGATCGATCTTGAAAAACACTTTCTTGCTCTGTAACTGATTGAAGAGATCATCAATACTTGGTAGGGGATACTTGTTTTTGATAATGAGGTTGTTCAAATCTCTGTAGTCAATACACATCCTCTTGCGACCATCATTTTTTTGACAAACAACACTTTGCTCCCCTAAGGTGAGGTACTCGGCTGAATGATCTTCTTGTCTAGCATATCTTTTAACTGATCTTTCAATTCATTCAACTCAGTTGGAGCCTTCATGTACGGTGTCTTAGCCACTAGTTCGGCATCGGAAACAAGCTTTATCTCAAACTCAATGTCCCTGTCTGAAGGATTACCGGGTAACTCGTCTGGAAACACATTCGAATACTCACTGACTATAGGCACATCCTTTAAATCTGGAGTTATTTCCTCAACATCAAGAGCAAAGAATAAGTACCCTTCATCTCCTTGTTGTAGGGCTTTAACTTCTTTGAGTACTGAGATTATCAGGTATCGCCTCTTATCTAATTTGCATGCATTCCCCTGAAAGGTAACAGCAATCGTGCTTAGAGGTCTAAAGGTCACTTTCATTGACAAGATAGCCAATCTATCCCCAAGATAACATCAAAATCTGAGAATCCGGCACTGTTAAGACAAACCGGCACTTGAACATCCCAACTTGCATCGGACACTGATGTATCATCTTAACCAATTTCACTGATTCTCCTAAGGGTGTGGTGATCATCAATAGTTTACTTAACTTTCCAAAGGGTAACTTTAACTGATTTGCTACTATAATGGTCACAAAGGCGTTGGAAGCACTCTAATCAAACAAAGCAAAAACGTAAAGACTTCATACTCGTATGGTACATATATAGCTCACAAGGAACAAGACACAAAGATTGCGACAAGCATCTTAAAGCCTCAAGAAACTAATAACTTTTCAGAATCAGAAACTTAATTATAGAATACCCGAAATCATTAATTCTTCTTCCTCACATGCCTCTGCTTCCAAGGCAAACACCTTAACTTGCCCACTCTTCCCTTTACATGCAGGTGCAAACACTACTACAAAAATACATATTCTAGCATCCTTAAATCACAAGAGTTACTTTTTAACAGAATTAAATCATCATAAACCCTAACAAAAGATTTATGCGCACCAATAACATAAAAATAAGGGATATTTACCTTGATGTTTCTACAAACTGATTAGATAGGCATATGCTTCTCCTTATTAAGATCGTTTTGATTACTAGGTTGTGCAAAACCGATCACCAGAATTGAACAAAGAAGAAATTTTTTCTATCTCTTATCTTGCAATAGTCGATGAAGGGTTTCGGGGGAGGGTTAAGCTACACACTACATTGAAGTAAATTATGATGTGATCCGTAAACCAATCAGATCCGAATTTTTCCCAAGGACCGATTAAAAGTATCAATAAAAACAAGCACTGCGACTCTTAGCTAACCCGTAACTAAGAACCACTTTATGACCTTAACCCTTAGATAACACGTATCTTAGAACCTTGATATATAAACGCCACAAGGTATGTTCTGAACCTTGATAAGTTCGGATTCGTTTACTCTACGAAAGAATACTCATAAAAAAATGCTTGAAGGCTTTATGATAATTCACTCAATAAATTTGTGTTTTCTTGTAAAAGAAACACTTAAATGCCTTATAGGCTACAATCTCCAAGCAAAAAAGCTATCTAAGCAATGTGGAAAGAATAAAGACTTAAACAAATACCTAAAAATAAATTAAAAAACTATAAATAAATTTAATAAAGTTTTTTCTATGGTGGGAATCACATCAAATTAGCTATACGCTAATTAATACGTTACACATATAAGTTGTATGTTTCTTTTAATGATCATCCATATAAATAATATATTCATAACATAAATCTCAATCTTTATTAAATTCTTTGTTCAGTTTTACGAGTTGAATTAAGTTTCATAAGGGGATACTTACAATTAAAGTGACATAATAGATTGAGAAAATATTTTGGTATTTTATTCACACTTTTCAAAGAATGGCGTACAAGGTATATATATATATATAGTGACTATAGAACATTCTAGGATAGTCTAGTGAATCCTACAATAATTACGAGATAATTACAAGAATATTTACAATAAATGTTGTATATATATCCTATAATATCTGCACAATATTTGAAATATCCCATAATATATGCTATTACTATCCTCAAGTTGATCGAGGGAGAAAAACTGATTTGGTACGTTGATGCTGGAAAGCGAGACGCGGAAGAGACTTAGTGAGGGAATCAGCAAGTTGATCTTATGCATTAACGTGTGCAATACGAAGAGTACCACGTTGCACTTGGTCATGAATAAAGTGATAATCAATGGCAACGTGCTTCGTGTGAGAGTGAAAAACTGGATTGGAGTAAAATTGAGTAGTACCGAGATTGTCGCAGTAGATGACCGGAGGCTGGGAAACATGGACGCCAAGATCATTCAATAGAAAGGTAAGCCAGTTAAGTTCATCGGTGGCTGATGCAACAGACATGTACTCGGCTTCAGTTGAGGAGAGAGCAATAGTAATTTGTTTCTTTGAGCTCCATGAAATAGCATTTCGACCAAGGTAAATGACATAGGCACTAATAGAGGTGTAATCATTCTCATTACCACCCCAGTCCGCGTCAGAAAAGGCATGCAATACAGGAAAAGACTGACGATGTTACTGAATACCATAGTGAACAATGCCGGCAAGATAGCGAAGCAATCGCTTGACATGTGCCCAATGAATATCAGTGGAGCAATACATAAACTGAGACAGTTTATTAACCGCAAAGAGAATGTCAGGGTAAGTGAAAGTAAGATATTGCAAACTTTCAACAACCATCCACTATTAAAAGGGATTATCCAGAGGGTGGCTAGACTTGGCAGTCAGACTGGAGATGTCAGCGGGTAGGAGCGTCTCAACAACATTAACTTGAGAAATATAAAGTAGTGATGTTGAGAAAGAATATAACCTGTCGTGTTAGGGACCACCTCAATTCCCAAAAAATATAAAAAAGATCGAGCTGAGGTCCTTAAGAGCAAACCGAGCACATAAAGTAGTGATGAACGATTCTAAAGAAGTGGCGTTGTTTCCTGTGACAATCAAATCATCCACATAGACCAAGACATATAATATAGTACCACCAAAGTTATAAACAAAAAGGGAAGAGCAGCGTGATAATTCTGAAAATGGTAGGATAGTAGAAACCCTTTGAGATCATCATACCAAGCCATAAAGGCTTGTGATAAGCCATAGATAGCTTTGCGTAACCTGCACACATGATTAGGATAATCCGGATCAACAAAACCAACGGGCTGAGAGAGATAAACAGCTTCCTGCAGACGGCCCTTTAAAAATGCAAAAGCAGAGAACCCTTGCGTCAGAGCTAAGTAGAGAACACAAATAATAGAGGGCTTAAAAACCGGACTAAAGGTTTCATAGTAGTCAATTCAGGGTGTTTAGCGAATCCCTTGGAAACAAGCTGTGCTTTGTGAAGATCAACCATCGGGTATATATTTTAACCGAAAAATCCATTTGAACTCAATGACATTGTAGGACAGATCAGCAGGGACAAGGTCCCAGGTTTGATTACGCACCAAAGGGTCATATTACTCTTGCATTGCACTTCTCCACTGAGGATGTTTGAGGGCTTGAGGAATAGTGGTAGGTTCAAGGTAAGAGGTGAGAGTGATGTGTAGGTTGAGGTTTTGAATAGGCTTGTGAATGTTATTTTGAGACCGAGTATGCATGGAATGAGTAGGAGGCGGTTGAGGAGGAGGTGGCGGGGGAGAGGACGGTGGAGGAGGGGAAAGTGATGGAGGGGAGGAAGGGGTGGAAGCGGGAACTGAGGGAACAAATGGTGGGGGAGAAATCCAATTAGAGAAAGAATGAGAGGGGGGCGTGGGGAGGGTGATGAAGAGGAGGCAAAGGGAAACATATATTCTACGAACTTCACATGACGGGAGACATAGAGGCGGTAGTCGCTAGGATCAAAACAGTACCAAGCCTTCTGAGCGATGGCATAACCTAGAAAGACACAAGGTTTGGAGCGAGGTTTCAGTTTGTGACCAGTGTAGGGACGTAGTGGGGGATAGCATAGGCACCCAAAGACACGCAAATTTTGATATTTAGGGGCAGTGTGGAAGATGACTTCATAAGGAGATTGTAGATAGAGCACTGATGTAGGCATGTGATTAATAAGGTAAACACAAGTGGCAAACGCATAGGGCCAGAAGGTGGGTGGAAGGGATGCATGGGAAAGCAAAGCAAGGCCTGTTTCAACAATATGCATATGGCGTTCAGAGATGCCATTGTGTTTAGGGGTATGGGGAGTGAGGAAGGAAATACCATTTGAAGCAAGGTAATCACGTAAGGCGGTGAACTCACCATCATTATCAGAGTACAATACTTTAATAAGGTGTTCAAAAATATTTTTCAACAATCGAGCGGAAGTGAATTAAATTAGCATCCACATCAGATTTACGGGCAATAAGATAAAACCACACATATCGAGTAAAATGATCAACCACAATACGATAGTATTTAAATCCATCACGAGAAATAATAGGCGAAGTCCAAACATCAGAAAACAAAATTTCTAAGGGACGGGAAAAGTTAAAGTAGAAGCATGAAATGGTAATTTATGACTTTTGCTTTCTAAACACGCAGAACAATGAAGTAAAGCATAAGAGACAGTATCAAGTTTATAAGTACTAAGAATTTTATTCTAAAATATGACTAGGTGGGTGACCCAAGCGATGATGCCACACACCAGAGGTGGCTTTATTTGAAGCAAAAGGCAAAGAGAGGTTGGGAAGGTCACTCATAAATACCGTTTCTCACCGGACCATGGAGCAGGATGCTATTCGTTTGAACACCCTTCACAATAAATTCGGAGGGGATGAACTGAACATAAATATTGTTTGACTGGCATAATTTGGAAATATGCTAGGAACACATATGACATCATGTAAATTATTGACTTAGATAGGGAGAGAGGGAAAGAAGTAGAACCTAGTGTGAGTAATGGGCAGGCCGGTACCATCACTGAAGAGAGTTTGAGAAAGTGATAAACACTAGAGTAAACTTCAACTTAGTTTATTCATTCAATGAAAGAAGTATAAATAGTTACAATTGAAGGGAGATACTAGCTAGCTAAGGCGGCCACTAGATATGGGCGGCAAGTAAGCATGTGAAAAGTAAAAGTATGTCTATGACATAAAGTAACTAGAGTTTGACATATTAATTGTCTTCAACTTAGTTTATTCATTCAATGAAAGAAGTATAAATAGTTACAATTGAAGGGAGATACTAGCTAGCTAGGGCGGCCACTAGATATGGGCGGCAAGTAAGCATGTGAAAAGTAAAAGTATGTCTATGACATAAAGTAACTAGAGTTTGACATATTAATTGTTTATATGTACCACAATTAATATGTCATTTTACAAATAAAGTGTACAAATAATGTATACAAGGAATAAATAAATATTACATACTATTTGATATGTAATATTTCCACACCCCCCTCAAACTGGGTTGTATATGTTTATACAGCCAAGTTTGCTACTTAGTCTGCTGAACATAAGCGGTGGAATGGCCTTGGTGAGAATATCAGCATTCTGGTCTGCTGAGGGAACATACTGGAGTTGAATAATCTTGGCATCAATCTTCTCCTTCAGGAAGTGTCTGTCAATGTCCACATGTTTGGTTTTATCATGATGGACTGGATCATCTGCCATGCATAATGATGAATTATTGTCACGGCGAGTGTGATAGGGTCTTGAATAGGCGTCGAAGTTTAGTCGGGACCCTTTTTATCCATAGAGCTTCACAAATACCCAAAACTAGTGCCCGAGTTCGGCTTCGCATCGCTTCGGAGACGTAGGTTGTTTCTTGCTCCTCCAGGTGACAAGATTTCCCCATACATAAGAGCGTGCTTTGTAGTAGACCTTCGTCTATGTGACGGCCCGGCCAATCGGCATCGGTGTAAACCTTGACGGATCTCTCACAGACTTGGTGAAATGTAGGCCTTGGCCGGGGTGGATTTCAAGTACCTCAGTATCCTGTTCACAGCATCCCAATGTTGCTCAGTAGGGCAATGCATGAACTGGCTAACCAGACTGACTCCATATGCAATATCAGGTCTTGTATGGGACAGATAAATGAGTTTCCCTACAAGTCTTTGATATTGATCCTTCCTGACAACAATGTCACCATGCAGCAGGGTAATACTGGGGTCTACTGGGGATACAGCAGGTTTGCATCCCAGCATACTAGTTTCCTTTAGTAGGTCCAGCACATATTTCCTTTGAGAGATAGAGATACCCTGGTTGTTTCTTGCAATTTCCATACCAAGGAAGTATTTAAGATAGCCCAAATCCTTGACTTGAAAAACCTTTGCCAGTAGAGTCTTCAAATTCTGGATCTCAGTAGAGTCATCACCAGTGAGGATGATATCATCCACATATACAATAAGAATAGATCTTTTATGGCTAGTGGTTTTGATAAACATGGTGTGATCTGAGTTGCATTGATGATATCCAGCAGCTTTGACCACAGTAGTGAGTTTCCCAAACCAGGCTCTTGGGGATTGCTTTAGGCCGTATAGAGATTTCCTCAATTTACAAACCTTTCCTTGAGTGTGAGGATTGGTAAACCCAGGAGGTACACTCATGTAGACTTCCTCGCAAGGTCACCATTGAGAAAGGCATTTTTGATATCCAATTGGTGAAGAGGCCGGTCAAGTTGGACAAAGAAGAGATATCGTATCCCGACAAGTGTTCGCCTTTGCCACCGGTGCAAAAGTTTCGTGTAGTCAATGCCATAAGTTTGAGTGAAACCCCTTGCAACCCGCCTCGGCTTTATACATGTCAATTGTACCATCGCATTGTATTTGATAGTAAATAGCCACTTGTACCGATCGTCTTCTTGCCTTTGGGGAGAGTTGTTAGATCCCAAGTATGATTATCCGGAGGCGGTCATTTCGTTTTTTTGCGTGACCTTCCACTTATCATGTTGAAGAGCTTCCCGAATATTATTTGGAATGGAGTGAGAGTCCAAGTCCCGTGTAAACATGGCAAAAGTAGGAGATAACCGATCATAAGATAGATAATTATGAATGGAATGATCGTAGTGCAAGATCTTTTTCCCTTCCCGATGGCAATAGGTCTATCATCAATATCGCCAGCCGCCGAGATTCGATATGTTGCCGAGTATCGTTGGCTCGGTTCGCAGAGGCTCTAGTTCGCAGGCTCGTGTTAGTAGGCTCGGCCCGCAGCCGTCGTTGAGGGTCGGCAGGGTGCCGAGGGTCGCAAGGTGCCGAGGTTCGATCCGCCGAGAATCGCAGGTTGCTGAGGATGAAGAGTTTGCTGTAGGACCGGATTTAGGTCAATTTCAATCAGGTTCCCATCAGTGACTGCCTCAGTGGACTTGCTGTAGTAGGGAGTTCTTTCAAAGAATTTTACATCCATAGAATTGTAAAATATTTTCTCAGAAGGAGAATAACACTTGTAACCTTTCATGTCCTTTGCATATCCTAGGAAGATGCACTTGTGAGCTTTGGGATCCAGTTTTCTTCTGTGTTGGGCATGTATATAAACGAACACAGTGCAACCAAAGATTTTTGGAGGTAATTGGGAAATAAGATGAGAGCAGGAGTGTGTGGTCAGAAGGGTTTGGATAGGAGTTTTGAAGCCTAACACTCTGCTGGGAAGTCTGTTAATTAAGTATGTGGCAGTTAATATAGCTTCACCCCACATATACTTTGGAACATGTGTGGTGAACATGATTGATCTAGCCATCTCCAGCAGGTGCCTATTCTTTCTCTCAGCAACTCCATTTTGTTGAGGTGTTTCCACACAACTACTGATATGGACAATCCCCTTATTCATCAAGAAATTACTGAGGTTAGACTCATAGTATTCAAGTGCATTATCAGTCTTTAAGATCTTGATCTTAGTGTCAAATTGAGTAGAGATCATGTTGTAAAATTCCTGAAAAATTGTTCCAACTTCGGATTTATCCTTCATTAAAAACAGCCATGTGTTCCCGGTATGATCATCAATGAAGGTGACAAACCACCTTTTTCCTGTTATACTTTTTACTCTTGAAGGTCCCCATACATCACTATGAATTAAAGTGAAAGGTGTGGAAGGCAAATAAGGAAGTTTGGTATACACAGATTTGGTAAGTTTGGCAAATTGACAAATATCACATTGAAGATCATTGATATTACATCCTTTAAATAATTCAGAATTACGGACTTTAAATAACCAAAACTTGGATGTCCTAGTCTATAATGCCATAACATGATATTGTCTAAGGTTTGAGTGCGTGCCACCGAGGCGATTCGGTCTTCGGTCTTCTATCTTCGGCAGGTTGACCACATACAATCCCCGAGCGTGGTTTAGCCCTCCCAATCACTTCCCGTGAAGAAGGGTCCCTGGAAAGTGCACTGATTCTTATTAAAAACAACAGTCCAATTCAAATCTTTTGCTAGTCTACTGACAGATATGAGATTGCAGTCTAAGTTTGGAACAAATAGGACATCCTTTAGGCATATCTTATTAGTGAGTTTAACAGTTCCAAAACCTTTTGCACACGAGATAGATCCATCAGCAGTCTTAACTTTGTGAATTTGATGACATGGCATAAAGTGAGTTACGAGGTTTTTATTTCCATTCATATGGGAGGAGGCCACAGAATCAACAATCCATGTTTCATTACTAATAGAAGAGTAGAATTTACCTGCACTAGCCTGAGTAGCTATGTCAGTAGAGGGACTACCTTGTTTTTGTTGAGTGAGGAAAGCTTTGAATGCAGCAAACTGGGCATTCAACTTGTTATCATTTTCTTCTTCATTGACATGCCTGCCCTGACTTTCCCTGGTAGGCTTAGAGGAGTTAGGCTTGCCATGTATCTTCCAAAGCAAGTGTCCTTGGTGTGATTTGTGCGTTTGCGGTGCTCACGAGAACAACTTTCCGGTTCAATCGTAGGCTTCCTAGATGTCTCGGTAACCTCGGCGGGCTTCCCGACGGTCGGCGGGGTAGCGCTCTCGGCGGGGTTGTCGGCGGGGAGTTCAAAGAACATCACTTTCCTCCTCGCTTTCCTCATGTTTGACCTCGCAAACATGGATTTGAGATTAGGGAGAGGTTTTGTGGCAAGGATTCTTCCTCTAACATCATCAATAGTTGGATTCAAGTCAAGTAAGAAACTTGAATACTCTCTTTTTCTCAATAATGTCCTTATAAAGGGCAGCATCCTTAACATCATTCCAGGGGTGAGTTTCCAACATATCTAGGTGTTGCCATGCCCTAGATAGTTGGTTGAAGTATTGAGTTACATACATATCTCCTTGTCTGCAGTTTTGAATCTGAGCTTCAAGTTCATACACTTCTGATGTATTGTCTTTCTTGGAGTAAAGATCTCTGGCATTATCCCAGATTTCCTTTGCAGTATCATACATCATAAAGTTCTCACTAATTTCTTTTGTCATTAATCTTATGAGAATGGTCATGACATGATTATTAGTAGTGTCCCAAGCTTCAAATCCGGGGTCATCTTCAGCAGGGGCAGGTTTAGAGCCGGACAGGTATCCCATCTTACCTTGTCCAGAGATGTACATTTTCATAGATCTTGACCATAGCAAGTAGTTGTTACCATCAAGTCTATGATTTGTGTATGAAGAAGATTCAGTGACCCGGGCCCGTCGAGGCAAACTGGGGAGTCTACTGATGAAGATGAACTGTTAGTTACAGTAGACATTTTTGAAATAACAAAACTGAGTTTGCAGCGGAATTTAGAACTCAGTAAGTCTCTGATACCATGAAGAGAGTTTGAGAAAGTGATAAACACTAGAGTAAACTTCAACTTAGTTTATTCATTCAATGAAAGAAGTATAAATAGTTACAATTGAAGGGAGATACTAGCTAGCTAGGGCGGCCACTAGATATGGGCGGCAAGTAAGCATGTGAAAAGTAAAAGTATGTCTATGACATAAAGTAACTAGAGTTTGACATATTAATTGTTTATATGTACCACAATTAATATGTCATTTTACAAATAAAGTGTATAAATAATGTATACAAGGAATAAATAAATATTACATACTATTTGATATGTAATATTTCCACAATCACCAACAGTGATATCATCAGTCCCTAAATAAGGAGTGCGGAGTGACAGGTTCTGTAAGTCTGGGGTCACATGGTAGGTGCCACCACTATCAAGTAACCATGGAGTAGTAGCTGGTTTAGGAGGTGACGAGCTTGATGAAGGGGTTGTGAGATGAGCTTGAGGGCATGGAGATGAGGGAGAGAAAGGTTGTACCGGAAACAGTGGACAAAATTTAGCCAAATGACCGTGAGTAGCACATAATTGGCATTTACCGAGGTAGGGCTTTCCGGGACGAGTTGGGATCGACGAGCCTGAGGTGGGTCGGTTGGAGTACTGGCCAGGAGCAAGATTGCTGGGGGCCGAGACAAGAGCAGTAGTAGTTTGAGAAGCCATGGACGCCGGCGAGGACAGGTGAGCGCAGACGAGGGAGGAAGGAGATGAGCAGCAAATCGGGGAAGAATTATTTTAGGGTATGAAATTAAGAAAGAAAAAAAGAAGGAAGTGAGTGATTTTGGGAGAGTCAATGCAAGGAAGAATAAGAGAGTTTTGATACAATGACAAAATATATTGAGAAAATATTTTGGTGTATATTATTCACACTTTCCAAAGAATGGTGTACAAGGTATATATAGTGACTAGAACATTCTGGGCTAGTATAGTGAATGCTACACTAATTACAGGAATAATTACAAGAATTATTGATCGAACTTTTCTAGGTGTCCAATCTTACCGGCAGTGTACCGGGTCAATTGTAGTCTAGTCTAGTGGTCAATGTCGTATCCACGAGGATTGTGAGGTTGAACACCGAAAAAATATTATTATCTTGATCTAAGTCGCAACAATACAAGAAAGTAAATGTATCTAAGATTCTACTACTACAAAGGGTGATAAAATGATTAAAAAAACCTAGCCAAGGCAATGCATTGATCAAATATACCTCTACTAGTATCATGGGGATGAACAACCTACCAACCCTCCACTAGGGTTCAAGTGTGTGTTACCGGTGCACTCCTAAGCTAGTAATTCCCCCTAATACGAGTGTCCAGAATTACTCTATGCATCCTCCTTGGTCTAAGAACCCTAGACCTAATGATTCAACATGATGAAGTTCTTGAATCAATGAATGAACAATAACCCCCGGATAAGAAATCGAGTTCCACTTAAGATCGATTTTACCTTCCGGTAATCCACACCAAGCATCTCATTTCGGTCTCAAATAAGTGTGTGTGTGTGTGTGTGTGTGTGTGTGTGTGTGTGTGTGTGTGTGTGTGTGTGTGTGTGTGTGTGTGTGTGTTCAAGTTCTAGGTGATCAATCCAACACAAGCAAGCTAAACAATGAAAATCGGAAAAGATAACAACAACCCATGAAGCTATGAAATATATGAACTAACATTCTCAATCAACTAATAGAGATAAAAAAAACTATCACAAAGACATCATCTTGGCTAGCAAAAGCTTAGCCACCCATGACTATGAAAGTCAAACTGTCACTTAAGAACTTCATAGATATGAACATAAAACTAGAAATAATAAGAGAAGAATATACCCATAAGATTTCAACAACTTCAAAAGTGAATAATTGCATTGACTCTCCAAGGTTCTTCCATGGAGGAATTACACCAAAATGGATGAAATTTCTTCACAAAATCAACTCCAAAAGCTTTAAAGATGAATTCTTCTAAAATTACAAATACAATTAACGACTAAAATCTTGCTAAGGTTGGGCAAGAAGAGCCCTTGGAGAAGTGGTCTTCAAGCTTGGAGAGTTGGGAAGAAGGTGGAATGGAAAGATGTGGTAAAAATGCCCAAAATGGAGTTTAAATGCTGAAAATTTGCTGTCTGCGACTCTTGGCGGCCGCCAATGTGGTGTTTGTGGTCACCAACCGTCAACAAAATATCTATGATAGCTTCTTCCAACGATGGCCGCCACCAATGATAAGTTGGGGGTCGCCAACTGTCACAACAGTTCAGTAGAATGACTATAACTTGAGTTGTGGTCCTACGATTGATGTGATTCGAGATGCGTTGGAAAGCACGTTTCCCGATCTACAACTCTCATGAAGAAGTCTTCTCCAGAAAATACATCTAAGGGGGGTTCAAATGTCCGTTGAAGATAGGCTACGGTAGAAGCACTAAAGACAAATGATCCGTTTGAATTCGTAAGCTTCCGGCACACTCTTACAGCCCTCAAAAGACGTGTTAATGATCAACACGTGTCGTCACGCGGGGTCTTGATCAACTTATAATCCTACAATAAATAATCAAAATACCAAGCGTAAACCCGAAACAACGCTCCGGTTACTATAACTGGTACAAAACCTATCAAAATATGATGTTTTATATAATAAATACTACATACACATTTGGATGAAACTAAGCAAATAAAGACTTGAATTGATACAAAAACATCAATAAACGAATGAGAAATGAGGATAAGACATCGTGAAATGTATCAACTAGTTGATTACATTAATGATTACAATAAATGATATATCTGCACAATATCTGAAATATCCCATAATATATGCACAATATATGCTATTATAATGATTATGTATAGCCTAGCTATACTCTTTTTAAACCAGGGAACAAGAAAGGAGGGTTTTATTATATTGAGGACGATGATGGAAATTGAACACTAGTGCACGGTTTTATATTAGTAGGCCAGATCCGATTTCCTCCGTACATTATGAGAGTATCTTTTCACACAATACATGCTATTCATACCCAACACAAGTCAGAATGTGATTAATTATTTTGATTTAATTTCAGTTAGAAGTTAAATGTTTTTTCTAAATCCAATATATATCTGTCAGAAAACTTATTTCATACACAAAATATTTCAAGCTTATTGTGTTAAGATATTTTGTTGTGTGAAAAGACATTCAATACATTATATATATAAATAATATACTTATAATCACAGACATAGAAGCCCGTCAGCCGGTAGACTTTTCGCTTCTTTTTGCTTTGGGTTGGGTATATTTTATATCACTTCACCGTTTATTTCTTATAATTTTTTATTCAATCACAAATATTTTTTTAAGCACAAATAGAAAAATATTAAATTATCTCTCACCATTTCATTTTATTTATTTTATTACCATTTTTTATTATTTTATTCATTATATACTATATTATTTCAATATATTTCACCAATCATTTCTTTATCTACTTAAATTTCAAAAAAAAAAAATTTCTATTCATTACTTAAAATATCTTTATCATTTTTTTTATTATCCACCGGTTAATAAAACCAATGCAAAACTAAACAAAACCCAAATCAAATGGAGCCTTCGTGTTTTCTTTTTTAACAGCTCGAACAAAATACCCGTGCAAGGCTTGTATTATTAAACTGTAAATTTCATTTTCGATCATTGAATGCCATTATTCCAACACATTTATTATTTAAAGCCACAACAAGCAACAATGTTCCAGCATTCACTCCCTCCAACTGAAGAAATCCTGCTGTATGTATATATTACCAACAACTTGATCGTATACTTATACACAATTCCGGTCTCCTCCGCATACTGCGTATAGCTAGTTCTCCTAAAAATGGCTGGAAAAAAGAGCTTTCTTTATTTTGGAGGAACAGACAGAGTAAATCCCACGAACACTGAAACTGAAACCCGATTTGATTTCGACGAAGCAGAGATCTGGAACGTTGTCGTTGAATCCGATGAGGGGAAAATGCCATGGCTCTTGAAAAAGCAGACGAAGAATAGAGGCAGTAAACTTGTTGCTGAAGATCATCGGAGGTCAGCCTATGTATCATCATCGCCGTTAAAGATTCCAGACCAATCTGGAATCTTTAAGGGCGATGATGATGATGATGAAGAGTATGGTAGATTGCCGCCTCATGAATATCTAGCAAGGAGAAAAGGGTCTTCATTTTCTGTACATGAAGGTATTGGAAGGACACTCAAAGGAAGAGATATGAGCAGAGTTCGAAATGCTGTTTGGAAGCAGACTGGATTTGAGGATTAATTTTATTTTATTTTTATTATTTTATATAATCATTTTGTTCAATCTACTTAATATTTTCAACCTTTTTTTGGGAGAAAAAAATGAGAGTATAGTTTCCGTTCTTTTGATATATACTATTATTAGTAACTTCAATCCTACAATTTGAAGTTATGGTAATTTCACAGTACACATTGTCTTAAAAGTTAAAACATTTTCTTCAAGATTAATTTAGCTGTGACATTTCACTAAATTGGATTGTTGGTTCATAATCTTTATTCCCATGAATTAAAGATTTATTTTGTTGAAAATTATCTTTTACGTTCCTTTCTGTTTAAACCTGGATATTTGTTTCTGGTGTCTTTAATTAAGGTATGTTGTTTGAAAAAATAGTTAGAAAAATAAAAGATTTTCAATATTTTCTCAATTTGAACATGGTGCTGGGAAAAATGAAAAATATATCTTCTCAACTAGTTTCACACTCTCAAAATTTCATTATTTTCCTTTCAAATTTCTTTTCAAGTGGTGGAATAAGGTGGGTTCGGGTGGCGAGGGTTGGTGCTGGTGCTGGTGCTGGTGTTGGTGTTGAGTGATGAATAGAGGTGGGTATTGACAAGGAGTACGGAAGGAGTGGTAAGTGGTGGGTCAGGGTAAGTGTAGTGTGTGAGTATGGGTGGGTTGGATTAGGGTAAGAATAAGGGTGGAGGTGTTGAGAGGTAAATGTGTGGGATGTGCACTAAGTGTGTGTGATTATGGTAAGTGTAAGGATGATGAGGTGATGGATAGAAGTCATCAATTCAGGTAAAACTATTACATGGACACACATACCTTGCATCCTTTCTAATAAGTACATAAACAAAATAGACATTGTCTTTAAATTTAAGGTCTGGTATATATTTTTGTTGATCTTTTCACAACCAGAAAAAACTTCTCCACTTCATAACTTTTCTCAAAAAATTAAAAATTAAAAATATGAAGTGTATTTGACAGTATGGTATAGAATGCGAAAATAGACTTATACAAACACAAAGATCAAGGTTAAGTTCCCTTAACTGATGTGCATATGAAACAAGTACTACAAACTAGACAACACACAAAGTGTTTCAACACAAATAGGTTAATAATAAGTAAGAACAGAGTATGAACAATTATCAAAGCGAGTAAGCTATGTTCTCAGCTAGATTATCAACATAAGATCAATTGAAATACTTCTTGATATACCCAGATCGGAATGGGGCCATATTCATCTAAATTGAGCCTATTATCTTGGCCCATCAGCATAGATATTGGGCCTCTATCTCCTCTGGCCGCTGCCACAAACCATTTTCTACCCGCTAGCTACAAGCCGGGTCCTATCCGCCAACAGTAAGCCGGATCTTGTCCGCCAGTCGTAAGTCGGACCCATCCTCTCCATGTGATTTCTACCCATATAGTCAAGCTGATTTCAAGACAAGGCACAAATGAGTCCGCTGCTCGCTTGCTCGCCATACTTATCGATCCAGCTGGCCAAAACAGCTGGCTAGGACACTTGTATTGCATGCATACTTAACTTAGCTATGTACTCTTAACTGTCTTGTCAATGAACAGTAAACCGACTTACTTTTTAGCCTATAAATATATGATCATAATGTAATAGAAAGGGGATCTCTCTCTCTCTCAAGCTCTAAGCTATAATCTAATACAAGCAGATACACTCTGCCAATTTGTCGACTAACTCTCTGGTTCTTCATAAACACTTATCAGCCACCGTTATTCTTGTCCACCACCGTGTCCTCACCGGAGAAATCACTCATACTAAGCCTCTTATCCACAAGATAAACACTGTTACCGCAAATCTGGTGTTCAGCGCAGCATCAGTTGGCTCCGTTACCGGGAAAATCATCATCAATCAGCTATTGGAGATCATTTGCTCCACCACAAAGACAATTTCACGGTGTCTCAGGCGAGGTTATCATCATCTTCAGTCTGTCGGTCACTAAAGATTTGATCTTTTGGGATAATACAGCCCAGAAACCGCTGCTCTCCTCATCTCAGCAACCTACACGGAAGAGATCATCAACT
Source organism: Gentiana straminea (assembly GCA_036785695.1). Classification (NCBI taxonomy): domain Eukaryota; kingdom Viridiplantae; phylum Streptophyta; class Magnoliopsida; order Gentianales; family Gentianaceae; genus Gentiana; species Gentiana straminea. Next base: position 1,183,494 of record JAVUPR010000100.1, read on the forward strand.
TCATTGCAAACTCACACTTGAGTCCATCTTAAATACCCAGGTTGGTTTATACACCCTTTTGTCGGTTTCAGATCTTCAAGTAATAAGAAAATTTGGTCATTTAAGCCGTAAGCCGCCCAGAAAACACCACGCTTCTTGCCTCAATATCTTGAACCTGAAATACTTAAAATCCATAGCCAAAACATCTCCAGAAAAATACCCACAAAAATCATAAGTCATGGCTGGCGGGAAACACTTGAACCCAGCAACACCGACTAAGGCAGTCAATCAAGGCCCGCCACATGGAGAGAGCACGCTGCGTGGAGAGGCTAGCAGAAGGGTTATGTCTGATGGGGCAGATGCCAACCTTGCCCTCACAACCGACATGCGAGCATATATCCGGGAAAGAACTAGAGCTCGCGAAATACACGAAGAAGCGATCAGAAAAAATAAAGGAAAAGGGATCGCTGGGACATCTAATCTGAATAACGAGCAAGAGGCTGTTTCAACAGGGGGAGCATCCCCACAACAAGATTCATATAAAATAGCCCTACAAGCGCACATGGAATATGTAGAGGAAATGCGGGTAGGAAATGCACTGCTAATTGCTGAAGGACTACCACCCCAACCTATCCGCAAATTCAACCCTCCTCAACCCGCACAAACTGAGCTACAGCCCACCTTCATTCCTTCAAAAACAGTTCAACCCCAGCGGTCAGAAATAGAAGGAAGCAGCCATGCAACCTCCCACCCAAGAGGAGATAGGAAGTCAGCACTTGGTTGGCTGGGGCCCGTGGTCTACGATCGCGGTGCAGCCTCAGGGAGACCTAGGAATCCTCGTCAGGTCCGTACTCGTACAGAGGGACATGGGGACTCGCAAGATATGGGAGGACATATTACATTCCCGCCTATTCCCCCGAATCAAGAGGAAATGGGCATAATGAAAAAACAGATAGAGGAGCTGCAAAAAAGCACAAAGGGTGTTAAGGTGGTTCCAACATGGGGAACAAGTGTGCTTCATCCCAGTATACTGAAAGCGGCGCCAAGGGGGGGAACTCACTACCCTAATTTTATTAACTACCATGGAGCAACAGATCCTCTGGATTGGCTATCCGCTTTTTAGAGCCGAATCAGTTTGTGTACCTCTAGCGACGAGGCCTGGTGCATAGCTTTTGTGGGGTCGATGCAAGATAGGGCAGCATCATGGATCCGCAGTCTTCCTCCTGGTTCAATTTTATCATGGGATGATTTGATCAACAAGTTTATAGCAGAGTTCAAATCAGTGGGAGGACCTAAAAAGACACACATCGACCTGCATGAGGTCCGACAAGGTGACAACGAAGGTACTCGCAGCTACTATGAACGGTTTTACAAAGTGTACGAACTAACAAGGGGTTTAGCGGACAACGTCGTCATAAGCAGCTTTGAAACGGGGTTGAAACCAGGGTACTTAAAATCTTATTTCGCTCTATCCCCACCAGCGAACTTGCAAGAAATGTTGAGTTCAACCAGAAAATACATTGCCACAGCGGGAAACGAAGGAACGACTTCGTCCAACAAAGGCAAACAAAGGACTGAGCGTAGTCCGCCTAGAGATACCCGCAGGAATACAGATCGGGAAATCAAAAAGCCCGAAAGATTTAAGGAAGAGCATTTCACGCCACTCAGAATTTCCTATACTCAGATGTTGAATGAAATAAGAGATGAAATACCAGAGCCCTACCCGATGGTTCCTGACACACGTCGTGATGCATCCAAATATTGTGGCTATCACAGGGATAAGGGTCATATGACTGATGAATGTATCCAGTTCAAACGAGCAATTGAAAAGTTACTCGCTCGCGGACACCATGATCACCTCAAACTAGATGCCGGTGGTCCGGACAGGAGGAATCAGCAAGCTCGCCAGTTCGACATGAACATCAGAATGATAACTGAGCCTCTTCCCAGTAACAATCATATCAAGAGTCTTATCGGCTCCATTAACAAACATGTGGAGAAGCCTATAGTTTTGCGAGGGAACGAGCTGGTGACTTCGATCAATACAGAGGATATGTGCTTATGCATTTCAGTAGTCATCAATCGGGCTTGCGTCATACAGGAGCATGCCGCGACATCTTATACTACAACTGCTTCAAAGAATTGGGATTTAGCGACTCTAATTTGAGGCCGCATAACGGCACCCTTGAGGGCTTCACCAACCACAAAATACAAGTCAAGGGACCATCGACTTGGATGTACAGATGGGAGATTATGCACCATTTCGCACTGAAAAGGTGATGTTTCTGGTAGTCGATCTTCAGTCCAATTATAACATGATAATTGGGACACCAGCCTTGAAACAATTTCAGATGGTAACTTCCATTCCACATCAGCGGGCAAAATTTTATGTTGGGGACAGGATCGGAACGTCGATCAGCGAGCCTGCGGCTGTCCTGACATATATACATGAAATGAGGACAGGGAATAAAAAGGCACGAGTCGAACAGCCGCCGAACATGGAAAACATCGACATGATTAGGGTCGCTGTCGAGCATGTGCCAGTTAAAGTGGAGTGCGAGACATTGCAAGTTAGAGATGAACCTGATTTTACAGCAGAGGATGAGTTAGTCGAGGTAATCATCAACGATGAATACCCTGACCAGAAAGTCAAAATTGGAGCTCGGCTGAGTTCTTTCGAGAGGGAAAAGTTGATAAAATTACTAAGAAAATTTGAGCGCCTTTTCTTGGGTAGTCACGGACATGCGAGGGGTCGAGGTCGACGTCGCTCTTCATCATCTTAACGTCGACTCGACTTTCAAGCCAATACAACAGCGAGCGCACCAATTTTCAACTGAAAAGGAAGCGGCGGTGAAAGTAGAGGTTGGAAAACTCCTACAAGCGGGCATAATAAAAGAGCTTGCCTGTCCTACTTGGCTGGAAAATGTAGTCATGGTACAAAAGCACAATGGCAAGTGGAGAATGTGCGTCGATTTCACGGACATCAAGAAAGCTTTCCCGAAGGATCCTTATCAGCTCCCACGAATTGATCGGTTAGTAGATTCCATCTCTGGTTTTGAAGTTCTAAGTTTCTTGGATGCATATTCAGGGTATCACCAAGTGCGGATGGCTGAATCCGACAAAGAGAAAACGGCTTTCAGAGCTGCTGGAGGTTTGTATTATTATGAATTGATGTCGTTCGGGCTGAAAAATGCGGGTTCGACTTATCAGCGAATGGTCAACAAAGTTTTCAGTTCGCAAATAGGGAGAAATATGGAAGCTTACATTGACGATATGGTTGTCAAGTCCGCTGGGGACGGTCACGCCGCTGACCTTCAAGAAACTTTCAACAATGTCCGAAAACACTCTATGAAGCTCAATCCGGCCAAGTGTACTTTTGGTGTCCAGGCATGCAAATTTCTTGGGTTTATGGTTAGTCGTCGTGGCATCGAGGCTAATCCGGAAAAAATTCAAGCTTTGATCGACATGCAAGAGCCTACAACTATCAAAGAGGTTCAGAGGCTTAATGGCCGCATCATTGCGCTAGGTCGCTTCATATCAAAGTCAGCGGAGAAGTGTCTTCCCTTCTTCAAAATTCTCAGAGGTGACAAAACTTTCTCATGGAACGCTGAATGTTCACAGGCATTTCAAGCTCTGAAGGAGTATCTAGGGAAGCCACCTCTTTTGGTTAGCCCTGTAGACGGAGATATTTTGTTTTTGTATCTGGCGGCTTCGGACCGGGCTGTTGCCGCCGTTCTTGTCAAGGAGGCCGGAACCCTCCAAAATCCCGTCTACTATGTAAGCAAGGCTCTCAGTCCGGTGGAGAGTCGCTATTTTAATGTTGAAAAATTAGCCTACTCTCTTGTTAAAGCTGCCCGCAAACTCAGGGCTTACTTTACTTCACACACGATAATTGTTTTAACGGATAGTCCAATGCGCCAAATACTGCATAAACCGGATCTTTCAGGTCGACTCCTCAGGTGGGCTATAGAAATTACTGAGTTCGACATACAATATCAACCTAGAAAAGCCATCAAAGTTCAAGCATTGCCAGATTTTATTGTAGAGACAAGTTTCACCCCGCCACAACCAAGTTCGCCTTTATCACAAGAGCGCGCTGCGGCCAGGAGTAAACCCGATCAGTGTTGGCAATTATATGTCGACGGGGCATCTAATCGAAATGGTTGTGGGGCCAGCGTAATTCTGATGGAGCCCGGAACAATGGAGGAAATCGAAAAGGCCTTGAGATTCGAGTTCCCGGCCACGAACAATCAAGCCGAGTATGAAGCAGTTATAGCTGGGCTCAAACTAGCCAAGGACTTAAACGTGGAAAATGTTGAGGTCTATTGTGATTCCCAACTCATCGTCAATCAAATCTCAAGGGACTATGATACGCACTGTGGTATTCTCGAGAAGTATGGTGAGATTGTGCGACGATTAAAAACTGGCTTCAACTATTGCGAGTTCATCAGAATTCGGAGAGAGGACAATGAGCGAGCAGACTATCTCTCTAAACTATCACTCAAAGAAGAGCTTGCAGACCCTTCAATAATGATAGAGTATCTTGCTGTACCCGCTATAGAGGAAACACAAATCATGGAAATCGACACACCAACACCAACTACATGTTGGATCGATGAGGTCCAGGCTTACATAGAAACAGGCAACTTACCCAATGGGGCGGATAGATCTCGCGCACTTAAGAAAAGAGCGGTCAGGTATATTATAAACAATGGAATACTCTACAGGAGGTCCACGACAAAGCCTTTATTACGATGTGTTCGAGAAGAAGAAAGCAAGACAATCCTTATCGAGCTTCACCAAGGGGTGTGCGGGGGCCATCCCGCTAGCCGCTCCTTGGCCCAGTTATAACCGCAGGGTATTACTGGCCGACAATCCTTAAAGACCCAGAAAAGTTGGTTAGAGAATGTCCAGAGTGTCAAAAGCATGCGGACATCCCCCGGATACCATCTGTCGAACAGAGCATCGTAGTCGCGCCATGGCCTTTCGACATGTGGGGACTCGATCTAATCGGACCTTTTTCCACCAGGAAGAGGCGGGTGCAAGGTTATCATAGTGGCTGTGGATTACTTTACAAAATGGATCGAAGCAAAACCTATGGTCAAGATAACCGCGAAAGCGGCTGGTTACTTCCTACACGACCAGATTTTCTCACGTTTTGGTTTCCCACGAGCAGTAGTATCAGATCACGGCCCACAATTCAGGAAGGACTTCTCAAATCTTTGTGAGGAATTCAAAGTTAAACACTGGCAGTCATCCGTGGCCTATCCTCAAGGAAACGGTCAAGCTGAAGCCGGCAACAAACAAATAATCAAGATGTTGAAAAAGAGCGTGGATGACAAGGTAAAAGCAGGAGGGTGGGTTGATGAGTTACCTGATATACTTTGGGCACTCCGCACCACGACCAAAACACCCACAGGAGAAACACCTTTTGCTCTTACTTATGGATCAGAGGCCATGACTCCCGTCGAAATGGCTCTACCCAACATCAGGGTCGCATTATACGACCCATCGGATAATCTATTGAACAGGCAGATCGACTTGGACCTAGTGGAGGAAAAAAGACTAGCGACGTACCATCGACTCGCGAACTACAAGCAACTCGCTAAACAGCAACACGACAAGCGAATCCGCGATCATTCATTTAAGGTCGGAGATTTTGTTCTTCGAAATAGAAAGGCCACGGGTATGGAGCTGGATAAAGGCAAGCTAACAGCAAATTGGGAAGGCACTTATCAAGTCGCAAGGGAGATCAAAAAAGGAACTTATGTGCTCAGAAATCATCAAGGCTACGAGCTCAATAGACCTTGGCACGCGTACAACCTCAAAAGGTACTACATGTAATAAATCGGTTAGGGTTATGGCTATCCTCTCATTTACGACGAGAGTGGTTAGGCTTTCTTACTTGCTTGTAATCTTCGCTCATCTAGCGGGATGAGTCGAAATTAATAAAGCCCGATTTTACATTTTCTTTTCGTGCAAATTATTATGAGTATACGCGGGTAGAAAACGAATGGTGTTCGAAAAATTTTCGAAAAAACCTTCGGCCAGACTTCAGACTTTGTTAAAAATGGGGGCAATATTCGGAAAAATTTAAAGCGGCCACGAGTTTTTAGCAAGCGAGTTATTTCAGATAAGATTCAGGGGGGCAGATCTCAAAGACGAGTTCGCTCAAGATCGGCTTAGAATCTTATCTCAAACAAGGGGGCCGGATGATATTACAATCGGACTCAATTTAGACAATAAATTCGAGCAAAAACAAGCATACATCAAGCGGACAGAAAGCAAACTTATAAATTATAAATTTGGCAAAAGTGCATACAAGTTATTACAAAGACAAAAGTGTGGATAAAAGTGCGGAAAGAAAGAAAAAGAGTTATACATATGCGAAAACGAAATAATGTTTTACAAAACAGAGACTATGAATCTAAGAGCCTTCAGGCCGCATTTATTCATTATGAACGTTTTCCTCACGGAGGGAATGATGCAGCATTTGATCAGCATTGGTCTCAGACTCAGTAGGCTCCGTTGACTTTTCACCGTGCTGCTCGACCTCTTCTCCAGCCCGCTCACCCTCTTCAGTAGCCGCCTCAGTAGCCCGTCGCACGCGCTCCCTTAGATTCGCCTCATCCACAGCGGGAACCACCCAATCCGGATCATACATTGGGACGTATCGTTGAAGCTCAATATCGGAGAAAGGTATGCGGGGGTGAAAGTCCTTTAGATGATCGGAGAAGGGATGAGTGAGAATCCATTCTTCCAGGATATCAAGGTCAGGAGTAGCGCCGTCATGAGCCAAGACGCACCTTGCGATGTGATAAAACCCTTGGTCGTATCCCATCATAAAGTTTTCATCAGCAGCGGCCTTGCTCGCGGCCTCAATCCGGCCTTGGACATTTGAATTTAGATCTGCGAGCTGTTGGTTCAGGGTGTCGTTTGCTTTTTGAGCGCTGTCGATTTGAGTTTGCATATCCTTCATAGTTTGGGCGGCCTCAACGTCTTTAGCAGCCAGCCCACGACTCAGTTTTTCCAGACGCTCAGAGTTTGCTTGGGCTTCAATCCGTGCCTTTTTCTCTTTAGCGGCTAGATTTTTCAGTTTGTCGATCTCAGCCTCAGCAGCATTTAAGCGAGCACGCAGTCCACCCCCACCTCATTCACGGCATCAAGAGCTTTCTTGGTGTCGGCCAGCTCTTTTCCGACATTGGCGCTCTCAGATATGACGCTTCTGTAGTCATTAACGAACTGCGCCAAGCTGGTGCCAACCTGAAGAAAATGATCAGAGAGGTCAATATTGACTTGAGAAAAGTATGGCAGTAAAAAGAATAAAAAACAAAAGCAAGAAAGGTGTTTACCATGCTCACCGTGGCGCCGTATAAACCCCACAAAGCGTCGATGCTCCCAAGGAAGGCACGGCGGGGATCAGTTTGATCCGCCATCACAACTCTGTCAGCGATCCCACGACCTATCTCCAGCTGGATATCACTAGGGAGAACCCATCTAAAATGCCTTAGTGGGGGAACATCAGCAATTCCCCTTGAAATTGTCTGTGCGGCGGGCATGTCAAGCGGCTGTTGGCGCATGAACTCTCTGTCCAACTATCCGCCAGGAAACCCTCTAGGTCCAACAGGGACTCCGGCAAAGGGCACCACTGTCTTTGTGCCCGCCGAAACTGCCTCAGCGGCCACAAATTTGCCTTTATCAGAGGCTTTGGATTTGTCAGCGACCTTCTTCCTCTGAGAGTCATCAGTTCTGGAATTTTTAGGAGGAGGGACATCTTGCTCGCCGCTGCCATCTCCTGCTGGATCAATCTCTTCAACGACGGCTCTTTTCTTTTTATCACCCACCGGCGGCTTCGTCAGAGTAGACTGTTTCAGAGTTTTGCTCACCGGGGCTTTTTCCGCTACTTGCTTAACCAGCGGTTGGGTTGATTTCACCACCTGAGATCCTGAGGCTCCAGCTGCCCCCGCCGTTAAGTCCACCATTGGGAGTGATGTTTTGACCCCCCTTAGCTCAGCGGCCCTTTGCACCTCGCCGGTTGTCTTCTTCCTTGTTAGCTGGCTGCGTTGAGCTAACTTGTCCATGGTACCTGTGGAGAATAATATATATTAGCGACCAGAAAGTATGAAAAGAAACAAGTTATGAAAAGAATCAAAAGAAAAAAAAGAATACAAGTAAAAATCCTACTCGGTGCTCGCATAGAGGGATCGCCGCCACATATAACGCATTGAGAGGGCATGTGCTTGCAATGGTGACACTCCCCATACCAGTCTGGGTCAGTCGGAAACGGGTCCACTATCACTAAGGGTTCGCCAGCACCGGCTCCAGAAAGTCCGGCCTGTCTGAGATAGGGCTGGCCGACATCAAGCAACAACCTCCAATTAAATGCTCGGGCTTGAGGTTCATTTTTGCGGATATAGCCCAGGTCGTCTTTCAATTCAGATATAAACTCATCATCATCAGTTTGAGTTTTTATTTTCGCCAAGTGGTCAGTCTTGCCCGAATTCACCGGTAGCTTCTGGAACGGCCATCCTACCCGGGACTCTACCTTCATGCATCTCTTGTCCCAGTCCGCCACCTTATCGGGAAGATCGAACAATAAACGGGGCCTGCCGTGGCTTGATCGACTGCGCGGCTGAATTTGACCGGCCTGCCATCGACGGCTCGCGTCCGCTCAACCTACTGATTATGATGAAAGACATAACCACGCGGACCACTCCCAAACTAAGATCGCAAGGCATTACCCACAGCTCCTCCATGAACTTAACAAAAAGGGATCAAATGGAGGTCTGAGTCCGGCCACAAGATGGTCATAGTGCAACCACAGATAGTCTTGCTGCTCCCGACCACAAGTCCACGACACGTTGGTAGCGCCCATACTAACAAAACGATGGTCCGCTGAGATATCGTACGCGTCCAATGCCATGGTATAATCTTCCCGATCTCTAAACTCCCTCCATCGAGTTATAAGATCACTGTCTGCTAGCTTTTGCTCTACGAGCTCCCTCTCGACAGCAGCGGACCTTCTCTTGGGCGCCCTCTTCTTCTTTGCGGGCTCATCAGACTCAGTTTTCCTCTTGGACACAACGACCTTTGAAGACTTTTTGGGCCTCTCCGATACCGCAGCGGTTTCCACGGCTTCCTTGACCTTACCGCTACGTTTAGCGGTTCCAGTATTTATAGCTTTCTCCATCCTGGTGAGTAGACCGCTTAGCGCCATTTGGTCTTCGTCTTCGACCTCGCCCCCAGTAGCGCCCTCACCAATAACTGAGACCTCTAGGTTAGATTCTACATTAATGGGTTCTGGATTTTCTTCCATCTCTCCCTCGACGTTGCTTGAATTAGCATCCTCCATGCTCGCCTCGTCTGAGCCATAGCCTGCAGCGGCCCTGGCTTCTTCATCTGATTGTGTGTGCTCTGATGACATTCTGGAAAAGAAAGAAAAGGGCAAGGTGGATCAGTTAATCACCCGAACATGGAAATCAGGCCGAGGTGAAAGCAATCACACCCCGACACCTCGCCCTTCCATCTTCCTTAGCAAAAACCAAGCCCAGAAAAAACCCCCAAAATACATTCCAGTAAACCCCCAATTCCCCAGAAAAACCCTAAATTCAAACTAGAAAAACCTCAAACAAACACACATTCAAACTTCTACCAACAAACGCCAACACAAATACTCAAGCAATGGCAAGCAACCATAATCAGAGTCTACACATGCAACGGTTCTTCTGGGAAAAAGAATCATAAATCGCAGAAAAGCATAAACGGATTGGGTTCATGGCATTCATCAGAGGAAAGTAAAATTACAGAGGCAAAAATCACAGCATTCGTAATTCTAGCAAGAAGAATTGGAGAAATAAGAGCATAATCGAATCGACAAACAATAGAGGAGTGAAATTTCGTACCTGATTGATAATGGAGGAGATAAAGTGTTTATCTTTTTGACTAAAATAAACGCTTGCCGGAACCTGCATGCAAATCACCGGAGTTTCCTTGCTTTATCGCCGGAGAAATTATCAGAAAGGAGAAAGGGGAAAAAGTGGAAGAGTTGGGGATAATGCCCCTATTTATATAAGGAAAATTGAGGGGGAACGACGCTTGGGTTTTCAAAATTTGAATGTAATGATGACGGGAACGGTTACCGATTTTTCTCCGCCAATCAGAGCAAGAGACGGTTCAGTTCAACCGCTATGTCAGAGCACGTGGCTGACGTGACGTTTCAGGAACCGATACATCCGTTTATCCTTTCCAACCGTTCAAATCCCTCCTGGCGACCATCAACCTGTCCGCTATAATGCGCAGCATATAATCGGTAATTCGCTACGCGATACTAACACTGATTCAAGCCCAATAGAACATTATCGGCGATCAAGCCTGTTCGCTACAAATGCACAGCATATAGCTGGTGGTTTTCACCAACACTGGTTCAAGCCCGATAGAACAGTATCGGCATGCCTCTGTCACGAGAGACCACACAAAGGAGCTTCACCTAAAGTTTTTCTTCAAGTTCTACTCTCCGCCTTGGCGGACACGCTAGGCACAGAGTAGGGGGCCATTGATATACCCGGATCGGAATGGGGCCTTGTTCATCTAAATTGGGCCTATTATCTTGGCCCATCAGCATAGATATTGGGCCTCTATCTCCTCTGGCCGCTGCCACAAACCATTTTCTACCCGCTAGCTACAAGCCGGGTCCTATCCGCCAACAGTAAGCCGGATCTTGTCCGCCAGTCGTAAGTCGGACCCATCCTCTCCATGTGATTTCTACCCATATAGTCAAGCTGATTTCAAGACAAGGCACAAATGAGTCCGCTGCTCGCTTGCTCGCCATACTTATCGATCCAGCTGGCCAAAACAGCTGGCTAGGACACTTGTATTGCATGCATACTTAACTTAGCTATGTACTCTTAACTGTCTTGTCAATGAACAGTAAACCGACTTACTTTTTAGCCTATAAATATGGGATCACAATGTAATAGAAAGTGGATCTCTCTCTCTCTCAAGCTCTAAGCTATAATCTAATACAAGCAGATACACTCTGCCAATTTGTCGACTAACTCTCTGGTTCTTCATAAACACTTATCAGCCACCGTTATTCTTGTCCACCACCGTGTCCTCACCGGAGAAATCACTCATACTAAGCCTCTTATCCACAAGATAAACACTGTTACGTAAATCTGGTGTTCAGCGCAGCATCACTTCTGTATAGGCTAACAAAGCAATGATCAAGTTATATCAAGGATATCAGCTGTAAGGACAAAGTCATTGTTTGGGCAGTGACAGTTGTATAATGACATATTGTTAGGAAATCATGCCAGGTACGCGCATCGGATAACAAACATTTGATTTCCTTCTACCAAGGATCGACTTCCTTTAAGCAATAAACACTAAGAAAATAGATAAAGATACATACCGGATTGATCCAATTGGATCGTCGCTTCATCTACAATTGATGGTCCAAACACCGAGCCGTCCAAGTGTCCGGCATCTAACGATAATCCACACGAACAACCGCCGGAATCCTAGAAGGACTACTACCGGAAAAGTCGACTTCTTGGTCCCATTTTCTTTTTCCCACAAAAATCTCTCTCAAAAAGCTCTCTTTTATCCCTCTAAAATATTGCAAAAATATTATGATACAAAAGAGCTTGACATCTTCTCCTTTAAATAGGGAAGGTGGAGCCCCATATTCCTAATAAATACTTGGGGATTACTTCTGAGTTGAGTACGGAACATGAAACTATTTTCCTAATAAAATAAAGATTTACTAAATCAATCAAATATTTAATTGAATATCTCATTAAGGATTTTGCTTAAACTCATATCTGTCATATATTTAATATCTTATACTCCCCCCGGCCCATTTTGTTTGAGACTTATTCTTCTTTGGGGTGTCCCAAAATAAGTCTTATATCTAAAATTAGATTAAAAGTTGTCTCTTAACTACCTAAATTGCCCCTAATGAAGTCTGGTTTTTTTTTTTACGCTGATTCCTTAGAAGACTCATTTACTTCTCCCAGTATCAATTCTAATGACCATTAATGAGACTGTTCATTACTAGAGAAGATGGAGTCTATTTTTTTTTATTACATGTTCCCCGTTACTAGATGAGATGCCACTCTTATTTAAATCTCACTACAGGATTAAAAAAAAAAACCTTCAAAATTGTTTTCATCAAAGGCAGTAATTTTTTATGCCTCTTTTAAGTCTTCCTTTTTCAGTGTGTTTCAGCAATGTTTGAAAAATAATTAAGATGTCTTTAATCAGAAGGGAGGTAGTTTTTTGATTTAATATGAGAAGATTGAGATGATTCCTCCATAGTTTATAGATGGTGGTAGGGTTTGCAGATTGTTAAAGAGGGGAATATTTGAAGATGCTGTGGAAATTTTGGCGGGATAGGTTAGGCTCCATTTGTTGAAGTGGCCAAAAATTTAGCTTTTGATTAGTTCTCGTTAAAGGAAAATGATTTTGGCACATAATTTCTGTGCCTTTATCCCCCGAAATTTGTGATTTTGTAGTCCAGAATTTTTATGTTATTTTGTTTTCTTTTTAAGTGTTAAAATGTGTGGTTATAATATATTGTGTGGATGAATTCTGTGCACAAATTCTGTACCTAAATCACTATCCCTCGTTAAAATGATTGCAATGATGAGAAAAATGTGTCTCTTAGAATTTCCTTTTTACATTACCGTACCCAAAAAAAAAAAAAAAAAAAAAAAAAAAGAAGAAGAACAAACGTGAATTATGGGAGTGTGGGGAAAAAACAACATAAACAGGAAAAAAAAAACGTGAATGGTACCCATAATTTTAGCCACTTTCTTGTGGTGGTTAGTTGGCATTTTACCACACACACAAAAAAAAAAAAAAAAAAAAAAACCGTGAAATATGGGAATGTAAACAAAAAATAAAAAAACGTAAGCAAATACTTTTCAAGACATTATATTAATATCTAATTTTAAAAGAATATTTTTATTATATTACCAAATATATATCAATTACACATATATATATATATATATATATATATATATATATATATATATATATATATATATATATATACATACTACTAATAGTCGTCGATCACTTTATTTTAGTGACCCGCGTGCAACTACAAATTGAGGAGCGAGGTTTAGTATGTTTAGTATTACCTAATAGCGATTTCCCCCGCTTCATTAACTGGCGCACTCAAACAATAACCGGGTGCACTAAAATAGTGATCGGTTGTATGTATATGAACTCATTTCTATATATATATATATATATATATATATATACTAGAGGCGGTCGCGTGCGTCATTATGTACATTTTTCGACGGTGGTCATTCGGTACATTTTTCGTTGAAAGTAAGTATTTTTGTGCGGTGTTTGATTGGTTAATTGGTTGTAGATTACCATAGTATGTATAATAATATTGGAAAATTAGGGATAAGGACACAATCTGAAATATTTTTAAGTAACATGACTGCTACATATTTTTTATAGGGAGAAGGACAACTGCATAATTTTTATAGCGAGAAGGACAAACAGTGAATTCCGAAAATCAGTGAATCTCCCCAGTGAATCCCGAAATCAGTGAATTTCGACAGTGAATCCCGAAAATCAGTGAATTTCGACAATGAATTTTGAAAATTAGTGAATTTCGACAGTGAATTTCGGCAGTGAATTTAAACAGTGAATTTCGAACACAAGTGAATTTCGACAGTGGATAAATAGTTTTGTCCTTTATGCAAAAGTTTCAAAAGACTGTCCTTCTACTTAATTGATGAAATATTTCTGTCCTTCTCCCTCATTCCCCCTAATAATATTATAGAAGGTACCATTGGTGATTATAGATTTACATATTAGCATCTAATGAAAAACAAAGTACATTCTTATGTTTTTTACAAAATATTTACTGGTACAATTTGGATTGTTCAGGCTGCTTCATGGTGAGCCAAAAAAGTTAGGTTGTCCCTTTTTTTTTTGGTAGGACATGGATAAGTCTTGCAAAAATTGCTCATGATGTAGATTCCTTTCAACGTTGTGCATTGTTACTTCCGATCGGGATATTCAAGTTTGACCTTCTTCAGTATTGCATTTTCTATCTTGGTGGGACTGTCCAAGTTTGTAGTGGAAGTTGTTTCTATGCTTGTTGTAGTTTGTGATTTCCCTTGGCCTCTTCTCGCTCTTGTTTTTCTCGTAAATATTCCATGTGTGTATTATGTTAGTGTATTGTTGTAGGACCGTCGATACATAAGTTGATTTAAATTGTGTTAGTTGGTAGTTACCTGGGGTATCTTCCATCTGTTTAGTGCTCTTATTTTCATCCAATAGTGACTGACCTCCCATCTCAGTTTCAATCCAGTCTTGTACATTATACCTTGTTTTTTGGTCAGTATAGTTTTTCCCTGATGCTCTGATTTCTGCTTTGATCTTTTTTTTGCACAGTTTCTGATTAGCTATATTGATTAGTTCTTTTATTGCCTGTGAAATGTATCGTAGTTAGTTGCATAGTATGTTACTATATGCTATAGACTGGTGGTAATGTTTGTGTACCTTTGAATCCATGTTATGTATCTCCACCGCAAGTACATTCCAAAGTAGCTTTTCGAAGACATCCGTCGAACAATGTTGCCGAAATTGTTCTTGTATCATCTTCCAACTCTACCACTATTTTGCATCTCGCTTTCATTTGAATGAATATATTTTGTTGGTATCTTTTGTATTAAGTATGGTGAGGTATGTATAGGCGTAAGATATTACCTTGGTATCGCGATCTCATCTTCGTTACTGGTGTTACGTTGAAATTCTTCATTTCCCCGTGCCTTGGTTGGTTGTCGGCATTTTGGGCACGTGGAGTAGTGAATGTCTTGTGATGTATCTTGGATGGACATAGTGCCTCGTTATGTGTATGTCCCGTAATTGAATTTGATTATTGTTTGTAACTTGAATTTGAATCGATTATTTATAGTAACTATTAAGTTATTGTATTATTTATTACCTTGTTGTTGTCTTGTGCAATATTGATGTCTTTTGTACCGCTTGGTTTGTTTGATCGAAATGTCATGTCTGCCCTTTTATTGCCTTCTCTCTTGGCCAGGCTTTTGATTTTGTCTCTGTTTTCTTTGATCCTGCACCATAATTGATTAGGCATTTGTTTTATTTTGTTATCTATAGAAGTATATTATGGAGTAAGTCCTTATTTTCTGTTTACCAATTTTGCATCTGCCTTGCTTCTGGCATATCAGGATCCACTGTGATGTAGGAGAAAGGAACTGTAGAGAGTGATCCACCTGTATGAAAACCAATTTTTGAGCATTTATGTTGCCATTTTGAGTTTATCTGTGTGTTTTCAGTATTTTTTACATTGTCTTTACCTGAGTATGCTGTCGCTATGAGCCGCCTGCATACAATGACAGGCATTGATTGCCTTTTCTCATGTATCTGTGTTCCTTGATTTGAAACAAATTCTGCCCACATTGTTAGTGGGTAGGCTTTGAAGCTGTTTAAGAATAAGAATAATGTTAGATTGAGTATTGAAACTATATTAGATAGTACGAGTATGAATGCAGGAATACAAATTACGTCTTGGCAATTCATATGAATTAAAAAGTTTTTCTGACTTAATTTTTTGAAGGGATTTTGGGGTTTTTATGGTATAACTGATGTAGCTAATATGAGTGTAAGTGTTTTTGGCTTTTTAGTAGGGTTGGATATGTTTGAAATGTGTGCCTTTTCATTTAATATCCCCTCCATTAAAAGACAAACATTGCCACCCCAAGTTGAATGTACTGCTCAATCTTTTGGTGTATTAGCCTAGTTTATAAATGCTGTTATTCAGGCCCTAGTAAATCACTGAACAACCAAACAGCCATAATTCTAACTGCAAAAGTTTAGGCATTTCAAGATCAAGAGGAAGCATAATATGGCTTTTGAAAGCAATTTCCCAGTTATAGTTTACGAAACCGAAGAAGGAATCTATGATGCCTACGCACCACCAATTCCAATAAAAATAGATGGGCAACAGATCACTGAAGCAGACATAGCGAAGGTGGGTACTTATCCTGACATGGTTGTAAAGAGTTTGGCAGTGGAACGTGATAGGAAAGGGCAGCAGTTGTACAACAGCAAGCAAAATGAAGAAAATATGGGGAAGAGGATGTACCAGGCTCAGGAAGAACTGAAGCAGCAAAAGGCAAAAACAAAAGAGCAGATGAGATTTGAACAGTTGTGGCGAGGAAAGTGTGCTGTGTTAGAGGCTATCCGAGCAGAAAGTCTTGCTAATAACAGTATTGAAGAGGCAGGAGAAGAAGAGAATACTGAGCTGCCTAACGGAGATGTTTACCGAAGTTTTTTGGTTTGCAAGGAGAATGTGCTCTGTTGGAAGCTAGGGTACAAGAGAACCATATTAACAATAGTTTTGAAGAACCAGAGGAAAGAGATGACAGACAGCTGCTCAATGGAGATGTTATTTAAACTATTTAAATTTCAGTCCTATTTAAATTTCGGTCCTATAACTCAGGTTAAAGGACTATATGTGTGCTTTTCT